>JASVER010000033.1:9009804-9409030 GCA_030449065.1 Oceanodroma leucorhoa
CCGCGGGGAAGAAGGCGCAGCTGCGCGCCGCGCCGCGGGCCAAGAAGCTGGAGAAGCTGGGCGTCTACTCCGCTTGCAAGGTACCCGGCCGCGGGCGCCCACCCGCCCACGGAGGGTGGGGATTGACGGGAGGGAGGGGAGGGAGGCGGTGGGGAAGGGCCGTGCCGGGCGGGGGAGGCGGCCCGGCTGCASCCTGGCGCTCCGCGCGGAAGTGGCGGCTCCGGCGGTGTCGGTGCATCCTCCTCCCCCCGGAGCTTTCCGGTCGGCGGTCGCAAAAATAAACCCCAAACGCGCCGAAGACGGGACCGCGGGGGCAGCGCCGCCCTCCTCCTGCAGCGGAGGTGCCCGTCCCCGGCGTCCGTCTGTCCGTCCTTCCGCGGGAGGCGGCGGCGGGCGGGGCGGCTCCCGGTGCCGGCGGTAAGCGCCGGGTTAACAGCGCTGCCGCAGCTGCCCGCCGCGCAAACACCCCGGCGGGGAGCGGGGACCGGTGACACCCGCCGGCCCGGGGGGACGCGGCCCGCCCCGGCCCCGGCCCGGGGGAGCGCACCCCCGGCCCCGGGCGGGGGCTGCCTGTCGGCCGCGGCGCGGCGGCGACCTCGCAGCGCAGAGCTGTTGACATCGCAAAAGCCGCTGCCCCGAGCTGGCACCGCGGCCAGCCGCTTTGGCAGAGAAGAGAAGGGGCGCGGCCTCGGGCTTGGGAAAGTTGTGTTCCCGCCGGCCACGTACCGCCGTCCCGGTGCCCCGGCCGGCCGCCGGCACCGCCGCCCGCCTGCACCCTGCCTCAGCGGGGATCTCTTCTCCAGCGCCTGCCCGGTGCTGGCTGCTTCTATTCAGGAGAGCTGCCCTGGGTTTCCCTCCACAAGCACTTTCCCTCCACCTGCAATTTTCTTCTTGGTGGGAGAAGCAGGACTTGCCTGTTTGTCAGAGAGGGAGGGAGCCTGGTCAGAGCTGTCGCTCCCGCCTCTGGAGGTCTGTGACAACTGGCGTCGTCGCCTGTGCACGTGCACATGCGGCGCGCAGAGGAGGACCAGCGTGCTTGGAGCGTGGGCCCCTGGCTGCGCTGCTGCTGTCAGGGCGATTCCTGGGTGCACGCAGCGGGTCTGACATGTTCATTTTGGCAGTGCTGATGTCAAATCTGCTAGTAATGCTTTCAGCATTGAAAATAGCTGTTTGTGAGAAATGTGCGTCTTATTTTCTCTGTTCCCTTGCTTTGGAAGCCTCAAAAGGGCAAGCGTTAAGTGAAAGGCCAAACTAGGTGCTAATGTACAGGAGGAAACATCATAGCATGACTTCGTAGTCCTGTCTGGTGGTGTGAGGAGCTTTAACTGTAGGCATGGCGCAATGCTGTCATGTGAGGGCAAATTAAGGAAGCCACACACATTTCAATTTCTTAGCTGTTTGCAAGTGTGCAGGCACCTCCACTGCAGCATTGGTGCATATGTGGGGCATTGCAAGATGGCACCGGTGTCAGTAAGTTAGAAGAGCAGCTAGTGGGCTTGCGGCCCTCACTGCAGGCTGGGTGGCATGGTTTGAAGCTTTCCCCATGCTGGGTCCCCTTTGCACCCCCATATTTTAATGTTACCAAGGCTTGCTGTTAAATGAAGCTGGCTGTGGCGTGAGTAAGATTTTCACAGGCTGTTAGGAGTGCGTGTGTGTGTGAGTTGCTTTTTTCTTCCCTGGTCTCTTCTTTTTTCTTCCCCTGATGAACCTCTAGATGATCTTTGTGAGGGCAAAAGCCTTCTCCTGAGGTGCTTTGCCCCACAGAGGTAGCTGTGCTGTGAAGAAGTGCAGGCAGCCTTGTCTCCTCCCAAACCCTTTGCTTTTTCGGGGACTCACCAGCCCCACATGTGCACTGCCGCAGGTGTTTTGTTGGAAGGGAGACAAGTGCCATTTGGGAGGGGAGGAGGGTACGCCGCGGCCTGCTGCCAGCCCGTCTTTCCCTCCCACAGGCTTCTGATGGTGGGGTGCAGTGTGGTGACAGCTTGCACTGCCGGTGTTCTGCTGGGGTGTCCTTGCTGGCCCTCTTCCGTGAGAAGTCCTGGCTGCATGCCCCATTGGCACTCCGGTGATGGATGGAGCGGGACCCATGGCCGAGGGCACCCCAGGGCATCTTCCTCCTCCAGGATCTAGGCACAACCACAGCACTAAATGCTGCTCTGTGTTCAGATTAAAATGCAAAACCTACTTTTGCTATTTCACTTCTCTTCAGTAATTCAGCGGCAGGCAGCTTGCTTTCAGGTCTCAAAACAGAAGCAAGTAGGCAGACGGGAAGCTCCTTATAAACTAATCAAGCGGCTTCTCCTGTGGGATAAAGGGGGAAGGATGGAGCAGGGTGGAAGAATGTGTTATTTTTCTTCCTGAACACCTGGCAGGTGCTCCAAAATGACACTGCTTGGCTTGTAATGTTAGTGGCTTGCAAGAAACTGTAGGAGTGTGGAGTGTTAACGTTGAGCTTTTTCTTACTTTGGGTTGCAACTTCTCTCCCATTTATTTTGCATTTCTGTGTGTGAGTGCAAAAGAGCAAGAGAAGGCAAACATTCACACCATCTCCGAAGGGGATATCTATGTTCATTCAAGTAGTGGCCATACGTGAATCTTGTGTAAATCTACATAAAGCTGTACAAGTTGGAGTGCAGAAAATATGTAATGGCATCCTTAGCATCGATCACCTTCTCCCACGTAAAATTCATCACAAAATTCAGCATGCAGAACTTACTAGGAATTTAACCTCAGAGATGCTGGGAGTAGCAGAGGCAAGGAACGGGTGTTCGTTAGGGATGAAGAGCAGCAACGCAAGAAGATGGAGAGGTCGGTGGCCGTGTAGAGAGTGGGTCTCACTGGAGACAGCAGAGATGCTGAGCAGAAAAGGGTGGAAGGTGCTGCTCTGGGGTAAGGTGCTCAGTCCCCGAGAGGGACCTCCTGGTCCTTCTTCAGCGATCCCTTTTCTTCATGGGAAACACGGACAAAGACTGCTGGCAAAGACATCTTCAGTGTGCACGTATTCTGAGCGGAATGAGAGTGAAGTTTAGGGAGCTGCTCCCCAGGCTAGAGAAATGTGGGGTTTGTTTCTTTTTCCTGATAAAGAATTGGGACAGGGGGGTTGTAACTGTTGAGCTGCTCCGCTTGACTTTTTCCTTGTGAGAAAAGGTCGAGGTGGAATGGAGAGAACAGGCTCTTTTGTGTAAAAAAAAAAATCTTAAATGCCCAAGTGTGTGTGTGTGTGTGTGTGTGTGTGTAAGAAAGCATGTTGTGAACAATAAGATACATATTAGAAGTTGGCACGGTTTTAATGACTCTTGGAAGCGCGCAGTAGTGCTGTATGCTGTGCGAGGTTTTGTATTTGGCACTTGCTATATCTGTGCACATATGAATGGCTGCATACATCGTTTTGGTTTTGTCCAGTGTGAAATTGAGCATTAGGCATGCAAGCTTGCAGCACTTTTATATAAAAGCAGCACTGTGTGACTTACATAAATATATTTAATGAAGATGTAGGAGGAAGTCTCCTCGGCTTTTTTCCCCTATTGGTTTACAGTATGTGAAAATACAACTCCCTCCAGTCTCACTGGGAGTTTTTCTTATAAACAAGCTGAAATATATACTGTTTTAGTACACTAAGTTTTCTGTAAAATTGGTTATTTCTCATTATATATATCTTACAGTAATGCCTGGATGCTTATAAATATAATTAGAGCCCAGTAGCCTAAGGCATTTGCACAAGTAGCAAGGAATAATACCTCCTTGAAGAAAGACCTTGTGCTTTAGATAAAGAAAAGAGGCAGAGAGTGAGAAGGGTTAAGATGAGATGATTTGGCCAAGGCCCTGCGGCAGCTGAGTGAGTGGCAGAGGTTGAAGTGAAATCTGGGTCCTGGGCTCCAGACCAGCTGCTGAACCTTGGTAGAGGCACTTCTTCCCACTTCTCATCCTAGAGTGACCTCTATGGAGTTTTCCTGCTTCTACACATAAAAAAAGAGTTCATAGGGTAAATATGTACCACAGTTTCCGTAAYGAAATATTTTTTTCCTGGCTTTTATAAGTCAGATTAAAATGAGGCAAACTTGGCGGTATTACTGCTGGACTCTGTATAGTGCGAGTACAGCTTCTTGAAGCTCAGCTGGAATTGTATTAAAGTTGTTTTCTGCATAAGTGTGTAGGAGACATACAAGACATGTAAAGCTTTCTTACGATCCTTTTCATAGTGGTGTGAATCTGTTTTACAGTGTCTTACAGGCCCAATTAAAACATCTTCCTTTAAATTAAATACGAGATCTACCGTCACCTTTACAAGGTGGGAATTTGGCCCCTATTATTAATAAAAGCTTTATATGGTAGCCTACATCTATTCTATAAGTGAAGCTGGAAAATGCAGGGAATAAAATACTTGGAGTGATCAATAAATGAAGAACATGTCCTTAGAGCTGAACATTGAACTGATTTTTTTTTATTGCTAAAGGCAAATGGGTCAGCTAATTTCCTGGTGCGTATGAGTAGCTCTCCAAGCAATGTCTAACTGTCTGGTTGCTGGGTACTGAACATTTGAGTAGGAAAAATACATATTTTAAATTCATCAATGTATTTGTTATGGTTTGTGTGATGTTCTTTGTTAAAAGCATGAATTTGAGATTATTGCTTGCAGGAAAAAACTTGTAGGGTATTTTACACGGCATTTGTGTTGGGAGGAAGAATATTTTTTTTAGAGTAATTATACTTGCTGGAAATAGAAAGATTTGTAATGTTGTATATATATAATCTGTATGTTGTGATAATCTGTTGAGTCTGCTTTGCATCTCAGTTACTGGACAGGGCAACCTGTATGATTTTGAGTTGGAAAGACAGCCCAGCACAATAGCTGTTTTGAAACTCAGTTTTAAGACCGTTGGGGTCTTTTACTTTGTAATTATGTTAGCTTGAAGTTTGCACATTCCTATGCTCATTTCACTATCCAAAAAGGGGAGGAATGTTTTAGTCCATAAGTTACTGTAACGTTCTTCGTTTATTTGTTATTATTGAGACATCTGAAACTCACTTAAAAGGGGCTGAGATGGGGCAATGTTGTAACTTTCAGGTGCTTCCTTTTTAAATAAATATGCTAACAACGTGTGTTAAAATGTGCTGTATTTTTTCACTGTCCATTTTTGACCTGCTATCAGTATATTCAATATTTTAAAGGAAACAGTAACTTTAGTTTATCTAGAGTTGTAGTTTTCACTGCCCAGAGCTACCGGACAGTTTGATTTCCCACATTGTAATGCTCCACCTAACATGGAAGGGGTGAAAAAAAATGATTGAAATTATATTGTACAGTGCAAAATGTACATAATTTCTGCAATTTKTTTTTTTGGCAGGGGGGCAGGCAACAGTATGTAATTGTTGTGTTTTATTATACTGCACTCATCCAATTTTATTAAAAACTGCGAATGAAGATGCAGTGTGTGTGATCCCCGGGCCTGCAAAGATGACAGTCAATACTTTGCAGGCTTCAGTAAGGCAGAAGTCCCCAACTTTATCCAGTGGCTTTACTAAAGCTCTAATGATGTCCCAGAAAACAAGGCTCCAAGGACTGGATGTACTAGTTCAAATGCTTCCTTTCCTTGCTCCCCTCAAAACTGTGTTGATCTTAAATTAAGTTTTTGCAGAGGTGAAGTCATACTTTATTTTCTAATGAAAAGCAGATGAGTGACATTAGAAAAAAAGGAAGAAAGAAAGGAAAAAGCTGAAGATAGTCAAAGGAAGGATTGAATGAACAAAACGCTGTGGAAGACTTAAAACACTCAGCAATTTAAGCCACTGAGGAATGCACATTGCGTATTCACTGCAAAATACTTGCACTGTCAACATCTACAATGAAAGCTTAGTTTTAGAGAGGACCTTTTTGGGTTGTGTTTCCCCTTGGTTAACAGAACATTTATGCTGATTCTGGTGTTTTATAGAGAGATTAACCAAAAAAACCCACCCTAGTAGTTGTTTGAGAAAGGTCTCTGGAATAATTTGAACAATACAAATTAACATCTGCTTCAAAAAGATCTGGCAAGGAAATACTACTGGGTGCAGAAAAAATCTGCTGTTGAACACACTTGTTTTTATTCTGCTGTGAGTGGGTTGATACTTATTTTTGGCAGTTTAACTGAGCTGTTATCACGATTGGTACATCTGTTTGTTTGCATCTTTGCTGTTAATTATTGTGTGACACTAAAGTTTGTGTAGTTACTCACTGTTTATAGTTTTTAGGCTTGATAGTAAACATTGTGTGGTGAGCTTCTGTGAAATACTGCTTCCACTTGGAGAAAAATTCTCAAAAAGCTTGTGCCTAGTGTGAGGGATTTTTTTTGGACATGTTTCATTGTGGTATGATTTAAGGCAATTAATAATAAGCATGATATTATGCCAGTAATTTACAGTGTTGAACATTTGTCCAGACAGCTGCATGGGAAGGGTCAAATCTTACTTCCCTAAAATGATATTCAATCAATTTTTGTCTGAGAACTTCCTTGTGATTGTCTCTTGAATTTTCTTTGGCAATAATCTCATTTTCTGACAGTTTTTTCTGTGACAGTTTCTCTATCCTTGTCTTAACTGCAAAAACTTTCATGGCAATGTTGCCTCTCCCACAGAGCAAATATAGATAACTTATTTGTCTAGCTCGGGACGCTGATTGAAAGTGTGGTTTCACATTATCTCACAGATGTCCAAAGTCCCCACACCAGGGCAATCCTTGGTTCGCAGGTGTCACTCAATCACTGATCCCTCTTTCTGGTCATTAAACTTTAAGAGGTCCTGTAGGTCTGGATAACAAACAAAAATAAAACTGGGTCAGTGCCTGYGAAACTGTAAGAGATGGTTTCTGCTGTAAAATAACATCGGGCCTTCTTCACTTCTCTGCCAGTCATATTACTCATAGAAAACGTGAGAGAAAAATCACATAAAATTCACCATAAATCCAACCAGATTGCATTTTATGAGACTTTTAAAAAAATAAATTGTTTTAATCTTTCCCACGTTTCATACTGAAACCTCCCTGATGCCACTTTATAAATACCTGRGGTGGCAGGCAGTCTGCACCCACGCAGTGGGTTTGGAGAGCCGGGGGGTTCAGGTGGCGCAGGTTGTCCCCCTTCCAAGGAAGGTACCTGGAAGTGGTTTTGCTGGGCACTTGCAGGTGGATTTCTGTGTCATCCTGGTGGCTCCGGCTGCTGAAAATGCCGCTCACACCCCTTCGTACCTGCCAGACCGCCCYGGGCGCAGGCAGAGGCCGTGGCACCTGGGGCCAGGAGCCCAGCCAGATAAAGACTTAAGCGTTAGAGATGGTAAGAACATCATGTGGTGCTCAGCAAACCGCAGGCAGCAGTTTTCTTGGTGCCCAGGTTGCTGAATATTGAAATTAGTGTGGAAGAACAATTTACCATCAATCTACAAAGCTGTCAGTGTTAGGAGCTGTCAAGCTGTGATCCTTTCTGCTTCTCCTGGGTGCTTCTTCCTTAGGTAAGATGGCATTTGGAAACATAAAAGGAAAATGAAATAGGTTCCTGAAATAGATTGCATTAAGTATATTCAGAATCGGTTTTGAAAAATGACGCATTAGTGCTGGATATATCAACATCACAATTTTTCCTACTAAGGGTGTTTCAGTCATAAATATTATGCAGCAGTTGGCATACTTTCCTCACTGAGGTCTTGGCACTGCAAATTCATGAGTATCTTGTTACAGCCCAGTGCACAGATATCTCTGAACCGTAGAAAAGCACGTTTTTTTTCCGATTAGATCTTCACATAGGAATATGAATGCTGTTAGAGGAACTTTGCCATCAAAATAACTAAGATCTTTTGGATACGCAGAAGAAAATCCCCTCCTATAAAGCTGCTCTTTGCATAACTAGAATTGGGACTTTGAACTTCTGAATGATTTGAAACACAACTACCCAAGTCACAACCTTTCCCTTCATGGCCACCCCTTTTAGCTGCAGTCTGTCGGTGGTGTTTCGCAGCCGCTGAGCATAAATAAACTTTCCAGGGTAAGCAGCAGGTTTCATTGGTAGCATCACTGTCTGTGGCATCCGTTGCTTTTGTGGCCAAGCACTGCTTTAGACAGCATTCTCCAATAGTGCAGTTACTGCTTGCTTTTTTTCAGTATTTAGTTAACCCTGCTTGGGTTGTCATGGCCTTGGTTTTAGTTGCATGATTCCTTGTTGCGGGTATAGCCGATGAGGCAGTGATACACGTGTTGCCTGTTAGATAACCTGCTTGTGTTTAAATCATTAAAACTGTCTCGGTGGCAGAATCTGTACATGTTGATATACCAGTAAATGTTTGAATGCTTCTTTCATCTAGGAGCTAGAGTGAGGGCTTTCTGTAAAGGAATTAGCCAGAATTTGTGTGTATGTTTCCGAGCAGAGTTTGCTTACCAGAACCATGTTAATCTCTTTATTTGGGGTGCTATTCTATTTCTGATTATTTCTAGAAAATAAAGTCTAGCTGTATGGTAGATAAAAACCCAAAACCAAACAAAGCAATGACAACAACAACAAAACACCCCACTCCCCCTTGCCCCCCCCCAAAGCATCAGAACAAAACAAAAAAACAACTTGAAATTAAGAATGTTACTTTTTATTGCTTTTGAAATAACGCAGTTTCAGCAAGTTCCAGGTTTTTTACGCTGTTGATCGATACCCCTTTGCTTTGATTTCAGGCTGAGGACTCCTGCAAGTGCAATGGCTGGAAGAACCCCAACCCGCCTCCCACGCCCCCCCGGGCGGAGCTGCAGCAGGCGGTTGTCAGCCTGGCCGAGCCCTGCCGCAGCTGCAGCCACGCGCTGGGTAAGCTTTTGCCTTTCTCCTGCCGTCCGCCTGCTTAGAGCCAGAAGCCTCCAGTCTTGCGAGACGGAAGTCAAGATGTCGTGCCAAGACCTAGAAATGGGGTTACGATTGGACATAAGTGTCAATTAACTTAGACTAAAATATGTTGGAAATATCCTAAAATGAGTTTTGAAGAAATTGAACTAAGGTACAACTTCTAACCACCCAGATATCTTAAATTGTTAAAATGCAAAAGCACTTTTAAGCTACCCGTGACAATTTTAATACTTTGTGTAACGTGTGCATTAACCTCACATCGTTTCATCTGTCAGCTGCCTTAGTTACAACGTGAATGACTCTCTCCTGTAGGCTGTATTATGTTTTCTTACTACAGAATAAACTATACAATATTCTTGAACATTGCTAAATCAGGTACTCTTACCTACAAAAAGAACTGTGCCTTTTCCGTGTCACGGAAAATAATACTGGGGTTGTACATCTTAGCATTGTCTAAGTTGCTGCGCAGACAGCTTGCATATCTTGGAAGCAACTGCTCAAAATCAACTGTTAAATACTGTTGTGGGGTTTTGTTTGTTTGGTTTTTTTTCCCGACTAATAATAAATAATGATTTGTCACCCACATAGCCTGAAAAAGAGTGATGAATCACTGTATTATATTTTTAAGAATTTGTCCTTACCCAAAATAAAAGCTGATGACTTTTTCTGTATACATTAGCAAATACTGAATAAAAATTGAGCTAAAATAAAATTCAGAACTAATTGAAAAGAAGCAGTTGCTATTTCATTTTTGTTGATGTCCAAAACTTAGGACGGTGAAATAAGAAAAAGGAAATTAAAACCTTCACAATGCTTCATTTGTTTTTTTACTTTTGAAAATAATATTGTACTTTGTGTGAAATACTTTTTTTTTTTTTTTTTAATTGGGATTTATTTCTATTTCTGCTCTCTTTTCTTTTTATGCTCTCATTACGTTTGATCTCTTTCTGGGCTTTTTAGCAGATTTCTTTCGTTTCCTGATATCCCAAATCCTTGGGTTTGCTTGCAGGAGAAAATTAACAAATGCATAGTATCAGAAAGTTCGGTCGCTTTAGCCAAGTTAGTGCCAACCTTTCATCACGCAGCTTCTCTGTGCTGCTTTCGGTTTTGCAGTCAGGGTAGCTTGTGTTACCTGTCCCTTTCATGCCTGGCCTTTGAAGAAAGAGGTGTTTTTGGGGTGGTTTTTTTTTGTTGTTGTTGTTTTTGTTTTAAATCTTATGAGATGTTGTGTCTGTCAGTTTTCAGCAGGATTTGTGGATGGCTATGTATTTTGCAGAAAACCTCAGCTCTTCTAAAGGCTGAGACTGTTTTTGGTCTATCAAAAAATCTTATATTGCTCATTAGCCAGGAAACCAGGGAAAACCAGTGCTGTAAAACCAGTACCAGTGAAATGTGCCTTATGGAACAAACTGTATTTTTATTTATTGCTGTTTTTAGAAAAGGTAAAGTTTCTTATTCTGCCGGCTGCAGCTAATGAGGATGAYGTTTCATTTGAAATAACTGAAATGAGTTGCTGTCTGCTTCCTCATACTACTGGCAAAAATATGTCTTTCAGTGGTGTTTTCCAAGATAATTTTCCTATTCATCTCCTCTAAATTGGTGTGTTCCTGCTGAACACCTTTAAAACCAGACTGACCACAAGGTGTGCAGGCTTCAGATTATCATCTGTGCTGCATTTTCTCTTCCTCGGAGAGCCGTTGAAGTAGCAATGTAGACGTTCCTGTACTGGTTAAAGCCATACCTGATATAAAATRTAGGAAGTTTGTGGTTTTTGCCTTTTTTTTATTTATTATTTTCTTCCAAAGGTAAACCCAGACATTAGTCTTGCTTGAGACATCTCTTTTTGGGGATGTGGTTCGATCTTCAAGCCAGTGCAGTTTTTGGTGCATAAATCTGTTTGGTGGTGTGTATTAGCTTATCGAGCTTATTTCTGTCTACTTACCTACAACTTGTATTCTTCTATTTGTGGCTCAGCCCCACAGCTTGGCTCTATACTGGGCTTTTAATGAATATTTATTTTATTTGCGTGATATATTGGGTCACTACCATAACACTGTGAAGTGGTGACTGAATTGTGTGCTGGGAGAATTCACTCTCCACCAGCCTCAAGGCCAGGTGTTACATAGTCAGAGGCTCTTTTCTCTTTTATATTTAATTGGTTTCTCCTGTGTTACAGGGTGCATTTTCCTCTTGGTATTTTGGTCTTGAGTCTAGTAATGTGTTAGCACACAATGTACACACTCAGGCTCTTTTTTTTCCCCAGCACTGTCTTCAGTTCCTGCTGTGCACCTTCACATAATGTATTTGGGTATTTCTTGGTTTGCCTGTCCTATATACATTAGTAGTGTTTTTATATACGCGCTAATTTTGAGATAGACTGTGGCCACATTCCTTATGAGTCTGTTTTCTAACTGCTCCTAATTCATACACTCAAGTACTTGCTCACTGAAGTTGCACAACTAAAATAATTAACTTCCTATTTTTCAGGTCTTCATATCATTGCATTGGCCTTGCTCTTTCTGCTTGCTTTCTTCTTGCATATGCTGTAGCAAGCTGTACTTGTGATTTTTTWTTTTTTTTTTTAATTTATTATTTTGCAAACACAACAGCAGCTGAGGAAGGATGTACCGGTTGGGCAATGCAGATGAGTGGGACTGTGTAAGTCTAGTCAAGAGTAACTCAGTATTTGATATCACTGTACTAAAGCTTTGATTTTAATAAAACATTTACTAATGGCGACAAGAATTTGGGAATGGGCTGTGAACATCCGAAGAAAGATAGTTTGTTGGACTGGTGTACTCTGGTACATCAGTGACTCTAGTAAATGGTAACCGGTACTAAATACATGCTGGTATTACGCTTATATTAGTTTTAGATTCACCGTATAGATAATAATTCTCTAGTTTAATAAAATGTTTAAATATGTCCACTAAGTAGTCAAGGTAACTTTCAGTATTGTTATGGAAACTGTGTGGAAATGGCTTCTTATGCTAATGTTTTATTCATTTGTTAGTTGAGTGCAGGGTTTCTTTAGTATGTTATCAATTTCTCATGCAATGCTCATCTAGGAGGGAATTTATTGCTTTTACAAGATCATAACAGACAGCTGGGAATATTAAACCTTCATATCTGGCTCAAGGACAGAAATGAAATAGTTTTATTCTGCCCAGAATGCTGAATATTTGTCCTTAAAGAAAGCCCAAGATGACCATCCCCCTTTCAGTTCTGAGCATGTGCTCAGAACTTAAGACACTGTATTATAAATGTTCATTTAGGTGGAAACGATTGCTGGCATCTCTTTAAGGTTCTAAGCCATGGTGTCCTTTTTACTTGAAGCTGCGCAAATTTATTGAATTTAAACGTTTTGGCAGGTGTCATACCAAACTTTCCAAAACAAACCATCTTTGCTGGGTGGCCAATAAATATGATCTTTTTCAAGTCAAGTGTTATTTCTCCCCAGTTCCTCTCCCCTTAAGGAATCAGATTTATGCTGAAAATTTTTTACCAGTCCTAATCACATTGGCATATCTAAGATAATATAATAATTATCTAAGAAGTAAATATTGATACAAGTTATTAAAAGATATAAAAACTAATATGCCCAACCTTTTAAATAATTTTCCTTTTCTTGTAGAGGATATTTTCTTGTCCTTTCAGAGGAAAGGATATGCATACCATGTCCATTAGCCTGGAGTCAGCGAAGATCATTGCTTTTTGTAATGCAAATATCTTCTTTCTGGGAATTGACTTTTTGTTTTAAATTGCCTTCTCTCTTCCTGGGACCAGCTATTCAAACCAGTTTGAAATGAATGTCTTGCTTCACGTGTACAAACCTCAAGCTTTTGAAGATTACAAATGTGGACCTGTATTTGCCTTTGGAGATGATAAAATGGAGTTTGTCACTTGGAAATTATCATAGGTTGAAAGATGCTTTTTTGTAAACTTCTGAATAAACGAGCATGTACAATCTGCAAAAGCTTTGTTAATATAGTGTGCACAAAGCGTAGTTTGACTTTACATGATATGAAAGTATGAGACTTAGCCAGTGCTGTCCAGTTTAAAACAAAAAGCCTATTTATGGAGTTGTTTTGTTTTTTGTTTTTATTTTTTTTTCTTAAATCTTCATGGAATAAGGTGCTACTTGTACTGGATTACCTGATTTATGGGAATTATGGATTTATTTTCTATAGTCAAGAAACTTTGTCTCAAAAGCATAGCTCTTGGACAAAAATATATGTTATTTATATATTGCAGCATATTAATACAGATAGGACTTGTGTGGTCTGTTTTAAGTCCTAACAGACACTGTGATTCCAACCAGCTATCGTTCCTCTGCTGTGGGAATTACCAACCCTGGACTACCTTTACAAATTGCTTGGATGTGACATATATTTCAGTTACCTCTGATAAGATGTTCTGTTTAAATAGGTTATTACAGGATCAGTGCCTTTACCATTAGGGTTTAGTTTGAGATATCCTTGGGAATACTTGTGCTATCAGTTTTCTCAGTAGGCTTTTTACAGGTTTGAATTTTTATTTCGTTTAGCTACTCATGTTTCTCACCTGGAGAATGTGTCTGAAGAAGAAATGAATAGGCTCCTGGGGATTGTATTGGATGTGGAGTATCTGTTCACCTGTGTCCACAAAGAAGAAGATGCAGACACCAAACAAGTTTATTTCTACCTGTTCAAAGTAAGCTGAACTTGTGTTCAGGTTTTTCGCTCTCACACACACAAGCCAATTTCACTGCCCCTCAAGCATTTGCTGAGTTTACCTGGTGAGACTTTTTTTCTCTAGTATGATGCTCTAGTGGCTAACTGTGGGCTAGACGCTGTAGTACTTGCAGTGTACCGTATCTTACTCCAAAAGTCATCCAGATGATTCAGGAGCTGACCCTGAGTCCCGTCTATAAACTGTGCAGCCTCCAGGCCTTACTCTCCTCACTTACACATTGGGAAAAGTCAGTTGACATAAATGCTACCTTAGCTGCCTACATTTGCTCAGAGAAGCCTCTTGTATGCATTTCAAAGAAGGTGAAGTTTAGTAGCTATAAATTTAGATGACTAAATAAGCAGATACATAGTCAGGAGATTTTCAACACTGCTTTGCAGTGTCTGGTGCACCTGTGACTTCCATTGACCCTATGTATGCAAATATGCTAATTTTAAAAATTTTGTATATTTTTAACAGCTTTTGAGGAAGTGCATTTTACAGATGGGAAAACCTGTAGTAGAAGGATCTTTGGAAAGTCCCCCATTTGAGAAACCTAGTATTGAACAGGTAAACAGTCAACATGTGGGTTTGCTTGGTGTGGGAGTTTTTGATTTGGTGGGGTTTCTTGGGTTTTGTTTGTTTGTCTTGGTTTGGTTTTTTTTGTGAACTTAGGCACTGGTTTTGAAAACATGGCGTTTTAGGCAGTTTGCAGATGTTTCTGTGTATTGCTTAGGACAAAGTAGGGGACTGTATGAGACTTCTGCTGCTGCTTCTCCTTTAATATTGGTACAATAGTTACATTATTTGACTTCTCTCATCATTCATCTTACGCTTTAATGAAACTGACTTTTTTGTGGTTTTAGAGAATGAACTTAAAATACTACTTTTATGTGTGGCAGTTCTAATCTTTCTTTGTTTCAAGTGATGAAAAATGCTGTTGAAGTTTTGAAATCCAATATCAAGATGACACTTGTCTTCTGTAAATCAGTGAAAATGTTACAATCCAATTCAGTGAGATCATAGCCTTCTCTTTCAAAGGGTACACAACAAAAAACAAAGCCGAAACCAAAGAATAACTGAGGCTTTTGTAACTCTCAATGGATAAAGAACATATGACAAATTCACATTTTGGTTAAGCAAGGTCCTGAGAACGCACTTTTGGCACACAAATGGGCCCATTAGCTCCAGTGAGACTATGCAGAGGCTCATATACCTCGCTGAAACAGGAGCTCAGTGTTTTCCCATCAGCAGATGAATGGATGCTCTATTGTTAAACAGGGTGTTTTAAATGTGAAGACTGTTATGTGTAGTAATTATTTCCTTGCAACTCTCACTTCTTATAATTTAGGAAAATCAAAACACTTTGTTCCTGAATTTCTGGGAAGTCTTCAGCTTAAGTTCTCCTTTAGTTTGAGTGTGAACAAAGAATAAATGTACATAATCTCCATACACTTCTAGTCCTTAAAATATACTATTGAAAAGGTTTTGTACAATATACTTTTTTGTCACATTCTTCATACTGTTCAATTTGCTTAAGAAAGTAAAGCGTAGAGGTGAAAGGGTAATTCTTCTTACAGTTTATTTTGAAATAATTTTCCCTTTAAATAGACTGATATTTTCAATTCTGTTTTTAGCAGTTCAGCAACTCAATCCCACAAAATAATTTGCTAAGCAGCAGTATTATAATTGATTTATAATATAAATGTATTGCAGCACTTTTAGTCACACATTTTAGCTATCTTCAGTAGTTTTTTTGAAGTGGACAGTATACAAAGTGCAATGAGGGAACATACTTGTGAAATACTGGCACTTCTTGAAGAAATAATACGATGTGTAGACACAAACTTAACTACAAGTCCACAAGCCCTAGTCTACTATTGAAAAGTAGCTGGAGAGGTTTATAGATGGTACCTGATTTACAGAGGAAATGCATCATGCAGCGTGGTTATCAGCAAAATTGTGCACATGTGAGCACATAGAAGGCGGCCTACAGGATCTTTCTCTGTTCCCTGACAACGTTTTTTACTTTGAGAAGCAAGGAAAAATAAAGAATTTTCCTTCTCTCCCTTTAAGTCAGCTGCTGGAGGTGGATAGAATAAAAACATCTGGATGTACCTGCTGCTGTTTACAGGGGAACCAGCTTGTGGCAGCTACATGAGTAGCTCAGCAAGGAGTTCATGGTCTCTGGTACATTCCCATGTAATGCAAGTTCTGGGTTAATAAACATAAAGTGAGGAATGTTTAAGGACACTCCTACAGAAATTATAGCTAAATAGTTAAACATAATTTTCTTCTGTTTTAAGGGTGTGAATAATTTTGTGCAGTACAAATTTAGCCACTTACCCTCAAAGGAAAGGCAAACTATAGTGGAACTGGCTAAAATGTTTCTGAACCGCATTAACTACTGGCACCTGGAGACACCTTCTCAGCGAAGACTAAGATCACCCAATGATGATATTGCGGGGTACAAAGTGAATTATACCAGGTAACGCTCTTTTGCTTGTTACAAGTCTTGCTTGTAAATATGGCGTGTACACACTTCAGGAATATGCCAGTACCTGTATGCCGTAGGTGCACCTTGTGAATTTTTGCAGTCATGGAGTTTATATGAAAACCTAACGGTTTATTAGTGAGACTATATCAGAGTTTCACATGCATCCGTGTGTTTTGAGAGGTGTGCTTTATCAGCCAAGAACAGGGAGTAGAGGTCGCGAACGTCTGTATCGAACAATGCTTTTGCATGTCCTGCGTTTGCAAAGTTTCTCTCAGTCTTCTTAAGAATATGAGCCTTATGTAAGATCCTTATTTCATGTACTAAAAATTCAGGCAAGTTGTTATTCAACTTAAAAAAAAGAAAGAAAGAAGATAACATTAAGCATTGCAAAGCATCACAGTTTGAAACCAAATCATGGAAGATTTGAAAAACTAAAATAATTTTGTAAGTGCTTGAATGCTAAATGGTGAATAGATAATATTAGGTTCCTTAAAATAATAGTCCTTGTTATGACCTTTTAATACGTTGTCAGAATTCAAAGGAATAACTTAGTCACTGGGGGAAGAAGAGCTAGGATAAAGCGCCAGGCCTCTTTTAATTTTGCTTTTCTCATAACAATAGTGCAACACCTTTTTCAGTTAGCACAGAGACCGCAGTTAAGGCTCCTGCCAGCAGCAGTTAACGTGCTGTCTGAACGCAGGCAGCAGTTAGCTAACGTCTCTGTCCTCACGCCTGTTCCTAGGAACGGCCAGGGACATTTTTCCTGGCTGAGGATGAGTGCTGCCTTCTGCCCACTTTTCTGGTGACCTTTCCTGTGAAAAATAGCTCCGTGAAAGACAACAGCAAATCTTGGTGTGAGTTGAGACTGGCTGGTGATACAGCAGACTGTGCTGTGTCTGTGTCCGACCGGGATGCTCTCAGGTGACCTGTCACCTCAAATAACAACCTGGCATAAAGGACAGTTACTGATAATCCGTGGGGCTCCTAAGACCATGTTTGGTATGTCTTTGCCCTTCGTTCRTTTGTGATAAAGATGTCAGATAGCCAGGGTTGGTTGGAGTCAGCCTTTATTAGGAATCAATAGCTAGCATTGGCTCTTGTTGGTGACTTTTACTGTTAACCATTTTGTCACTTGCTGTTTCTCAAACCTTCCTGCCTGCAGTCCCTAAGGCTCCCTTCGACCCAAAGTGCTGACTTGTTCTGTCTGATCTAACCTGAGCTTCTCCCCTCCGCGGCGCTCGAGGCACTGCTCGGGGTGCTGAGGAAGCTGCTGTGTGCCACGGGTGCACCTCGTGAATTCTTGTGGTCACCGACCTCATTTGAAAACCTGATGATCTGAGTGAAACTATATCAGAGTTTCACACTTAGCCTTGTGTTTTGAGAGGTGTGCTTTATCAGCCAAGAACAGGGAGCAGAGGTCTGTGAACATCTGTACCTAACAACTCTTTTGCAACTCCTGTGTTTGCAAAGATTAAGACACGAGAGTTTGGGAGAGCGTTTTGAGACAGGCTGTACTTTGGGTCTGGATGAGAAAACCAGTGCAGGATCCAGCACAGTGTGTTTGCATCCAATTCCTAACTTTTCTTTTTTTCTAATTGTTGGAGCTTTCATAATGGTTGTGGTCTGATTCTGTTAAAGCTACAGATACCATTGACTGTTCACTTACACGCAGATACTGAAATCTTGTTTATAAAATTAACAGATATCGTGACCCACATAGTCAGTGTACTTCTGATCTCTCTCTTCAGTACCACGATCCCTTTTCCAAGAAGAGTAACACAACATGCTATATTTTCATTTGTGCTTCTTAATGCAAAACTCGTTACAGAGGGAGTTACTGGTGAATGAAAGAGAGTTGAGTCAGGGTGTAATGGGAAGAAACCAGCTGGTGGGAGAGCAGGGTGGGCGTCCAGTCGGACTGGGGGGGAGGTAGAAGTGTTGCCCCTTTTGTGTCTATGCGGGGAAATGCAGAAGTTTAAACAGGGGAAAATGGGCCGGGCTAAGGGTCTTCGGAGTCGCAGGCAGGAGATGTGGGAGGCTGAATGAATGAGCCGTGGAGAGAATCCCTGACATCAACATGAATTTTATGTGATCTGTGATTACTGTCTGGAACAAGAGTACTTTGCAGAAACTAGACTGCAGAGGAAAAGAATATATGGAGACTTAAAAGTACTTGGCTGTCATTTCTTTAAAAAACTGGGCAATATAAATGCTGCTTAACTCTGTCCAGACTTGATGTGGAACTGATTTATACGGTCATATAGCTCTCAGTTGTGTTACAAATGATGTGGGTAGTGGTTTTATTGCATTAGTTCATATGTTAGATGGTGATAATTATCTGACTTTTTTCCCCTTTACAGGTGGCTTTGTTATTGCAACGTCCCTCAGTTCTGTGACAGTCTACCTCGGTATGAAACAACGCAGGTTTTCGGTAGGACATTGCTTCGCTCAGTTTTTACTGTCATGAGACGGCAACTGCTGGAGCAGGCCAGGCAAGAAAAAGACAAGCTTCCTCAAGAGAAACGAACACTAATCCTCACCCATTTTCCAAAGTAAGGGGTCACAATGTGCCTGCATTCAAGGTTAACCAGTAGTATGCAACTYTGGCATGGAAATGGAAAAATTACCTGCAGCTTAAAATAATTTTTCCTTTTATTCAGTAACAAGTAGATACTGCAGTGTTCTTTTCTGCCATAGCTTGAACTAGTGTATTTTATGTACACAACCGCCTGTTTTGCTTTGTCCTAGGACTTTACTTTATAAAAAGGATTATTCATCTTGCTGGGGGATTGTGCTTATTGCCTCTTAGCAGGTATTGTTGGTCACTTACTTTCTTTTTCTGTAGTCCTTGGAAGAAACATAGGTCCAGATCTCCAAAAACATGCTCACTTCTGTTTTTGTGATGGAGCAGTAAAAAAGGGAGTGTCGTACCAGAGTTTATATACACCTAAGAATTTCAGTTTAATTCAACATTGTAATAGGGAACAAAGTAGTCATCCTACCCCCAGAAGAGATGTGTTCATTTAACAAAGAAGAGAGTAGTTAGTATAAAGCTGCATCAGTGAATCCTAAACTCATGAATTTCATATTGACTATCTGTTTCAGTACTGGAATATTGATGACAATCTCTCACAATCAAACAACAATAATTACATATTGGGGTATGTGGGAGAATGACTTGTCTCAAAACACGCTCAATTTTGAAAGTCCTTAATTTCAAATATTTTACTGCTGGTTAAGGGTGGTGGTGACATGATCATTCATTGTATGCTTAAAATAGTGTATCACTTGAAAAATATCCTTATTTTGTGAGGGTGGCTTGGCTCTCTAGCCCATACTTTAAAAGTCTGTCCCTCCCAACAACAAAGGAACTGAACTTACAGGAGAGCTGGTGGCACTGATGCTGTGCAAGCTGCTGTCTGGGGCTAGAGTGGGTTAGTGCTCAGGGGAATGAAAAACAGCATGAGCTTTCCAAAGCTGGGTATAGCCAGGATTTGTTGCTCCTACTGTTATTAATAGTGCCTTTCACCACTTTGAAAAGCATAAACTGTCTCTGGGGTAGACTGTTATGGATACAGGAATGTTTGGGTATATCTGGGAATAGGGTTATGATCTGGCCCTGAAATAGGTATAAAAAAGGATTTAACACCGCACTGATACAAGGAACAGATTTGCAGAGGAAGGAGGTGTGCATATGTCCTTATGTTTCCACTACCTTTTACAGCCTAGAAAAGTAATGTGAAAAGCATTATTATTCACTGCAGTTCCTCTTAATATTCTGCTGGGAAAAAAAGAAAGACAAGCGCTGTTTGCTGATGATCTGTAGGAAAGATGAATAGCGTTTTAAACCTTTCACGGGCTGTACTTGTCTGAAGCATTTGTCTCCCTGCTGGTGTCACGCAGCGTGAGCTCTGCGGAGAAGCCGCCGCTCAGGGCACGGAGCTGGTGCCTGGTTTCAGTGCAGGGCTCCCGGCTGCCCCGGCCGCTCCTTCTGGGCAGAGGGAGCACCCGCAGGTTATGTCTGTCTGTACCTAGGAAATACTCACCGGGGGGTCTGAACGCAGAGTCTCTGTGCTGCCTGCAAAGGTAGCCTTTGCTAAATTTGTGCTGCTGCTCCATCACAGATGGTCAAATAGCTGTTACAAACTTTTTAGCCGTTATCAGCTGCATAGATAGCAGGAAACACCGCACGTTGTGGTGCTTAGGTATAAATGTCCTATATATAAAATACAAGAGTAGGACTTGATCCTGAAAATCCTTATCCTGTTCAAGAAAGTCTTACTCAACAGTCCTGTTGGTTTCAGCTGGACAGTTTCTATGCATGTAGATGACTCCAGAGAGTAAAAATGTGCTGTGTCAACTTCTGCTCTGAAAACCCCTTTTGTGCAACACAGGATAAGCAGCTATCTTGCTTCTGAGAGGGAACTGATCTATTAGCCCTGTGAAGGCAGGCATGCTGGATAGTCCGATCTGTGGAATTTCTCTCACATATAATACTACTGAGAGAGGTTTAAAATCACGTAAAATCACGCTGTTTCTGTAAGTGTACCAAAGTAAGATGAAAAATACTGTTATGCAAGCACAAACACACAATTAAAGGTTACAGTAGCACACTTAAAGGAATGAAAATATCTTCCTAAGAGCATTTTTAATAACTAACACTGGGATTTTATAAATCTGTAAGAGGCAGAAAGCAATGCATCTGCAAAACACTGTTTTACCAAAATAGACATATTTTGTCATCATTGTATAACATGAGTACCTTGGCATCTGTCAACTTATAGCTTTCTTATTAGTGCACAGTTTTGTTCTGTAAAAAKAGTTTGTAACTGTTTCTTTCTGCAATTGCAAGATGCTGCTTATAATCAAAGATAAATTTTCATAGGTGAAAGCACTCTACAGGATTAAGATACTTAAGGTCTACTCTGGCTTGTGATTTTGTGGGTGTCTGTTTTTTTTTTTTAAAAAGGAATTGGCCAACAGCATTTTCTTACTGAATCATTAAATATTTTTACATTAAAAAAAGGTGCAAATGCTTATTCTGAAAAAGAACCTGTTTTGAATGATTCTGTTAATACTTCACCTGGTTTTGTGCCTAGGTTTCTGTCAATGCTGGAAGAAGAAGTGTACAGCCAGAACTCTCCCATTTGGGATCAGGATTTCATGGTGTCTAGTTCCCGAACTGGCCAGCTGGGAATCCAGACAGGTAATTTGCATTTAGTGATGGGTTAGGGAGCACCTGAATATAAAGATAAACCTGTACAAGTGATGAATTCTAAGGAACGAGACTTAGATATGCAGCTTTATAAATACCAGGCTATACCAAATTCAGTCTGCCTTCAGTAAACACAGGTGTCTGACTCCCTGGTGCTTCCTCATGTAAAGATTCCGTTTTGACAATGAAATCCAGCTAATTGAAGGTGCCAGTGGAGCAGGCTGGGTGCTGAGGCAAATCGCCGGAGTATTCAAGCGGCACAAGTGCACTCAGTGTGGGCACGTGAGAATGGTCAGTGGGTAAATGGCCACGGTGGGTCACCTGCTGGACAGTGGTCCCCTCGCGTGAGGACCCACGCCAGTCCTCCGACTCCCTAGCAGCAGGGATGTAGGGACCTGGCGGTATGGAAGTGGGGACCTTCCACATCAGATGTCCCGCTGCCTTTGCACACATGCCTTTGATTTTCTTGTTTTTGTATAGCTTTTCCTTGCTTTGTTTCTTATTCATGTGCCTCATCGGCTATTCTGCAGTTTTATTCACTTTTCCTCAGTTAGGGTACTGAGGTATAAGTCATCCCTAAAATTACAGGGAGATGTTGATGATGGTTTTCTTTCACTTTCCCCTTCTCCTCTTCCTTTCTGCTCAAAAGTACTTAAAATCCATTTATGCAGCTCAGGGGTTGCCTTCAATTTTCAGTATTTTGGGAAGTGAAGACGGGAGGTATTTAATTCAATATTTTGTAACAATTCAGTATTTTGAAACAATTGTTGATTATCAGTTGACAAAACCACCATGTTAGCACTTTATCTGATAGTGAATTTCCTAGAGTAGTAAGGGAATTCCACTATGACACAAACAGGCTTTTTTTGTGAAAAATTCCTGGGCTGTACCATGAACTCATTACAGGTCTTATGAGGAGCGGCTGAGGGAGCTGGGGTTGTTTAGCCTAGAGAAGAGGAGGCTGAGGGGAGACCTTATCGCTCTCTACAACTATCTGAAAGGAGGCTGTAGAGAGATGGGTGCTGGTCTCTTCTCCCAAGTAACAAGCGATAGGACGAGAGGAAATGGCCTCAAGTTGCGCCAGGGGAAGTTTAGATTGGATGTTAGGAAAAATTTCTTCACTGAAAGGGTAGTCAGGCATTGGAACAGGCTGCCCAGGGAAGTGGTGGAGTCACCATCCCTGGAGGTGTTCAAAAAACGTGTGGATGAGGTGCTTCAGGACATGGTTTAGTGGGCATTTGTACTGGGTTGATGGTTGGACTCGATGATCTTAGAGGTCTTTTCCAACCTTAATGATTCTATGATTCTATGATTCTATGATTCTATGAACTGGTGAATTATGCCTTAGGCACAATTTCATTGCAACTCTAAAATCATGTTGCTCTCAGAGTTCATTCTATCATGTACATTTCTGCAGTGCTTCATTTTAATATGCACCTCCTAAGCACTGGATTCTTGGCATGAATATGGCACAGAAGAGCTGTTGGTGGTGATGACGTCAGGATAAAGGCATGCAAAGAGAAAGACTGCAGGTGTCCAGACTACGAGGTGCCACCTCAACCCTCCACCTGCCTGCCAAAAGTCCTGACACAAATGAAAACTGGATGATTTGGCATGAGTGTTTTTGGGGGTTTTTTTGGTTTTTGGTTTTTTTTTTTTTTTTTTTTTTTTTAGATATTAGAGAGAGAGATGTTAGTCTGTAGCTTTTTAAAATAATAGTTTCAACCTCTTAAGTGGTGCAACAACTTCTCCCTTTATTGACTTTGATTTGTCCAACCAGTCTTTGAACACTGTTAAAGTGGACAGCTGAAGCTGAATGATGAGATTTTGCTTTTCAATAGACCCCTACAAAGAGCCTTTTCATGAGGCTGAACTCCAGCAGCCTTGGCAGGTATGTGAAGGAAGTTTGTTTTCTTAGCTTGTGCTCAGCACTGCAGAATAATAAAGCCTGATATTTGCAATGAAGTAAAGCTGACTCTGGAATCCAGCAGTAATACGGTCCCTCGTTAGGTAGAAGTTTAGAAAAGTATGTTGAGATAAAGCTCTAATGTCTCTGCTTGCAAACTGGTGGCACTGCTCTGTTGCACAACATTAGCTGTCGCTTGGCAGGTGACGGGTGTGAAGTTGGGTCCCTTGTTGTGACAGTCCTTTGGTCAGCACTGTAATGGGTTCCATGTCCTGATTTTTTTGTGTTTGTCTTCTATGCCATTGCAGTTATCAATCCTCCTCCTGTTGCAAGATCTGTTTCATACAGTGCAAGTCCTTCSTCTCTGGAGCAACCCAACAGTGGGAATATGAGTCCTGCTTGCAAAGTTTCTTCTGCCCTTGACTCAAACCTAGGTAACAAAGAGGGAGACTTGCTTTTGGGCTTCTGTCGATGTTATCAATAGTTGCAGTATATGGTGACCATTGCCTTCACTCTGCAGTAGCGACCTTGAGGTGTTTTTGCTAAGACATGCACACACATATTTTTTCCTCCACTATGGTAATGTTTAACTAGCAGAAATGGCAACTGTATTTGAAAAAAAAAAATTGGTTTGTTTAAATGCAGTTAAAATGGGGAAAGGTCTGCTGGTGTCAGAGGTTGTTGAAAAACACTTTATTTGGAGTACGTGTATTATGAGCCATGAAAAAAGGTTTTGTTTAAGTAAAGACGGAGTGGAAGGGGCCATTGCATTTTTTTTTTTTTTTTTAATCTTTCAAGGTACTGAAATTGCATACATTTGAGCAATAAAGAAAAGCATAAACACACCAACCAGGTTAAATTTTAAACCTGAATGAGGTCAGGTTAAAAACAGAAGTTTTGGGGAAAAAAGGCTGTTGAATGCATAAATTCTCCTAATAAACCCTTTCTCAAACACCTCAGGATTAATGAGCCTGTCAAGAGAGTTTGTAGGTCAGGGAGATGGTCATGACCTCATGTAAAGTAAGTCCTCAAGAAAGCAGAAAAAGCTAAATGAATTCTCAGCCTCGGTGTTCGCTACACAGGAACTTAAGCCGGCTCCTAAACTGCAGCTTTCTTTGAGAGACAAGTTGGGAAATGGTCTTAAAAGTGGGAATGAATAGAAGACTGTTTTTTAATTACAGATCAGCAAAATGAGTAGTAAGTAGTCACTAGAAGAATTATATTTTTTTGAAAGTGTGAAAAAAAATATGGAATTGACAAAGTAATAGTTGTGTAGCTGAGCTGTCATTGGAATTGCCCTCAGCACTACAGAATTGAAACACACAGGTGCAAAACTAGTTTTTAAAGGGGTTCTAAGAGAATTCAGGAAGCTGTCAATTGTAAGTCTCCTATTTCAGGCAATTAGAAGAAACAATAATAAACTGATTAAGAATGGAATGAATAAATGTGTGAGTAATGTGATGTGTGGAAATTCAGTGTGCCTTTTCTAGAACTCATGAACTGTACATATCTGTGAAGGAAGTGGTGGAAAGGGTTTTGTGTATCTGGATTTCCAGAAAGCTTTTGACAAATTGCTTCAAAAAATTCTGTTTTAAAACAAGAAATTAATCCCTTGGGAAATAAGAAGGAAGGTCTGTTCACATATGAATAACTGTTTAAAAAGTAGGAAAGAAAGAATAGGAATAAACCGGTTCCATAATGAAGGGAGGTTAACAATAAAATTCTATTGTTAAGAAAACAATTTTACTGCTTGAAAGTCTGAAAAGGGGAACAAACAGTTTGATCCTCATATATTTAGAGCACTATAGCTGTGGAAAAACAATCTGCAATATATGTAAAATAGTGGGCATAGTGGGCTCTAAACTACCTGGTTGTTTCAGAAAGAAGATCTTAAAGCTATTGTGGGTTTTCCTTGGGGGGGGGGGGAACCAACAACAAACAAAACCAAACCAACTTATCTCACTGCTAAGTGCTGATCACAAAGGCAAAATTCTGCATCCTGGCTCTACAATGACCAGTAGCAGATCTTTAGGGAAAGAATACAGGAACAAGGTAACCATGGAGTGATATTCCTGTTTGTATGCTTTCCTAGTATTTGGCAGTTTGCTACTTGGACAAATCCTGAGCTAGCAGCTGGCTCTTATCAGTATTACTGTACCCACTAGTCCTTGATGGACTTTCCTTCCATGAATTTGTTTAACTAATTGCTTTTGCTATATTACATGTTGGTCTGCAGTTAGTAGGGCAGTTAATAATTAACATGGTATATTTTGATTTGGAAACTTCATATGGATTTTCTAAGTCAAATATGTATGACATGTCAGACTGTACGTGCTGCTTGGTTTACGAAAAGGGTGAAAGAAATCTGTAATGGATACTTAATTCCAGTGAATCCCAAAATGGGATTTCATGTTATCTGAAAGTATGCACTATAATTTGTGTATTGAGCACTGACCTTCCAGGACAGCAGCACAGAGGTTCACTGCAGAGGATGCTGAAGCAAAAAGAAAAGCAAATAGTTTCACTCTGAATTTACAGAGGTATAGGAGAAGGAGAAGTGTATTCATCCTGCTTCATACCAATATCCCAACGCTAAGACAAAATTGCAGCCGTGATAAGTATTGTTCGGATTGCATTTCTTTCTCTTTCTCCCTTTCTATAGGGATTAAAAAAAAGATTCCCAAACTTGGCATACAAATTAAACAATATAACAGAAGTGCTAGACTTCACAATGCTAGTCTGTGACAGTGTGGTTGTTCTAATTTGTTCTGGTTTTGTTTTATAGGGGAAAAGAGAAAAAATAATGAACCCTATTCTCTGGAGGATTCAAAAAGACCAAGGGTTGTAGGAGATATTCCCATTGAGTTAATCAATGAAGTAATGTCAACAATTACAGATCCTGCAGCAATGCTCGGGCCGGAGGTGAGAAATATATACACCTGGTCTGTTTGCAAATGGTCTGTTTTCAATAAATGTTCCACATGGATAGAGTATGATAAGCTATGAGTCCACAAAACTTACCATGCTGTCAGTAAGAAAAATAGGGACTTTCAAAGAGTATGATTAGGTGAGCAAAAAATATTGATGAAATGCATCATTAACATGAAGAATAGTTCTACAATTTTTTTAATGCATTGTGTACTGTTTGCAAAGAGACTTGGAAACTAGTGATAGTAAAAAAGTAGATTCCAGGTTATTTTGCAGGGTACTTTTGTTACAGAATGGTTCCAGAGTATGCTTTTTATTGTTAATMATAGATGTGGCTCATAAGACAAGGTAAACGGGGTTCAAATATTGCAGCAGAATGAAAGCTCGAAAGTTAAAACTTCTGTCTAGTGCAGAAGGGCTGATCTAAACAGTTATTTGCTCTGTCTTCCACAGTTGCTCTTTTTTTATGCTGAAAGAGAAAAACAAACAGAATTGCAGGATTGTGCCATGTACGGAATTGCACACTTTTTTTTTTTTGGCTGGCTTTTCCTCCTTCTGTTCCCTTCGCCAGGCTATGTTTTGCCAGCAGCTCTCATTTGCCAAGGTTTAGCTAGAGACTGCTGAAGATTTGGAACCACCTACATTTCTTACTCAAACCATATACTGTGACTGATGGCTCTGCATATTACAGATGCTGTGCCAGTCTGGCTGTTGGGGCTGGCATTGACTAGAAACCCAGCAGCCAAACTTTGCTCTAAAAAATAAACAGTATGTGCATGCAGAGATGTTTTGGCATTGTAAAATGATCTTGAAAAAAAAAGTTAAATAAATTGTCTGTATTAATTTCATCTCCATTCAAATATATGGATGTAATTGCTAGATACGTAACAGCAAAATCAGTAGGAATTAAAATGTTCTTTTTAGGCTCTTAGGATAGTGGCATAGATAGCGGAAAGCACTACTAAATTGAAAAAATATGACTTTGCCTGCACCGCCGTTAAAATATGTGATTCGCAGTATGCGTAGGCGAATCCACTACTTTTGTCCAAGCTGGCCAGACTAAAGAAAATATGAAGACTTAGTGGCATAGGCTTCAACTGGATGACTGCTGTCCCTCGAGAGATTTTGGAACTTGCTGAGTATAACCATCGCTGTTGTTACCTAATCTTTACCACAAGAAGTTTGAATAAGCCTTTGTACATTGTAGTGTAGACTTATATCCAGCTTATTTGATGGTGTCACTTCTGCTAAAAAGCGGTAACTGACAGCTCTGTTTTTCTAAAAAGATGGCTTGGAAAAAAGAGGGGGTTTCATTTGCTTGTTCGTTAAGGCTGTTCCATCAGAGGGTGTGAAATCTCCAAAACATGATTTTGTTCCTCTTTTGTGCGGTACAGACCAACTTCCTTTCAGCGCACTCGGCCCGGGACGAGGCGGCGAGGCTGGAGGAGCGCAGGGGTGTGATTGAATTCCATGTGGTTGGCAACTCCCTGAACCAGAAGCCCAACAAGAAGATCATGATGTGGCTGGTTGGTTTACAGAACGTGTTCTCCCATCAACTGCCTCGAATGCCGAAGGAGTACATCACACGCTTGGTCTTTGATCCGTGAGTACTGCTGGAGAGGGGTTTGGCGGGTGAGATGGAGAGAGCCTGGTGCTGGTTGCAGGCAGCAGTGTAGGAAGGGGCCAGCCGAGGTAGCGTGGAGGGTGGCTCTGCCCATGCTACCCTTTTCCCATCTTTTCAAGCCCCCATAACTCCTGGCCAATCTAATTGGATTGTACCCCAGTATCTCAGTGGCTGTATTAATGACAAGTGGCTTCTTCTTGTGGGACTGTGGTGGGTTGACCCTGGCTAGATGCCAGGTGCCCACCAAAGCCGCTCTATCAGTCCCCCTCCTCAGCTGGACAGGGGAGAGAAAATATAACAAAAGGCTCATGGGTCAAGATAAGGGCAGGGAGATCATTCACCAATTACCGTCACGGGCAAAACAGGCTCGACTTGGGGAAAATTAATTTAATTTATTACCAATCGAATCAAGTAGGCTAATGAGAAAATAAAACCTTAAACCACCTTCCCCCCACCCCTYCCTTCTTCCCGGGCTCAACTTCACTCCCGAATTCTCTACCTCCTCCCCCTAAGCGGCACAGGGGGAYGGGGAATGGGGGTTGYGGTCAGTTCATCATGCGTTGTCTCTGCCGCTCCTTCCTCCTCAGGGGGAGGACTCCTCACGCTCTGCCCCTGCTCCAGCGTGGGCTCTCTCCCACGGGAGACAGTCCTCCATGAACTTCTCCAACATAAGTCCTTCCCATGGGCTGCAGTTCTTCACAAACTGCTCCAGCGTGGGTCCCTTCCACGGGGTGCAGTCCTCCAGGAACAGACTGCTCCAGCGTGGGTCCCCCCACGGGGTCACAAGTCCTGCCAGCAAACCTGCTCCAGTGTGGGCTCCTCTCTCCATGAGTCCACAGGTCCTGCCAGGAGCCTTCTCCACCGTGGGCTTCCCACAGGGTCACAGCCTCCTTCGGGCATCCACCTGCTCTGGCGTGGGGTCCTCCCTGGGCTGCAGGTGGATATCTGGAGGGGACCCAGATGGGTTGCTGGGGGACAGCCTGCCTCACCATGGTCTTCACCAGGGGCTGCAGGGGAATCTCTGCTCTGGCGCCTGGAGCACCTCCTCCCCCTCCTTCTTCACTGACGTTGGTGTCTGCAGGGCTGTTTCCCTCACAGAGTCTCACTCCTCTCTCCACTGCTGCTGCGCAGCAGTTTTTTCCCCCTTCTTAAATACATTATCACAGGGGCGCTACCACCGTCACTGATGGGCTTGACCTTGGCCAGTGGCGCATCCATCTTGGAGCCGGCTGGCATTGGCTCTGTCGGACATGGGGGAAGCTTCTAGCAGCTTCTCACAAAAGCCATCCCTGTAGCCCCCCTGCTATCAAAAGCTGCCCACGCAAACCCAACACAGGGACATGGGCCTGTGGGGAAGGCTCCTACCTATCTTGTACTTTCGAATGTTAGAACTGAAAGTCAGAAAGTAATTATGGTGCTTATTAGTGGTTTCCAGGCCCATCAGTGCAGGTTTCCTGTCTTGCTTTGGGTGCAACTCTACACTGCAGGCACTTGAAAAGAGACACATTAGCTGTAGCAGCATCCACAGATTGCACGTGGTCCTCCACCTGCTCTAGTGTCCTGACTGAATTGTGCCTCAGCTGCTCAAGCATGAAGGGAAGTTCTCCTCAGAAGTGTCCACTTTTCCACCATTGTTTTTCCTGTAGAGTCTGCTTCCTTTTGACTAGTATGTTCTCCCAAAATATCTGCCTCTGAACGATCCATGCCCAATGATAGCCTAGGGGTTTGCTGTACTGACCACAGCACTTCACAATGGAAGATGCCTGTGGGCTCATTGTTGTGTGTCAGCAGAGACCTTGAGAAGCTCTGACTGAGCTGATTGCAGCCAACTGCACAGCCTGGTTTGTACAAGAGCCTTTCTCCACCACTGGTGATACCAGCCTCTGTCTTTGTGCCCGATATTATAGCTGCAGCAGTTATGAAAACATTTCTGGAACCATTTCCTCTGCTTTTAGGCTCACTAGCATTCCCTTGGCAATACTTTCTCGGTGCCAGCAAACACTGCTGCTGCTGGGTCTGTGCTGTGCCTGAAGCACAAACAGCCCAGTGCTGGGGACTGTTGGACAGGACTTCAGGCTCCAGGCACAGGAGACTGACCTTGAGACCTTCTCCTGGGTTCTTCAGAGGGGAACAGCACTTGTCTTGTGAGGGCCAGCACCAGTCCAGACTCTTTCACCTCTCCCATATGGGGGTAAATGCCATTGGGTTGGGAGTTAGAAGCAGCACCGGGACCTTGTCTGAGTTTAGGAGCCTTAGTAGCACTGTGATCTCAAGCTACTGGTTGAAGAAGCCAGGTTCCCTCATAACTGAACATCAAACCAAAATTCTGAAGTAGCAGTGTTGTGTCATGGTCTTCTCCCATATATTGCTTATTGGGAAAGACTTTTCTAGTAGGCTGAGAGGAACTGCTGGTAGTTTAAGTGCTCCTCAGTGTAGATATCTGTCTGGAGAGTGGTCTGTGCTTGAGAAAGTGGTATAGATATTGCTACAGCAAGAAAATGCCCTCCTTTTTGTGCCTGAGGCAAACAAGTGACCCAAAGGAAGAGAAGCATATCACCTGGACACCTCAGAGTACCCCAGCATCTGCCGTGAATCTCCAGACGCACACACTGGAGACCTACGCTGAGTAGTGGGTACACACAAACCTACGTTAAGTGTGAGATACTGGAGTCCAACGGTTCTCTTCCCAAATTTCTTTCAGCTATTACCTTACTTATTATTGCCTTTAATGTTYTTATTTCTGAAATGGCCATTCTTACTGAATCTTGTTGCTTAAACAACTCAACCATGAGTAAATAAAATTAAAAGCTCAAGCTACTACATTGTTGCTATCATTCCACAAATAAAAAGCACCAAAATAAGTACAAGAAAAAGAAGAATATATAAAATGTATACAATCTCTTTCAGTGGTGGCACATAAAATATAACTACTCTTCAGACTATCTTTTTTAGTAGGGACTCACTTTTGGCACCAACCTTTCCCCCCAAAAAGATATCTTCTGTAAATTTACTGTCTTGTTTATACAATTTATATGATACCATGTATTGAATAATCTAGAGAACAGGTGCAGTGTAAATCTTTCCAGACCTTGAGGATTACACTAAAATTCTTAATCCTTGACACAAGAGTTCAGATTGCACCTCGTTATGTCTTTCCTGGCAGTCAATGTAAGTGCAACAGAAATGGATGTTTATTCTGGTCTTGATCCCACTAGGAGCGGGTGATTAGAAATAAGAAATATCATTTCTTGCTTCATCAGCTGCATTTGACACTGATAGCTTAGCTATAGAGAGTGCATGCAAGGAAACAGGAATCCCCTAGAAAGGACTTGTTGTCCTGTAACTCCATTAATTTCTAATTTAGTCAGGGTAAAATCATCCTGAGAACTGTCCAATGGCATAACTGTCAGCAATAGATTCAATGAGAGCAATAAAACTCTTATTTATTGGACATTACCCTAGTATCTAGGAGTACTTGGCAAGGCCAGGACCTTGCTGCATGAATGACGAATTTTATGGTAAACTCAAAGCATGATGTTAAAATAGCAACTCTTCTGTAGATATAAACAGCTAACTTAACAGAGGCATATACAATTGCATTAGCATCATGGAAAGAAGTGAATCAAGTTTCTAAAAAAGGAAGGTAATGACACTTTATGTACTATGTACATGAATTAAAGTGACTGTTATTTTTGTCTACTCAGGAAACACAAGACCCTTGCATTAATAAAAGATGGTCGTGTTATCGGTGGTATCTGCTTCCGGATGTTCCCCTCCCAAGGATTTACGGAGATTGTTTTCTGTGCTGTGACTTCCAATGAGCAAGTCAAGGTAAAAATAATTCTCCACTAGAGTTTACTAAATGCATTTGAGTCCCTTTCACTACTGCACGTGCTCCTAATTTTGTTAGTCACATTGAATATATTGCTGAGTTGCCAAACAGAAATAGCATTTGAAAGATATAGTGATTCAGAATATAATACAGAAAACCTAAACAAATGTGCAGATTTAGACTCGTAAGCATAATGGTAGGATTACTTGTAATTAATTAAATAAATAAAATCTTTCTCAACACAACAATAGTGGCCAGTAGTCTCCCATTCTTGGACTATTCACTCCTCTGTCTCCAGCAATTGCCTCTCTGTGTAGTGTAACATGTCACGATTGACTAAAATAAGTATTGCTTGTGTGTGACAGTAATTTGTATTCAATCACTTTGTGGTGTTAATGACTTCAATCAAAATGAGCTATATATTAAAAAAAAAAAAACAGGTATAGTTTTGCATCTCAGAATAAGCATATGGTCTATTCTATACACTCTTTTTTGAGTTAATTTCACAAAATGTTCTCTGAGTGTTGAGAATTAGCAGCTGTGTTGAAAGAATATAGAGCACTATGAATACAGGAGATTCATCCCACTTTTCCGGGGACTACAGATAGATCTAACTATGACCATTTGATTTAGGATTTTGCCTTTAGATGGTGCTGTAGCTTTATGTTTTTCAGTTGAAACTGTTAGAGCTGAGATGTGGGTTAATTCAGAGTTTGTAGCAGTTGCACATGCAGAAATTGTGTGCCCTGTTTTGAAGGGAAGAGCTCTGGGTGTGGAAGGGTAACACAGTGGGATTGAAAGCCTGTGACAGCTGTTAGTACTTGGGTTATATTTGATTTTATTCAGCTCTGGTGTTAGAGAGGAACATTCCCCTGCACTTAGCAGTGACCTGTCATAAAATTATCCAAAGTGTTTTAGGAAATGCAAACAATAACAGAATATGCTTAAGTTGTGTCTATTCTAAGCTTGACTAATTCATAAAATTATTTTTTCATTCTACTAAAAGAACCAACTGCACTACACAAGTTAGGCTGCCAAAGGTATGTTGTGATTCTCTAGGGATAACCTTTCAGAATATAATAGAGCAAATAAATCTGACCCATCAGAGTGCCTCCTAGGTTGCATATGCACACGTAATGCATAATTTCTTCTGTTACCCTCTGGCTGCTTTGCTGTATCAGTTGATTATTTCTGAAAATTTGCCTTCCCCCATTGCTATCTGAGTAAGGTGACCCCTACCAGCAGGCAACTGAGAAAAACCAATGTTCACATGTGGGTGAACTGCCTACTCTTGGGAAAAATAAATACCTATTTTAATTCAATTTGAGGTTGGAGTAAGAAATATGGGTACTGTTTTCCTTTATATGTGATATTTAAAAGTTGGATTGGTTTTGAGATAGTTTGATCCCATGCTACAAAATTATTTTAAATTTTACTGTACATGGCTTAGTTTCCTTTTGGGATTGTTAGACTTTGGCAAGTGTTCGTGAGAATGAATAAGTCCTGTGAAGGTTATAAAAATAATAGGTCAGCAGAAAATGTTTGAAGTAATTGTCATCATAATTGCTGGAATTTCTGTGAGACACAAAGTTGACATTTTTTGTCAGAGATTAGATGCTATAGAATTACTGGAATGAATTGCAATGTTTCAGGTGCAAATAAAATGTCAGTCTCTCATATGCTCTTCCTTTCACCCTGCTGATGAGAGGGGACGTGAGGAGCTTGGCTAGCTCATGTACTGCTAGCTTGCATTTAAGGAAAACATTTTTCATTAAAAATTTTGGTTCAGAGTTTTTGTCCTCTTCAAAGAATTTGAGAACTCAAATTTGCAATTAGAAAGTCTCTTCATTATCTTGAGCACTTCTGAGTTCTAAGAAATGCTGTACCACTTAACATGTCGTCTGTTGTCAAACCTGTTTTGTATTTGATGCCATGCATGTGTGCCACTTCAACAAGTGGGTGTATGGCTTTAAGAGCTTCCTCAAATTTGGAGGTACTTATTTTACACATATGAGGTCTTAATTTCGAATATGAGGTCTGAATACCAGATGCTCCAAACACTAGCTGGAAAGGAAAGATGAATGCACAGATTTTGTACCTAGATTAATAGGATTTTAAAGAAAATGTGTCACTGCTAAATGAGCTTCAGCACTTATCTAACTTGCTTTTATCTGGCTATTTCCATGGTTGGGCCTATTAAATTGTGAATTAAATCAGAAGTATATGTTTTCTAGTTTATTTTTCTGGCTTATGTACATAAGTAAAAATTTCCCCGTTTTTCAAGAACAGAGTACCCAAAACAATTCCATGTGTATTTCTGTATGTGTCCAGTTAGTCTCATGATGCTAAAATTGGAACACAGGCAGGAACAACACATTATTATGAGCTTTCCTGTCTATTTTACATTTCTTCATCTCACAGCAGAAGGGCAAGACTATAGCTTACTTGGAAATATGAATAAATGGAACCTTTTTTTTACTTTGGGGTTGAATGAAAATGGAAATTATTCCTGTGTGCTGTCAGAAGGCATAGCTATTTATTCAATTGTGGACTCAATAATTTTCTGCTGCTTATTATGGTAATAACTGTTTCACTATTCCCTTTTATGCCCTGTGATAAATTGAGATTATAAATCCTTTGAGGCAGAGGCTGTTTCTGCTACAGGTGCACAGAACACAATAAAACAGATCTTGTCTCAGAACTGGTTCCTCCAGAAGGAGTCATTTCAGTATTCCTACTGCTTTGCAGGTTTGAAGTGATACGGCTAAGAAAGGATGCTCTATTATTACAATAGATGTGGTTTTGTTATTGGTGAAATGTGTGATTATTAATAGTTGATATCTAACTTAAAAGGAAAAAAATTATGTGTGCACCTTGAATTACAATTTCCAGGACAATGTACCTCTTTAGAGCTGTGCTTTACCCCTAGAGACAGTCTAGGTTTTGGTCTCTTTTAGATTAAAAGTGAATCAGATGCTAGAAGCTGTGATATTTTGTGTTCCCTGTTGGGTCACACAGATACCCTTACAAGGCTGAAAACATTTTGATCTTGAGTACGCCTCACCAAGTTAGTTACGAGAAAATCTTTAAAACAGGGTCTAGAGGAAAGACTGCATTTTGAAAAACAGTCTGTAATAACACTCAGGCCACAATTTCCAATATGTGCAGTCCCCAAAGGCTTTGTAATGGCTTGTTCCTCATACTTTTCACACAGGGTTATGGGACTCACCTAATGAACCATCTGAAGGAGTACCACATCAAACACAACATTCTCAACTTTCTCACTTATGCAGATGAATATGCTATCGGCTACTTCAAAAAACAAGTAAGTCCGTGTAAGAAATTACTTGGTGCAAGAAGTTAACATCTAGCAGTGAGAACTAAACAACTAGATGTGACAAAGTAGTTGGATAAAATTCATAGTGCAATTTTATGTGTATGTTTTTTTATCTACAAAATGTGCTCCGTGTTCATCTTGTGTAATGATGTTGGCTTATAATGCATTTTACTTTGATGAAATCATCTGAATATAGGTGTATGGTATAGCCTGTAATTTGTCACGTCTAAAAACCAGTCGAATATGGATTGGCTGTTYCTTCATTCATTCAATTCCTTCACTGATTCTATAAGACATGTAAAGAAGGACCAGACATACCTGCGGCAGACTAGAACTTACCTGACCTGTGCTCACAGCTCCTCCTGATTTGAAGCATGAAGTTCAAGTTCAGGAAAGATTGCGATGTCTAATCTGTCAAATAGATTTGATAGATTAAACAGGTGTCAACTATCTGGTCAGACAATAGAGTGAAGATGGAGTCAATGGACACAAGTTGGATCATGGGAAATTGCAACTATATAGAAGGAATTTTTTTTTTTTTTTCCTTCATAAGAGTAGTGAAATACTGGAAAATGTTGCCCAAAGAGGTTGTGGAATCTCTATCCTTGGCAGTCTTCAAGACTGGACATGGCCTTGAGAAACCAGATCTGATGAGACCTGCTCTGAGCAGGGATGGGGCTAGATGACCTCCTTAAGTCCCTTCCAACCTCAGCTGTTCTATGATTCTGTATATAAAACTGATACAATTCGCTCTTCACACATTCAAAATGCATAAAAGCTGGGCTTGTAATACTGTTATCAAATTTGTGCAGACAGGCCCTTTTCATGTCTGAAATGTCCCTTCCCCAGTTTGAAGGTGCCCAGTCTCCATGTAATTCTGAAGCCTTTGATGATAAATTGTGAGGCAGAAGTCCTGGTTGGGTTCCTGATTTTTTAATGAGGTTTCATAGATACCACTGCAACAGAAGAATAAAACGCAACCAAAGTGGGAGTCCTACACTGCTTTTTGTCTCAGTTAATTCTTTTGCGGGTTTGTTTTGCAATTACCTTTTGAACTGTATGAAGACTGTAGTATAACTTTGGAACTTTTAATAGGATTTGTTATCTTATTTTTTCGCTTGAAATACAAAAGGTAAAAAAAAAATCATTGTTTTTTCTGGCTATAAAATTACTGTCATCTCATCGACTTCAACAGCAACTTTCCTTGACTAATGACTACAGGACTAGCATCCTTTAATATTAAAATAGCAAATTTTTGGAAAAATCCAGGAAATTTGTCCACAGTAAAAATGTTTTCCTCCATCTGTTTATCTCCCTTATTTTCCTATACATATAAGCAATTAACTATTCTTGTATCAAGTGACTCCCATGAGAAGGTGTTTGCAACACTATGAACCATGGTCTGTAACTCTTCCTGTTGTATTGTCTGTATTTTAACATTATGATGAATTTGGTTCTAAATCATCATAACATTTCAGTTAAAACAAACGTAAAATTAAAATGGCATCATGACAGCTTGAGTTTTTTTCTTCTTCAGGGCTTCTCCAAAGATATTAAAGTACCAAAAGCAAAATATGTTGGCTACATCAAGGATTATGAGGGTGCCACATTAATGGGATGTGAATTAAATCCAAGAATCCCCTACACGGAATTTTCTGTCATCATTAAAAAGCAAAAAGAGGTAAAGGCTGAAATGAAACACTGAGCGTTATAATCTATTCAAATGTCTAGAAACAATTCAGTCACTGCCAGGTTAGCTCTCTTCTTTGCTTTGGTGCTTAAAACATTGGAATGTATACTTTTATTAGTTAAAATGATTCTTTCATTCAAGTCCCAGTGCCATAATATTGCAGTTGAAGCATTAAATTCTACCTTACTAACATTACAATAACAGAAGTGTTGAAAAGTACTGATATTTTGAGGAGTATTTCATAGCTAAATTTCTTCATAGGTGATAACTAAGCAAAATCTTGTGAGATTGATTTTGGCTCTGGGACTGCTTTATTAGCATATGTTATTTTGCATTCTTCACTCTCTCATTTGGTGGGATGTCCATGTTGTTCCAAAGCTCTTGGAGACTCTCCAATGGGAGATAAAGTGCCTTGGTCCTCCAGACATCTCATGTCTACCATTATTAGAAAGCAAGCTGTTGTTATACACTGATCTATGCTGTTGTACCTCCTCTGAGAATAAATATAGACGCCTTTGGAAGTGCATCTTAGGATTGCCTGTTTGACAATCAAAACACAGATCAGGCTTTTTATTCTCCCTGTTCCAAGGAAATTCAGAAATAGCCCTCACGGTCTGCAGCTTTATGAAGAATGTTCACTTGTCTGCTCAAATCAAAAGCAATGAAGATGATACCTGGACATAAGAGGAATTTTGAATGTTGACAGTATGGATTACGTACTGATTTGGCTTGCTGCTGGTATCGGCCAGTACTGGGCATCAGACTTTTCTAGTCCTGTCCTTTTAGAAGTGAAGCTTTTCCTGGGATTTAAGCTTTTATTTAAAGCTGCTAAAACCATGTCACCCGACACTGGGTACTGGTGACAGACCACCATTTGTGAGTTCGCACTGCCTGATTTGTAGCTCATTTACAGTCATTCTGAAAAATATGAAAAATCCCTTTATGCAAAGCTTTGTGACCTGCTGACTTGTGAGTAATCAGTTACTGATTGAACAGCTTGTTTTAATCAGGAAGAGCCTAGTTCCTAAATTATAAGAAAGGTTTAAGGTGGATTTAACAATTAGTTTGAAAGTATTTTGATGTTAATGCTGGAATCGGGCCATGGTGCTGTTGTATACTGTATTTCTCTTAACATTTGTAACCTCTACTGAAAGGCTGGTTTTTTAATTTTCCTATTCTTTGAGAGAAAATACTATGTGTGTGGGATTGAAGGTCCTTAAAAAATAAAAATATGTCCATCGTTATTATTTCCAAAGAAAATAGTCTCTCAAACTGTGGCGGTCTGAATGGCTGTGCATTTGTTTACTCCCAGTTATGAAGTAAGCCATTTTGAAAGTGACATTTTCAGGACACACAAAGCTTAGGCAAGTGTCTAGGTGTGTATCAAGAACATCAAAGCAAATTACTTAGAATTGAGGTAATGAGATTGCAAAACAGAACAGAGTGTACTCCGGAATTGGGAAAGCTTATTCGGGCATTTACAAGCAGAGTGGAATATCGGTTCCAAAGGGTGGCATCATTCTGACTTCCTCGAGAGAAAATCTTTGGCAAGCATATCTCTGATGGATACCTAAGCAACTCCTACAGTTATATGGAGACTTTGAATTGAACAGGTATTTCTAAAATTTTGGAATATATGTGCATTGAAATACGTGCATTCAATATGTGCCTTGAAATTTCTGACCAGGCTGTGCTGAAGCAGTTCAGAAGCACTGGCTGTTAGAATTAGAGCCAGTTCCCAAACCTGCTTCCAGGAAATTTCCTTCCGTACCTCTGCTGCCACCTTCCCAGGAGCTGTGCAGCTTGTGATCAATACAGCAAGCAACGACTCCTTTTCTTCCAGATTTGTGCCTAAATAGGCAGTTGAGAGACTTGGTAGCCTCGTCTGCAGAATCAGTGTTCGGCCAGGTAGCTCGCCCCTGTTACCAGCTTCAGGGGATCTATAAGGACCATATGATTAGCAAGCAAGAGTGTTTCCGTCCATCACAGTTTTGCATTAATCCTCTGGGTTACTTWTGAGCAGATCAATTATTTTTTGTTTTCTCTGCTGCTTTATTACAGATCATTAAAAAGCTCATAGAAAGGAAACAAGCTCAGATACGAAAAGTTTATCCTGGCCTTTCTTGCTTCAAAGATGGAGTACGGCAGATTCCTATAGAAAGCATTCCTGGAATTAGTATGTATCAATCTGTTTTAATGTAGAACAGAAGCAGAACAGCCCAAAAAAGGTCCAAGACTAGAAATACTGTGTAGTCACGTATTTCTTTTTGATTAAAATGTAATTGTTTTGGTCTGTTGATTTGATTTCTATGAAGATTGWTGTTTTTCCAGTACAATTGCTGTCTTCGAGACTTCCCCAAGGCATCCCAGGCTGATGCTCTTTTATGTACTTGTGTGTAATTTTATTTATGTGATCCCTCTTTGATTTGTATCGCAGTGTGGTCAGCAGTTTCCCTTTGGCACCACTGTTATGCACTGCACTCTTGTACAAGGATGTGTTCTGTGCTAAACATTGACTTAGAGGACAAAACAGAATTAGAACATTTAAGTATCATCTTTTGGGGGATTTTTTTCAGCTGTGCTTTTCTGCAATTTATTCTCTGTCCCTAGGGAATCAAATTGGATAACTTTGACATCATTATTCTTTACAGAGGTTGTGGTAAAATATGTATTGAATTACTGAAAAAATGTGTGTTTCATGTAGGAATATTTTAGAATCTTTTCAGCAGTCTGGAGGAAGAGGCATGTAGGAAGCTGAATGGGGCTGTAGGCTAGATGGTTGTGTTATTTATTAAGAGCAGCTTTTATTAAAACAAACCCATTTTACTGCAGCAGTGCTGAAATGGCTCATCTTTTTAGAGTTGCAATAACTCAGTTAATGTTTTGACCTACTGTAGTTCCCATGTAATCTCTCATGTTGTTGGTGTACAGGAGAGACTGGCTGGAAACCAAGCGGAAAAGAAAGAGGGTAAGTGCTGCACAAAGTAAAATGATGAAGCAGTTTGGAGATTCCTTTGAGAAAAGTCTTTAAACAATGTAATTTGATATTTCCTTCCATCCTTTGGAAAACAGATAAATAATCTGCAAGGGATGAGTTCTTAAGTGGGATTGTTTGTTTTGTTTTGGTGGKTKTTTTTTTTTTTGGGGGTGGGGTGGGTGTTGGGTTTTTTGGTTTGTTTGTTTTTGTTTTGTTTTTGTTTTGTTTATTTATTTATTTATTTATTTTATTTCTTCCATGAAATGCTTGAAAATTTGGAGTTGCTTTTAGGTAAGATGCATGTCATAGGAATGAAGATAGGGATTCAAGCTAATCTTTTTGTATTCATATTTTCTTTCAAGTAAGGAGCCCAAGGATCCAGATCAACTTTACAGCACATTAAAAACCATCCTGCAGCAGGTGAAGGTGAGTGCTAGTTCTAGTTTACCTTCTGTAAAGATTTTTAAATGATTTCCAATATAGAGTTTCCATATTAGATACCTTACTTTTTTCTTTACCAAAGAGCCATCAAAGCGCTTGGCCCTTCATGGAACCTGTGAAGAGAACAGAAGCTCCTGGATATTATGAAGTTATAAGGTTTCCCATGGGTAATGCCATTAACATTTTTTAAGTATAGAGTTTAAAAATCTTTATAGCTGGAGACATAGCAGATAAATTGTAATCTGATTGTTTTATGTTAAAAGATATATGCTACTTGCAGCTGAATAACTTGCAGCTCTGAAGTGCCAAGAGTACGATGCTGTCATTTGAAATTTGACTGCTTTGTGGCCTTTGTGAAGCATCTATGGTGTATATATGTGAAATCTTCATATGCCCTAGAGAGCCCTAGCAAGCTCTTAAACGGTGCAGTCAGCTGGAAACTTTTGGGACTGAGCTGGTTTATGTGAGTTGTACGAATATGTTCTTGTGTGTGGTAACTGGTCATAACATACCAGATCCTACTGGTATGTTAAAAAAATCTCAAGGCAAACTTTCAGGAAGACCCAAGCATTTGAATTGCTTTGAAAAACAGATTTAAACTTTCTAAATCACATAGAGAAAAACTTTTCAAAAGTACCAGAGTTTTCTAATTAAGTCTTAACGGTTTGCTCCAGYTTAAGTTTAGGAAAATGCTTCATGCAACTGATTGTAAGATAATTTTATCTTTGTATTTTAGATCTGCCAAAGTTGTCCGAGGTGTTTTTTTTTATTTATTTATTTTTATTTTTAAATCATGCACCTATTGTTTATGCAGGATTACTTGCAAAGGGAAGTATACAGTGCTAATAACGTTTTTCTTTGCTTTTGACTGCTGGGTCATAAAATTTCAATAATGATTTAGTGCTGTTCCAAACAGATGCTTGTTTTGATTTGTATTGCAGCATATTTAAAACAGAATCCTGCTCCTCCTTCATTGTTTATGCAATACTCACCTCCATCTTTCTGATTACAGTTTCTGTACCTTGTATTTCATTCTCTAATAATACTAAAAGTTCATTGCAGGCTACTATCAATCAGTTTCTCAGAGAATGAAAGTGTTTGTTCATGTTGCTTTGCATAGGCTCCTAGTCTGTGTATACCAGTTTGCCTTAAAGATTTTTTATATTCCACTTATCATTTCCAAATAGCAAATATATGTGTACTTTCTAAAACAGCAGCTGGCTTCCTGTATCCCTGACACAAATGTATTTTCTAGCAATGAAGAAAAAGAATGTTGACACCCTCCTGTGGCAGAGTTTTCTCTGCCTGCTTTTCTGAGCAGAGGCTCGATCTAGGTGGCAATTTAATCTGAACAGTGGTTACAAATAACTTACTGCCTGGGTTGGCAAATCCAGAGTAGGATGTTCTCTGTCCTTTCCTTGTTCAGATGTATTACATTGGAGGTCAGGGCAGCACCTGTCATTTTAGGATTAAGCTGAGGTCTTTGGTTTAGTTTTGCTTTGTTTTTTCAGCTAAGGAACCCAGCACAACTAAACCGCGTTTTGATTCATGATCAACTTCTGTTTGCTTTCTGCTCTCACTGCCAGCATGCTGATACTGTACAAAAATCGCTCAGACATAATTGCAATTAAAAAGAAACAGCATTGTCTTTTCTTATGCTATCACATACAAGATACAGTATTTGTGTTTACATTTGCATACAGACTAAATTGTACAATTTTTGAGAGGTGTGGCTGTAGGTTTTTTTGAGTATCTCCTAAGGTCAGTTCTTACGTATAAACACTTTTTTCCCCTGTTTTAAGTGCTCTTTCAGCTGCTTATTTTCAAAAAATACTCTTTGGGTTTTTTTCCTTTTCATCTGCAATACAAAAGCTGTATGGCTGAGTGACAGATGGAGCCAAACTTTCACTGTAGTTAGAGGAGAACAGCTTAACTGATCAGCCAGGCAATGTTTGCTTTAGGATGAGCTGAACAGCCTTCTTAGTTCGATACTATAATTAGACTATGGATATCTAGTTTAGATGTAGGCACCTAAATTTCAGACTTAATGGGAGCTGAATGAGCCTTTGCTTTTGCAAAATATTGTGCAACACTACTGAATAGCAAGTTATATATCACTGGAAGAGATATTTGAGAGCATCCATCAACTTCTCTTAAATAATCCCCTCGTGTCAATTTGACCAGGTTTTTCTCTATTTTACCAAAGTCAAATCTCCCTTAAAACAAAGCAAAACACCTCCCCCCCCCCCAAAAAAAAAAACCAAACCAAACCAAAAATACCCACAACCGTATTTTTAAATCTGAAGTTTTAAGGTTTAATTCCTTTGCATTGGAGGTCTTTGGTCTCTACTTTCCTTGCAATGCTTGTTGGCAGTAAGCCTTCCCCATTTCAGCTGTTTCTGTTACGGTTTCACAAAGGTGCTGCTGAAGCCTGGCTCAAGCATTGCTAAAAAAATAGTTGTTAGAGCATCTGAGGTGAGAAAAGCCAAGGCATCCAGCACACCTCCCACTACTTCTATTCCTGTACTCACTCCTAGAACACTTGCAATGTAGATAAAATTTTTAAATGCCTGATAAGAATTACTGGGAAGGCGACTGTGGAGAACACTGAGATGATTTATGTATTTTATGGATGACTGATTTTAGTATAAAGGAAAACATTTCTTAAAGAATGTTCTGTAAGTAAAGGTTTTGTATGATGCGTTGAAAGCAGGAGAGATCTGTTCTCATGTGGCTCTTAAAAAGGGATACGTAACTATAAACTTTGAAGATGTAATTAAAATATATGTAGCGTGTGGAACACAATCTTTTGTCAAAGCTGCAAGTACTGCTTGTAGGATAGACAGATGCCTCTGCTGTGTTCGTACAGAAGTGAGTATTTTAGGTTAACATCCATGTTTTGTGGTTGGATTCTTTGCTTACACACTCACTCCTAAGGCGGCCTCCAGCAGAGCTGACAACAGCTTTGCCTCACAGAGCAGTTAGAGGAGAGTCAGGGACACTTAATACCCACTGAAAACTCAGAGAAGTATGAGAACACAAAAGAATGATGCTTTAATCTTTTAAAGAAGAAAAAATAAACTCTACACAAAATAATTCTTAGAGTGAAATACTGCTTAGTTCCAGGGGCTCAATTGCTGTTGAAGCTAAAAAAGGGTCTGCGCCTTAGATGAAGGCGATTAGGAATTCCAAGTCCTAGCTTTGCCAGTTCATGTTAAAAGGCAAATCAGTCTAAAGGGATATTGCATACAAAAAGTATTTGAATCAAACACTGTTAATCTATTTTTCTCCTGTACAGATCTCAAAACAATGAGTGAGCGACTCAAGAATAGGTACTACGTGTCTAAGAAATTATTCATGGCAGACTTGCAGCGAGTCTTTACAAATTGCAGAGAGTACAACCCCCCCGAGAGTGAATACTACAAATGTGCCAATATACTGGAGAAATTCTTCTACACAAAAATTAAAGAAGCTGGATTAATTGACAAGTGACACTGTCTTTTTTACAACCAATCAGTGTGCCTACTTTATGGGCAGGGGAAGCTGTTATATATCTGAGTTGTGGGACTTTAAGGTTTCAAGAAAATTGTGTTTAATACTTAGCACTTTTAAAAACCCTTTTAGTTTTGCAAACATGTATTATACTGAAGTTACAAAAATTATTTTATTAAAATGCTTTATAATGTATTTAAGTACAGAAAATTTCTTTTGTGTGCCCATTACCGTATGTTCATGACAAGTTTATCAGCTACAGCCTCAGAAACCCCACAAAACCTGTGGGAAATTGCACATGTTTGGGAATATGAAGAAAATTCCCAGACAACAGATGTTATAGCTTACCTAATGCAGTACCTATTTGATAAAGTTTTATTATTTTTTTTCCAGTAAAAAAGAAAACAGTAAGGGAAAACAACAATTGGGGGGGTTCTGAAACACTTGTTTCTTTGTAGAATCTTTTTGTAAGATATTATTTTTTAAAAGAAACACTCAGCTGGTTGAGAAGCTGTGAGAGAAGAGCAGCCAGTTCTGAAAAAGGACTGCCTGTAATCTTTGATAGGTGCAAGTTTTTCTATTCATTTTGGGTTTTGATAAATATTTTACCTGCAAATTGTAATCTCATAACCACTATTTAAAAAAAAAAAAAAAACACAAAAACCTGGCTAGATGTGTAATGTCATAGTGACTTGGCTTATGCAGGACATAAGTATCCAAAATAACTTCAGAGAATCTAAGTCGCATATACTAGACAATTTCAATTGGCTTAGTAGAGTTAAGGTTTTGATGCACTTCATGATCCACCCTATTTACTACTCTTCACTGATAAATTCGTTAGATTATTCAGCAGAGATAAGACTATTGTACACAGAAGAAGTCAACATATGACAGCTTCTAGCTTATATACTTGGCTCTGTGGTAAACTGGATTTTCTACCAAGCTTTATTGTAAATGCTTATTAACTGTGATTATTTAGACCCAGGAACATATTAACATTTTACAACTCGTGTTAGTATATCTTCAAATTGAGCACATATATATAAAATATATATATTTTGCTGCTTACACTACATTTAAGAGGTACACCTAACTTCCTAATGAAGATAAGTACAGGCCAAAAAGTTGTCACTTGACATTTTCTAATTAAAGTTTGTAACTGTAAATTATAATTGCTTTTGTGAAAAACAGATTTAACTTTAATTCTTGGTGTTTTATATTTACAGATGTTACACTGGTAAAATTCAATAGTTATAAGACTGAAAAAAACCCAATCCTGTGCTGTGTCAAAGAATATATTCCTGCAAAATGCCTGTGCAATGTTAAATCACAAGTCGATTCAGCAAGTAGATGTCAGGAACTACCTGGAAGTAGTAAATGTGGTACACAAGGTATTCAAAATGTTAACACTAGACTTGCCATAGTGTTTTGTATGAGGTTAGTCTGACCTACATTTGGATCTATAACAAAGGTACAGTGAGTATTTTTTTTTAATAGCCAGTACTGGATGCTATAATCCTGTTTTGTAGATTGGGCCTACAGATGCACCTGTTAAGCTTGGTATCCTGTGAAATTTTGTTATTTTCAGAGTAGATTTTCTTATCATCTTTCAAGCAGATTGTCTCTTCTATATTGAAACATTTGTTTTCTAATTTAAGAATTAATATTTTCATAGATACTGTGCAATAAAGTTACAGTAGGATATGTGGTTTTGCAAATGCTTTAACAGCTGATGAACTTTACATTTGTAAAATTAATATATTGTACTGGTACAGAATAGTTTTAAATTATATATGTATAAAACCCTACTTATTTTGGTCTGTTTTTTCATTAATTAGTTCTTGCACTACAGATATACGCACTGAAGCAATTTCACAACTGAGCCCAGTGAATCTACAAGAGTATAGTCAGTGCCTCTTCCAGGTACACTAGAAAATAGGCAAAAAGCCTCTGAGTTCAGCGGGAGCACGTCATGCTAAGCTGCGCTGAGAATTCAGTATGGAAAGCTGTGGTTATTCCCAGTAGCATTCCCAGCTCCATACTAACTGAGCTACAGTGCCATTACTCCCCTCTCCTCAACATCTCAAACAATTCTTTGACCAAGCTGTTCAAAAGTTTTGATTTTTCACCTCAAAGCATGCTTATGCTGTTTTCTCTTTTTTGTCTGCTAGAGTCTGTTATTCACAAGACACAATATGCATAGGAGCAAGCTACAGTCCATGTTGAGCTTGTACTTGCTATCACCATGTTACTCAGATGGTACACTTATTTTGCATACCATAAACAAACCCTACACCTGTCCAATACCTGACAGACAATTAGAGAATATGAAGAGATTCCCCCCACCCCCATCCACTAAGAGTTAGTCCTGTGCCACATCATGTAAAAGTGTACTGTTCAGAGGGTAGCAAATAATGGTCAAAAGAGGCTTAGCTGTTTTCCTGGACACTTCTAGGTATATCAATTGAGATTAGGTGAGCTAGACTCAGACTCCTTCCTGCAGTTGTGGCAGAACTGCAGCAATTCTTCAAGCTTATTCAATCAAAAAAAACCCCAGACCCACCACACCTACCTTGGGCTGCTTTGCTATCACCTTTAATTTGATTATACCTTGCATTCCATAACAGTACCAACCAACCCTAAATTGCTACTTTTGAGAGCTCCAGCTACATAATCAAATTACAACTGGCAACCTTGCTTCTAAACGATGCTTATGCCACATAAGATGGGGAAGGAGTACACTGGCCTGCAGTGTGCCTACTGCTGACATGGCAACCCTTGAAGCAAATATGGAAACCATGCAGAAGAACAGCAACCAACTCTGAGCTATTTCTGAACACCAAGACATTTATTACRAGCTTCAATATGAAACTACAACCATTACATAAAGATCTGTACAAACATTGTTATAAAAAAAAAAAACCCAAACCAAAACAAACCCATGTGATCTTAAGCACCTAAAGTTCACCTTTGCCAACCACTGTGAGATCAAGCAGGGTATAAGTCACAAAATTACATTCACCAGCTTTTCCATCAGATATTTCTGATATGCTCACAGATCTATGATGTAGGGATGCCGCCTCTCAAAAGAGTTTCAATGGAATCACTTTAGTTTTAAAAGTAGTCTTGTCTTCTATATCATTAAAAACAAGTCACTGTATTAAAGACAAAACCCCTTAATTTTATATCCTTAATATTAGACACACAGAAATAATTGCATATTTGTCTAAGATATTACACAACAGTAATTTCCTGGATGAAAGATTTCCTTTCTTCACGAAGCGAGCCTGGTTTTGCTATCGTGACTGAAAATCTCAACGACAACCAACAAACTTCTCATTGTATTTTGACAGAGATTCTTTCTTAAGACAACGGCGTTTAGCATCTTTTTGCTGCTTGAAAATTGGAGAATTCAGAAAATTTGTATCTGTAAAGGGATCTCCTCTCCTGAGTTTCCTGTTAAAAAAAAAAAAAAAACAAAAAAAAAACAAACCAAAAAAGGCAAAATTGAGTTTTGTTCTCCACATCACTTAAAGCACTAACTTTCAGCTGGTAAGTTCAATTTCACATTAACTATTTTGTATTACTAACATCAGACCTCTCTTTGAATGTTTTGTTAAGAACCCATTTCCAATATTTAAATAATCCCCTCAAATCTGCCATTTGATGGAATATCATGAACTTCGTATCAAACTGGAAAGTAAGACACCTACCCTGCAATGCTCGGTTCTTTATAGCTCACAGTAAGAGTACAGCTTCGCTTGCGTTTTGGAGATCGTGGTCCTTCGCCTTCTGGGACAATAGTTGCATTCCCAGTGCTGGGGAGCAATGAAGTGGTATTGGTAACATCACAAAGATGACCACGAGATGGCTCAGAAGGCTGCCCTGGGAAGAAATTCGGCACACTTAAGACAATTCAGGCAAGCTAGCTTAAAAGAGAGTGTCAATGAACATACTAGATGCGAAGTAACTCTCAGCTGTAACTATTATCTTAATCTTTCCACTTAAGAATACCTGAAATGATCAACAAATATTCAGGATTTTAATTTGGAAAAATAAAGTAACACTAAGCAGTGCCAAAGTGTGATTTGTTACTCCGCTTCTCTCAATTTATACTCTTGTTCCCCTCTTTTTCCTCAGCTTTAATACATTATGAAACACACGTAAAATACAGTATTAATTAATTGTTGACCAATTTCTTAAACAAAACATATCTTTAATTCCAGTTTCTGCTGAGGCAAAAAAAATAAGGCAGACAAAAGAATGAATCTAATGATTTTTATAACATTATTCTGTTTGTATTTATTAAAAAAACTAAAATAAAATAGCCTAAATCCCTTAAACAATGTAATCTCTCAAGGAAACAAAACCAATTACAGAACACTTTCTACACTTACTAATAGACTTGTCACTTGATTTATTGCTTTCAGTCTCTTTTTCATTATGGAGTTTCTGCTCACGCTGTGCCAAACATCTTTTAGACCTTCGCCTTGCATGGACTGGCGATGTATCTTTCTTGTCCGCTGAACTCCTCCTTTTTTTCGATTTACTCTTGTAAGGCTCATAGAGGCTATCATCTGAATCTTCTTCAGTATCACTCGACTCGATGGTATTAGTTTCAGATAAGTCAGCTTTGTCATCCACATCAGTATCCATGTCATTCACCTTATTTTGTCGAAAAGGTGTAACATGGACACGCTCTTCAAAATGAAAGTCATAAGCATCACTGGAGCCACCCAAGAAATCCAACTTTTCTTTGAAAGCCTTTTTACCCTGTCTTTTTTTTGGTCTTTGTCTGGAAGTATTTTTAGGCCATTCCACTTTTMCCTTCTGATGCTTCTCTTTCCTTACTTGAGAGTCTTCTCTGCTTTTACACTCATGTTGTTTAAGACCAGAATTGTTTAAGTTGAACTGTGCAGTTTCAGAATCTATCTGCCTCAACAGCAGCTCTGAACCTACCTTGTTCTCATTCAACTGAGAAATATCTGAATTTATGTTTTCTACAGTATGCTTCTCTAGACTTTCCTCAAGTCTAATTTCATCCTGTTTAGAAAGGTCTTTTGTTGAATCAGGTGCTTCTGAATGGTCCAAGACACCAGTGCAAAATTTATTGTGATTTTTCATCTTTGAATAGCGACGTCTGGTGGACACACTTTTTGGTAACACATTACTAAATCCATCCTCTCCACCTGAAGAAACATTTTCCAGCTCTGACCCTATGTTGTCCAGATGAAAATCAGATGKTCGTCCTTGTAATTTAAAGAGAAAAAGTCACATTAAAGCTAAATAGTAACAACCTGTTAAGGTTTTGTGCAAATTCTGAACCTGTCGAAATTTAAGACTATTCTTAGAATTTTCTCCACAGATTTGTATAAACCAGTATTTGGCAATCAAGGATAAGCTCTATTTAATACAGCTTCCAGACAGAAAGTAACAGAAAGCAGTTAAGAATACTACATTAGGATTTTCCTCTAAACTGTTCTGTTTGGAAAGGTTATCTACAGGTCATTTATTTTTCTGAATATTTTGCTTTGTTAAAAATTGTTGATTTCATAAATGATAATGCATGACTAAAGATGACTTTACTCTGTTGAACTGTTTGGTAGATAATGAAACTAGATTGCAGGTATATAGAAGACAAAGCATTTTCAAATTCCTCCCCCATTTTGCTAGACATCTTCATTCAAAAAGTTTACCAGTTGCCAACATTAATATCTAACCTTTATGATAAGAAGTGGAAAATTACTTGACAGTTACTTCAAAAGCAGTAATTATGTTTTAAACTTACACATTTTTTTTCCCTGATTCAGAATAGAGCGATGCCTGATACTTTGATTTAGTTACCTTTGTCTGGAACTATTTTGATTAAGGAAATGGCACTGTCAGATTCCTCACAGATCTCTGACACAGCACAAGTCAGCTCATTTCTATCACTATCAGCCTCCATCCCACCTGGAAGTACTTGATCATCTCCATCAGCACGCTGTAGAGGCCCTCTAGAGAAAATACCAAAGGTAGTATTTACTGAATAGCAATATATTTTATGACAATGAACTACTTCATTACATTAGATTTCTTCCCTTTTTCCAGTCAGAAAATTAAGCTTACTGTAACAGAATTTTCAAATATAAATAGCTATTAATAAAAGATACTTACACTGAACGTATTTGTCCTACGACACTGGAACTATTTTCAAGAACTGAAGAAAGCACTCTCTGATTCTGTCAACAAAATAAATCTTACTGTGACTAAATAGCTGAAACAAGCTTGCACCATATACAAATTTTAGACAACAGCCAAGTTACCCACAGAAGGGCCAAAGAGGCCCTTGACTCTTTTTCTTTCTGGCTGGCTAACACAAACTGCTGTGGGATCTCACATACTCAGCTCCTGCAAGTCAGCACATTGATCACCAGCCCAATCACACAGATAGTGGACAGGGGAAAGGAACTGTGAGGATGATACGTGGAACAAGACAGAAAACCATCGAAAATCAGTGTGCCCCTACCACCTCGTAGCAGAGCCTCAGTCCCACAAACAAGCTACTACACACCCCCGCAGTGTGGACCCTATGTCATGCTGGGAACTGTGGGACTAGTCGTACCTTCAAACTCAGGCTCAAATCTCAAAAACTATGTGCATCTATGCTGGAAGGTGTAAGGGGAAGAATTAACAGAAATCCTGCCCCTCAAGAGGAAAAGGTACTTACTACACCTATGGAACACAAATTCTTTGCTGGGCCAAGGAGATCAATTGAGTCAAGTAAATTCTGAGAAACTTTTGAAATTATCTCATTCAAGGCTGACAGTCGATYCTAATGGACAAAAGAAGGAAAATAACACTGTTACTGTCATACTCTAGTATCAACCACTAATGTAATAACTTCTTATCGGTATTATGAGATGACTRAATCCTGAAGATACCTGTGTGTCAGGCACCTTTAACTGTCATAAAAAAACATAAAATTCACAGAAGATAGATTTTAATTAAAGAAGGAGTACCCAGAAAAAAAAAAAATATTTAGTTGATGACCAGATTAGGTGAAAATATGAAAAAATTTGTWTACATACTGAGTTTATTTTTTATGAAGCATTTAAGATTATAAAGATATCAGTGGATTGGTGCAGATTCTGATGTTCAGCTTCACTGAATCATAAAGTTATTATTAAAAATACCTCGACAAGTCCTTGTGCTTGCTTGAAGCTAAGATTTCTTTGTAAGTCAAACACCTGAAACTTCAGATTTTGATACTCTTTCCTTAAATGAAGGATAGTAGCCTGGGCATCCCTCAGTTTGAGCTTTTCTTCTTGCAAAGCCTGAGCTAGAGCTCTGTTGTTTGCTTGGATGCTCTTCATTTGCACAGAGCTGTTGGCTGCAACAGAACAGTGAGTATTTCAATTTGGTTTAAAAAAAAATAATTATGAAAATTGTTAAGATATTTAAGCATCTTACTTGCTATTTTGCACTTTGCAGTGGAGATCTGGCTGATTTTACCCAGCCTTGTCCATTTCTGATTTCTTTTCTCTTTCATTCGTTCTTTTATATCATCCAGACTGTCTTTGAAAGGCTTTTTCAAGTATTCAGCCATCTTCTACCTTTAGAAATACAAAGGGTGAAGAACTCATTAAGTTGGTGTTGCACAATGCTCCCCAACGCCAAAAGAAAAGGAACAGAGAAACAAAAGTAAAGCTTATGGTATTTTTAAGTTGCGTATACACACAGAGAAGAGACCCACAAATACGAAAGGACACACAGCTATGGCCATTTTCAAAACAATTTTTGCAGCACGGCTACTGTCGCTATTGCCGATTATGTGAACCGCAAAACGCACGGTGTCCGCGGCGAAGACCAGGCCGCGGCCTCTCAACACCCGCATCGGGGCGGTACGACGGGCAGCGGGGGAGGGAAGGGGGGGTGTCCCCGCGGCGTCGGAAGCGGTCCCCCAGCTCCTCTAACACTGAAGGAAAACCCTCATAACACCCACCCACCAGCCAGCCAGCCAGCCATACCTCCTCAGAAAGGCGCATACACCGCACGGCCGCGGCTGCCCGCGCCCCAGGCGGAGGCGGTACCGCCCCCGGGCCCCGGCAGCCGTTAGCCCAGCGGCGGCAGGCGGCTCTCTCCTGGCGTCCCCCACAGAGCCCCGGCTCTCGCCTGACAACGGCAGCAACCGCTGCCCGCGCGCTGGGCCTCAGGGGGCCGGCAGGGCGTCCCCGCGCGCGGCCGGACGGTTAGCACCGCTCCCCGACGTTCAAAACCCACCGCCGCRCCCTCGCATTGGTGGGACCGGCGCGTGGCGTCACAGCACGGCCGCCGCGCTCATCCGGGCCTCGCGCCTGGCCCCGCCCCTCGGGGTGGCAGCGGAGGCTCCGCCTCCCGCGCGGCTGCCCGCCCCCTCCCCCCCGGTACCCCCCAGCTGAGGCGGCGGCGCCCCGCGGAGGCGGGCTCGCTCCCCGGCGGCCGTCAGCGGTCCCGCGGGCCGCGGCGGGGCTCCCGGCCCCCGCCCGAGTCGGGCTCAGGGCTGACGCGCCCGATGGGCCCCGCCGCGGCTCTCCCGGCCAGACCGTTGCCCCGGGTCCTGTGTTCCAGCTGCCGTCGTGGAAAGAGACAGAGGCAGAAAAACAGCTGTTTATTAAACAGCAAAACTAGGAGATAAAAATCATTAGTCTTAGGTATTTTACTTACAGCAATTGCTTGTCGCAGCAGGAGCGAGATGAGCCTTTCCCGCTCTTCCTGGACCATGCTTGTTGTGGAGTGATGCTAACTCCTGCTGTTGCGGCTTGAAATGAGAATACTATAAAAGCCGCGGAGTTAAACCTATTCTCAAACACTTACTTTATGAAAGAAACTTCCAAAATCCCATCGATGAGATGATGGCAGCTGCCGCTCTGTGGGGGTTATGCGTGCCCAGGCCGGGAGGTGTAGGACAAGCACAGCCGAGGTTCAGCCCGTGGCCTGGCCTTGAGGGAAGCCTCCCCTGGGAGTGCCAGGCCTGGGGCCACTGGTCACCCCCCATCACCCCACGGGCGTTTTCGTTGATTATGTCATTTTTTGTAACAACTGTAGCTGATCAGTGTATGCTAATATCTATGCATCTTGAACATGGAGTGCTGAACTTTGATTAAACACTGCTTTATGATGGGAGAAGAAAAAAAAATCAGCTAAATGATATCTTATTAACAGTAGAATAAATGGTATTCTTGTATCTGAGAAATTAGCTACTGCATTTTTTTCTTTTCTAACAGCTACTCCTGCCTACTTGGTTTTATTCATTGCAGCTTGGATGTGGTGTGGCAAGCTGATTTCCAACTTCAAAAGTTCTCATAGATCATGACAGAAACCGTAGTCCATGATATGTATGCATTTATCCTTTCCTACTCCTTGGAAGATTATTTTTGTATTTTTGTTTCTCCAGCTCAGAATAGCTGGCCTCATCTATGTAGTTTTTACAGTAGTGTAAATAAATATCATTTAACTTACTCTCTTACTTCATCCGTAGATACTGATCAAGTTGGGGTTGCAATTCCTGTCAGCAAGTAAGTTGCCCTGCAAACACAGTTCCTTATGCAGTGTGACGATCCCCTTTTGAGACGCGAGAGCGTGTCAAAAAGAATCACAATTTCTTTAGTATTCAGCATGGAAAGTTATGAGCAAATTAAACACGTTAGACCCTCTTAGTTAGTGTCGCACAAAACCAGAGCAACACAATTTTAGGTTCTATTTGCATCTTTTTACTTCTTTCTGTCTGCTTGCTGAGTCTACCAAACACCTGCCAACCCATCCTTCCAGCCCCCAAACAACCCTCCCAAAACTGAACAAAAAATCCCACAGCCTGCAGAAAAAAAAGAAAAAAAAAAAAGAAGAAAAGGAAAGAAGTACTGGATATTAAAAAACACATACCCAGTAGAAATACCAGTTTTCTGATATTGTGCAATTAACCTCGCATCCACTTCCTACAGGCCTCCCACTGTTTTACAGGCAATAATTGGGCACACTCCTCCACTCAACAGCAGCTAACAGCCTCACCTGGCCCCTTGCAAACAGCTTTCTCTAAACATCAGATGAAATTATGTCATCGAACTCAACTTCCAGGGGCTTGGAGGGTTGTTGTTTTGGTGTTTTTTCAGCTAAGCACCAGCTATTCTAACCAAAAGTAATACCTTTCCCTACAAACTTTGTCTCACTTAAAGCTAGCAGGTGATTTGCATTTGGCCAAGTAGCAATTGGTAGTTTCCAGCAATGCTGGTAAGGTCTTTTAGCCATTAGTCATTCATTTGCTTGACACGAATATGCTGATTGTGATTAAATGAATCATGCTTTGATTGAAAAAGAATGCTTTCCTCATTGCTATCTAAGTGCTGCTCTTAATTACTCCCCCCTCCCTCCCAAGTATAGCTATATCAAGATTAAAAAAACTCTCTTCACCCTTTTTCTTTCTATTGTATTTAATGTTACCCATCAATTTTGTTACACCTCTTTCAGAAACACTTTGGGATCTTTCTGCAGATTATCTTGTTTTTTAATGTTGAATTTCTATATCCTGATAATCACATTTTCACTGTTACCAAGGTGTGCTCATTTCTGCATTCTAATCTCAAGACAGTTGTATTTCTATTAGGTTATTTGAGGTTTACACCCTCTGTATTATTTTATTTATTTGTTGTGTGGGATTCCTAGCAGTGAATTTTTCTAGCTCGACTGTCTCTTTGCTGTAAGCAGTTTCACATTTTCCTCTATGAAGATTGATGTTGTGATTGATGCCAGAGGTGCTCTAGATTATTAGTTTATTTYTGGCGGGTGTACTCGTGGCAAAACAGCTGCTACTGTGACTGGAGTTGATGGAGTATTAAAAGACTTGCTCTCACCTTAGGTTTATATTGACAGACATATTACAAGGAAGGAGTTGCTTCATATAATTATAGCCAATTACAGGAATCAGAGCTGTAATTCTGGGAGCATTCTAGATACTTCTTGTCAGAGTTCAAGTCTGAGTGTGGTGTTACACGCTGATGTCCAATGCATTCTGTTAGTGGTCTATGTAAAGGGTTCAAAGTTAGAAAGTTGTTGTTTTTCCCAACTAAGCAAGCAATCAGGTATGAAGTATTCTRTGGAATGTTAGTTAGTTACTTTCATGGCTATCGATTTCAAAGTCTTCAAATAAATGGAAYTTTAACTTTTTTAGTGGATGCTTATGAGAGGTATTGATAATCCAGTCCTTGCTAGAAAATATTTTTAAAACTCCTATTGCTTTCTTTCAGTAACAGCATAAATTTGTATGGCTCTATAAGGACAGATGATCAGACTCACTGTATCTACTTTTTCATGCATTTTTGGTGATCACCAGTACGGGACAGAAGAGAAGCCATGATATGGTGACTGATGGCAAGCTTTTGTTGATGCAGGCAGCTGGATAACCTCCAGATACCCAACTTAAATACCCCACCCATCTTTTCAGCGGCTCCATGTCCAGCCCTACATCAGGCAACTGCAGTGATGATGTTTATACCATCTGGTTTTAACCATCAGAGTAGATCAATTAGGTTAGGGTAGTAGGTAAGACTCATATTTCACTACCTCTGTCAAAACAAGATACAGAGGTGGAAGCTACAATGTATGCAATGCAGTGCATACTGTGAGGACAAAAGAAAAGCTCTATACTATATACTATTATGTGTAATACCAAATTAATTAATACTGCAAAGTGTTCTGTGTTAGAGGATGTCCTTAGAAGTGGCTTTTACATGCTACCAGTATTTCCTTCCTTTAGCTGGAGGGTGAGACTGGTTAGTGGCACACAGGACTGTTATGCTTTCTGTTACCTTTGGAGTTGGGGAAGATCATTTATGCTCCTATGGCTTGCTGCGTCAGCTTTGTTCTCATTTCTTGTGACTTGCATGCTCATGCTGCCTTGCTGTGCTTTTTTCTCCTTGACCATCAGATGGCTCATTTGTGAACTGCCTTCAAACTGTTCAGTTCTAATCAGTTTTGAGTAGGACATGTGTAGCTATCATCAGCTTGGAAGTCTCCTATCAGGAGTCTAAGAATATTTGGTACGTGAGAGCTGTGGGGMCTGTAAGATGCTGATGCACCCACTCCTTCCCTGAAAACAGAAAAGCAGCAAACATTTTTTGAAGAAGCTGGCACAGACTTATCTGAGCAAAAAGGTCTTGCACTAACTTGACCAAGTTTGGCTGAAAATCCTGTAGAAATAATGAGCTGAAAAGATTTTGACAACCAGACAATTGATATTTGTCCTTCAGCAAGGTTAAAAAGAATTGTGAGTGTCGTATGTATGTCTATATGTGCTATTTCTTTCACATTTCAGAATGATTTATCAAATTAGGCCCATAAGCTGCTAAACTTCAGAGCACTTGTGTTTTGGCATATGTTATTAGTAGTGTATTCTCTATTCTAAGTTATCCATAACCACTTTCTAATTACAATTTTTATATTTTTCTTTCTCAAAAATATTTTGTTCTACTTACAGCTAAAACCACATACGTAAGAGGCAAACAAGCATGAGTTAATTGAAGCGTGAGACAACGTGTTTCATTAAGCTAAAATTAATAAGCTGTAAACCAGCATACCTACATTAATTGTATCGGTGTCTTTTTGATGTACATGTATATTCTAAAATTTTTTCAATTATTAATCAGTTTAATGTAAGTAAGGAGGTGAAAGATTAGTAAGTGTCTTGATCTGTTCATGAGAGAGATTCCAGAGAGGAAAATATATGCAATGATTTTTATATGGGTCAGATACAGCTGCCTCTTCCACTACAGACATAATTTATTGTAAGTACTGCAATATATACTCATCYGAGGTGCCACAAAATCTTTCCTTTCAGTGCCAGGGAAAATCCTGAATCCCAAAAGAGTGTCTTAATCCCATGGCACTATTACAACAATATAAGTACCAATCTGAAATCTTGAAACTACATGGATACAGTGAGCAGCGGAGGAATCATGAGTCAATAAAGTGTATATCAACGTTTAACATTTTCCCAATGTTTCCATCGACTATGTGTCTTAATTTCATTATAACGTCTGTCRGTTGACTAGAACCCTGACTTTCTGCAATATGCAGCAGTTATAGACCATGCAGTCAGAAGCAACCTCCTCCYCCTCAAATTTTCTACCCCCAAATCTCATACCAACCTCTGTCTGACATTACTGAAGTGAGACTTATCACCGGTTCTGGGTTTCCAGGTAGTTTTAAGTAAATAAACTTTTTTTTTTTTTTTAAAAAAAAAGGCTTTAAAGTTTTGTTAACTGTTGAATGGAATATTTACTGACAAAACTGTTTTTTTCTTCATCATGTTTGTATAAATATGTGGCTTTCCACTAATTATTACCCATTTTTTCCTGATGAATAAATAGCTCAGAGACACACTCGTGGAATAATGGCATAAAGAGACAAAGGCAAAAATGTGCTCTCTTATCTGCATAGTGGATCTTGATGATGATGATGATGATGATACTATCTGACATAATGGAAATAAACTCATTCATGGATACAAGAGCATATCTTAGTGTAGCTATTTTTAATGCTAAAACACCTGTTATAATCTGAGAGGTCAATATTAACCATATAATGACATGTGCAGAAACTGTGGATCCTGAAGGAGCAGAGTGCCACCAACTTTCCGCTCTTATATACCTCCCCTCTGTAGGTACTGTGATGTCAGTGGAGAGGGTCTTGGTTTATATGGGCGAACCTGGGATTAGAACTGATCTTTATTCTTTTACTTTTCTCTCTAAACACGACTACTCTGTGTATACATATTAAATACAGGTATTTATTTGAGGCCTTATAGCAGTAGGTGCTGTACAATCCTTACTGGCTCCTAAAGCCACTGGTAAAACATGATGAAGGACAGAAGACAGAAGAAATTAATAGCAGCATCCTGCATGCACATTGTCTAGAGCACACTGGCATCAGGCAAGGAAAAAACGTCTAGACATCATCTTCTGTGCTTCTAGATCAGAATATTGGGTTAAGGAGGATTTTTATGAAGTGTGGAAAAGCAATTTTCCTTCCTGCTGGGGTTGTATTGCTGCAGTCAGCTCTCAGAGGTTTGGTCATGGGTCAATGACTTTCAAAGAGCTAATCATTGTTCATAGGTAGAAGACATAGACATAGATTGACACTTTGTTCTCTCACAAGTAGTCCTGCGCAAGCACTTTTTAATGACTTCAGTTCACCCCAGAGAAAAATGGAAAGAAGAGAGGGTATAATTTATAACCAAGGATATACAAAGAAGCAAACATCGTTACCCAGTAGTAGTCCATTTGGTTCTGCTCTAGGTACTCTGCCCATATTAAAATAAGCAGGGTCATTTTATTACTTAAACACTTTGTGGGAAATGTTGTGGGTAATACCAGACAGAAAACAGAGGCAAAAAATGAGTGGCCAGTGCTATAACAAAGCAATACACCCCAACCATCATTCCATGCGTCTGTTGATAATGTATCTCAGCTCACGCAAAGGCTGCTGTTTCTTTGTAAGAAAGACTAGTACTCATGAGGATCAACAAAAGTAATAGCTATATGGCCAAAATGACATTATAAGGTTTGACATTAAAATGGCTTAGAAGGGTTGGGGTTGTTTTGTTTCTGTCACTAACATTCTGATGTTTATTTGAACAGTTGAAGCAAATCTGTCACCAGAGAAAGCTGTAAGTGGCATGGCAGTGGTAAAGAGCTATGGAAAGGCAACTGAACTGCAGCTGATGTGAACTTCAAACATGACAAGATTTTTGACTGACAGAAAAGCAGAACAGTGGCAGAATTCTCTGGGCTCTGTTATCTTTGCACTTTTCTCTACTTCTACTTCTCTGTATCTTGCTATCATTTATCATTATGTTATCTTACTTTGCAACTGGATTATAGTGTCCAGTGTTACAGCTTTTCATTCTCACAATTTCATCTGGTTTTCCCTCCTTTCAGAATACTTTCCCTCAATTTTATTGGAGAAATCAGAATAAAAAGATACCGATGTTGGTATTTTATATTTATGTGGAGATACAATAGGTCTGGTAAGAACTAGAGATTGTACTAAGAAAGAGGAAGCACAGAAGCAGTATGTTGAAAAAGATTGTGTTTTAATGGATTTTCCATGGTTCTTTTAGTTTATTTTGTGTGATTCAAGTATTTTAAAATTTAAGAACATTTGAAAAATGAGATATTGTGACCAAATTTCCTTCAATCTTAACAATCAAGTTTCTGGAGTGTATCCGGAGAAGGGCAACAAAGGTGGTGAAGAGTCTGGAGAACAAGTCTGATGAGGAGCGGCTGAGGGAGCTGGGGTTGTTTAGTCTGGAGAAAARGAGGCTGAGGGGAGACCTTATCGCTCTCTACAACTACCTGAAAGGAGGTTGTAGCAAGGTGGGTGTTGGTCTCTTCTCCCAGGTAACTAGCGATAGGACAAGAAGAAACAGCCTCAAGTTGCACCAGGGTAGGTTTAGATTGGATATTAGGAAATATTTCTTCACCGAAAGGGTTGTCAATCATTGGAACAGGCTGCCCAGGGAAGTGGTGGAGTCACCATCACTGGAGGCATTCAAAAAATGTGTAGACATGGCACTTCGGAACATGGTTTAGTGGGCATGGTGGTGTTGGATTGACGGTTGGACTTGATGATCTTAAAGGCTGTTTCCAACCTTAATGATTCTATGATTCTGTTCTTTGATTCTATGATAATATTTAAATCAATAGAAATAGAGCATAGCATTTGCCATGATAAAATCATTGTGGAATGCTTGAATATTACTGAAAAAAGTAATTAAGCTATTAAGTCACAAATTTTGGTGTAATCAGTATGTTCCCAGAAAGTTTTCCACTGTAGTTAAGACAACAATTTCTGATATAAACAGGTTGGGAGAAGACCTAATAGAAAACTTTCAAAATGCTTTAGTACAAAGCAATTTTATAGAAATTTCATGAGATAAATTAGAATGAAGTAATTGTTTGCCAAGAAATAAGCACAAATCTAAACAGAGTTGCTCAAATGACAGTTTATGGTGCAGAGAAAATGAAATTGCAGACACTGAGACCACTCAACATTCAGTCACCTTCCTACACATCTCTCCTCATTTTGGCTTTGGAAAGAGTAGATGCAAACTGTCAGGACAGTCTGCCTGGGTTCCTGTTATGTATGTTTAGGTAAAACTACGTATTTCTGGCTTTCCTAGTTTCATTCCTATGGATACTGTCTCTCCTCTGTCAGATATGCTGGCTGCTGCCCCAATCAGAAAAGGAAATACAAAGCCACACACACACACACTCACTCTTGGTCAACTTAGGCCAGCTGAAAAATGACAGGTAACCTGGGCCTTTTTTTTTTGGTAAAATAGGTGTGGAAACACAGAAGTCCTAGAAATAGGAGAAAGGTACTACTACACATAATATAGAAGTTCAATGTGCACATCATATTTTATCTGATTGCCTGTAGGCTGAATTACCACATCTTACCCAGCTGCTAACCCATTTAATTCTGTTATTTTTTATTTAATTTATCAAACTATGCATTATTTGGTGGTAAAGAGGCTCAGGTCTTAGTCCRTGGTCTTCTGTAGTCAACCAGAAAGTACTTACTAGTAAGGAAGTAGTGAGGAGGTCCCCATTTGCCATAATCCTTTTGCTAAAGATGATGTTTTGATGTGTCTGCCTTGGTACTGGTTTATTGTGGCTTCTTTGTTGCCTCATGAAAACTCACTTTGAGTTTTTATTGTCCTGAAATCTTGCACCAAAGTACAATTTGAATGCAAAATTATCAGCTTACTCCCCGAACATTTCAGCTGAGTATTTCTTTCCTTCAGTGCAGCCTTCAGCACAGATTTTACCAGGATCTACTCTTTCTTCTTTTTAACTGTATTGTATTCTACCTACCTATTCCCTTCCTTTCTGCTCCCCAGCTAAGCTATTTACTGAACAGTCAGTTTACAGTTTGAGGTAAATATGATTTTAACCCTAGAGTGGGTGTCTCCTTATGGGCCAGTGGAATTTGGTGTTGCTAGTGTTTGTTAGAGACAGTAACACTAACACTAACTGTTCAAGATTCCAGGGATTGCTTTTCCCATTAGCTGATACTTAAGTCCATAAATCATACAGTCTATAACTCCAAAGGGATAAAGTCCCAGAATGCTAAGGACAGAATCCTGGTCTAAATCTGGGGAAAAAAAACAAATATATTTTTTTCCTGATCTTCCGCAAGGAGAATAAAAGTCATCCTTTTTTTTTTTTTTTTTTACTTTATATACAGTGACGGATTAACACAAGATGACAAAGAATCTAAGCAAAAATCTGGCTTCAAGAAGCACCTGAGTATGTTCTTCAAAAGGAATCAGTTCAGATCCCCAGGTGATTTTCCTTGTTATTTTATTCACAACCCCCTGCCCTTCTTCAGAATAACACCAGGATCTAGGACACTAGCAGCTTCTATTGGTCTGCAAGGTTGTCTGTTCCCTCCTGTGACAAGATGCAGAGTAGAGTACAGCTTTGATGTGGAAATGCCTCAGACTTTCATCTTATAATGAGCTCTCCCAAAAGACAAAAAAAATTCTAAACTAAAAAGAAGCCACACTTAATTTAAATAAAAAGTTGCATTTCTACTTTTTTATATAAAGAAAACTTAAGGCAACTTGAGGAGGCAGAACAGAAATAAGATTTATGCACTGTTCTCTTGTTGCCCACCATCACTTTGCAGACAGATCCTGGATTTCAGCTGCTGAGTGCCCACAATTTCTCAAGAAGTTCTTTCCAGTCTTTCTGGAGCCATGCTGTTCTTTTTTGAGAATCTCCTGTCTATTCCTTCTTGTGGTCCCTCTGACTTTCTCTCCCTTGAGCACACTGAGTTATCTCCCATTGTCTTGAGAGGGCTTCCTCCTCATCCAGTCTTTTCAAAGGAACAGAACGTGTAACTGGGAACACACAAGTAAAACAAATACTGTCTRTGTTACTCTATAGCCCATATACTCCTCTATAGCTAGGGACAAGGCAGAGAGAACTATAATGCTTAAGACATTAACTTCATTTCTAATAGTCTGTATGCCCTATGTGTGTGTGCACACATGCATATCTGTGTGCATGAGTTTATGATGGTTTCCAGTAGCTGCTGACCCATTTTGCTGGTATCTCCGCTAAGAATTAATTGAAGTGGAACTCTTGAGCTAACAAAAGACAGCTTGCTTAGCCTTTCCGTAGTCTTCCTCACCTTTAGTCTTCAACAAAACTGCAAGTAATAGTGACGATAAAGGAAATCCTACTGTTTTACGGTAAAATTTACAGCTGACTAACAATGATATTTAAAACGTATCAACGGCCTCATGGTAGTTTCAAGTTTCAGCAGGTCTACTTTTTCATGCCCTTGTGAGCTTGCAAAAGCTAAGCCCGGGATCTTTCAGTGGGTTCACATAGCTGATGCAGGCAGCATCCAAAACAATCTCAGTTTCACTGTCTGGCTGTGCATGGTTTGTCCCTGGCCTTCAGCCTTCTCACTCTGGAGTGCTTTAAAAATCTTTCCTTTCAGAATATCCTGTCATTCAAAAACAGCATGTAGAAAACATTAGAATTGCCTTCATTATGCCTGTGATTTTCAGCAAACTTCTCCACTTTGTTTTGAGCCTTTTGAAGCACGTTCTTTCAGACCTTATATTAAAGACTGCATAGTAACTTCATTTGCACACGTTCCTCATACTCCAGCAGACTTACCCTAGTTATCTACCTGCACACCATCTGGAAGCTGTGGAATGAGTTTGAGGGAAATAATTTGCTCTCCTGCCTCCCTTCTACCCAACTACAATTATTCTCATAGGTATTATTGTTGGAGTTACTAACAGTATGGGTACTTTTGTAAGAAAAAATTTCAGGATCATCCAGGAGAAGTGGGACAAATAAATTCTTTACAGTGCTTCAGTGTTTTCACTTACCATTTACACTACAACAAAATAATCTRTTTAAAATGTATGAATTACTGAAGTTCAAAGCTCTCCAACAAAATCCCAATTTTACCAAATTAGTTTAATACCCATTAGTGTTATCTTAGGTCCAGGTGTTGACTAGCAATCACAGCAATCGTCACTTGGTGGAGCCAGATTACTCTGCAAACTGAATGTGCTTTACAAATAGCTTGTATAAAAGGTCTCAAAGGCAAGATTTATAAATAGTACGTTGGAGAAAGATAATGAAAAAATTGTGGGATTTCAATAAATCGTCGGAGGAATTAGAAGTTTTACAGCTTTGCTTTTAATTACTCTAGCACAGAGAAGTAAAGGACTTGCTGGCTGAAGCAAAGGCTGTCTCCTTTTGCTGGAATAAAATGGGAATATAGTGTAGGTATATTTGGTAATGTACATGCAAACCTGTGAGGATGAAGCAATAGCTGTCACTCTTGGTACAATTTAAAGAAATTCAGGTTGTTAATGCTAAGCTTATTAACAGTTTACACACTGTATTTTTTTATTTTACTCCTAATATTTTAAATTTGTGCCATTTTTGTATCTCTCTCTTAAATATTCTTCATAAAATCCAGAAGGGCACCTAATTTATTTCTGGTGTAGAGAATAGAGCATTCTTAGAGGAAAAAAAAGGAGAGGATACCAAACCGTAAATACCTTCTCTATACTCTGCTGAGTATAGAGAACTCTCAGCAACTTTTCCTCACAATTTGTTTCTTTTCTATCCATATGCATGGGACACCACTTAAAGAAGTGTCAACAGTAGAAGCACCTGCTGATTCTTAYTCTGCGTTGTATTTACTGTGCACATTGTAACAAAGAACTCGGGGAATATAGGGTGCTCTCAGCCGTCATGATACTCAGTGATCAGAGGTTATTACTGCGATTGTGTGTATTCTCTGGCATTTTTTTTTTCCTTCTCATTATTTAGTGTTTGTTTGCATTGAGTTGCTTGAAGACAGATGGATAAGGATAGATACTTTTGAGGAGTTGTTCTGTCTAGCATATGAATAAAGTCTTACACTGTCAATATATTCTTTAGACTTGTCAGATCGCATTTACTGGGAATAGACTCTGTCATTTGAGCTCCAGCCTCATATTTTGTTTCATAATATATTGAGCACATGGCTCTTTCCTGCTTGGTGCCCTCGTGTGCCAGAAGAAGCCGGTTGTCCCAATCAGCCAGCTGTTGACAGATAGATCTGGCAACCGGGGTTATAGAACAGGAGAGAAACCACAACACTGGGGGAGTGGAGCTTAYGATTAGCCAGATAGAGGGGTCTGTGCTTTAAAAATCAAGTTAGACGACAAAATGCCCAGCGACAGAATAGCATCACAGTTCCAGACATTGTATGTGTTCACTCACAGTTCTCTCATGTCCATTTAGAAGTGCATCTCCTCCCATGACCCACTGAATCAGAAGACGTTGAGATTTTCAAGCCCTTGAGACACTGGCAAACTCAGCACAGAGTTTTCTTGTAACTGTTCCTATCCTAGTATGAAAAAGTGAGAAAGGACAGGAAATTCTCGTATTACAGCTTCCTAGATTTTACATGCAAAATCATATTAGGGACATTATTCAGAACTACTAAGATTTTTTAAATAATTACATTTCCTCAATTATTTCTGTGTATTCTTTCCAAGTGAATGAAAATGTACATCGTGAAAACAAAGCATATTTCTAGAACATCTAATTTATAACTGTGGGCAGCAACAAGACTTGTATCTTAGGTAGAAACTACAGTATTATTCCCCTGCAAGAATAAAAAAAAAAAAAAAAAGAAAAAAGAAGAATATGTTAAACCTGCATGTGAAGAACAGATCACAGTTTATGGAAAGACGGGGGGGAAATTACTGGTGAAAAAGAACAAAGGTCAAACAGAAGAAAATACCTGAAATACAGAAGTGACTTTCCCACCTACAGAAGGGCACGATGGGCTCTGTTAATGCTCRAAGATGGAGTAGGGGCAGGGTGGAAAAGGAGCATTGGTTCTGCATACCCAGAATAGCTGGAAAGAGCCCTTGCGGTGGCCTTTTTCTGGATGATTGTCCAGAACTGCTGTTGTTCAGCCAAAATGATGAAAAGTGTTAAGTTTTGGATTGTTTTTCCAGGCAGTAAARGCTGTGGAGGTTTTTTTTTTGTTTGTTTGTTTGTTTKTTTGTTTGTTTTCCTAACTGGATAGTTTTATTGCTTTTTTATATTTTTGTTGGCACCCTGACAATCTGCATTTGGTTTCACCCTTTTTTCTTAGGATAAGCAGTACTTAGCTCAGGTCACACAGAATGTTTAACCTGCATGAACAGGGGAGACAAATTTTTGGTTTCTTTTTTTTTACGATTTTCTGCTTTTCTTTAGCTTTCCTTCTGTGATACAATTTGAACAGCTGTATCTAACTCTGGCAACAAGGGAGAGAAGTTCTCAGCTGAGGGGTTTTAAAAGTTCATTAATTTAACTTATTCTGCCTCTCCAAAGGAGATTTGCATTGTCAATGGAATAGTAACTCTATTTGTTTTTGTTTGTTTGGTTTTTTTTTTTTTTTCCAAGTTGAATTGGAGATTTACAAATAAAATCCCTGATTTAATGCATTTTCTAACTGGTATGCCTTGTTTCCGTCCTTCTGTATAAGCTACTTGATTTTATGTGCTCTTATTTCTGTTCAATGTATTGCTCTTCTCTTTATTACTATTCTCCCTGTGGTTTTGTATCATCAGGAAATTTCACTTCTTACTGAACGCATCTTCATCCAGGTTAAAAGGGAGAGACAGTCAATCAGTCACTAAATCCCTACTTTCTGAAAACACAGTCAGCACCAGCTGTAGCTCAATTAAACTCAACACTTGAATAGTTCACAAGAGAACCCACACTTGTATACACACATTAATCAAATAAATCCATTTTCATCTGTAGTTGTATTCCAAATTTTCAGTTAATAGCTTGGACAGTAAAGTGTGGGATGGAGCTATGTGATGGAAGCAGATAATTAAACCTTCTCAGCATAATGTTTAAACTTACGGTGTCCTGACATGCACACTAAACAAGGTATGCTGAAGGAACCTCAAATATACGCGGTTTGCATGCTTAAATGTTGATGATCACTTCTGCTGATACAAGGAACTCAGCTGTTCAGAATTATTTGACATGTTCCTTGTTTGAAAATACAGAAAAAAATATTTCAGCTTTTGCTTTTTTCTTTCTAGGATGGTGACTGGAAGAGCATGTAGAAAGAAGGCCATTTCTGTATGTATTCTTAAGTCCGCTTTAAAAACATTTCAGATAATGTTATATTTACGCTATTGGGACTAAAGCCCCACAGAACGTCTGCTTGCATTTCCTAATTCTACACGTGTCAAGAATAATTCCCAAGGAACAATGATTTCTTAATCCATACTTAGGAYAACTTGTATATAACAATACGTGCTTAAGTCCTACTCATTTCATCTTAATGAGACAATTAAGTGCTTCCCTGATTATGGGACTGTACTATATGAGCATCAGACCCCTGCTAAAGAACACTTTAGCTAAAAAAACGTTTTGTGGAGAATACATGCCGTGTCAGGCTGTATTCTAGCTTTCCAGTCATGTTAATTAAATCTGTTCTGAGCAGATTTCAGACAAGGTCAGGCTGGCCATGCTGATTGCTATTTAGAACCTGTTCCAAAAGAAGCATTACTGCCACTGGTTGGGAATATTTTACTGAAATTACTTTTATCATAAAGTGACTAGTTGTCAAACTGAAGTATATTTAGCTTAGTTTGGGACAGCTATCTTGGCCCCATGCTGAAGAAAGATAAAGATGGACAAGTAGATGTAGTCCCAAACCACAACAATCAAGTTCATAGACTGTGCTGGGATCAAGTTCTGCCTGCAATAAAATGTTTGAGTGTTTATAGATAGCGTATATATGTAACAGCTCCAACGGCAGAGAACAGAATGCACCCCAAGACAGCCTGGTGCTCTTGCTATGTTAGAAAAAGGCTTAGCCTTACATCCCTTGTTTAGACCAGGTTGTACAACATGTTGAACCTGATCTGGGAATGCCAGGGAAAGCATGCTTTTTCTTTGTGAAAACCTTCAAGAAGTTTTGGTTTCACACCAACATGGAGGGAAAAATGTTTGAAACCTGCAATTACATGGGATAAGAAAATACTTCTTTCATTGCTGTAGTTGAAATACCTTGTTCTCTGCAGTGATGGGGAACATTTTTTGCGATAGACTAGTATAGACACAGCCGGGAAAATGTTTCACTTGTCACAGGCCATCAGCAATGATCCTTCCTCAAGCTGACAGCAATGATACGCACAGATCGCTTAGAATCATAGAATCATTAAGGTTGGAAAAGACCTCTAAGATCATCCAGTCCAACCATCAACCCAGTACCCATGCCCACTAAACCATGTCCCAAAGCGCCACATCCACACGTTTTTTGAACACCTCCAGGGATGGTGACTCCACCACTTCCCTGGGCAGCCTGTTCCAATGCCTGACTACCCTTTCAGTGAAAAAATTTTTCCTAATATCCAATCTAAACCTCCCCTGGCRCAACTTGARGCCATTTCCTCTCGTCCTATCACTTGTTACTTGGGAGAAGAGACCAGCACCCGTCTCTCTACAGCCTCCTTTCAGGTAGTTGTAGAGAGTGATAAGGTCTCCCCTCAGCCTCCTCTTCTCCAGGCTAAACAACCCCAGCTCCCTCAGCCGCTCSTCATMAGACTTGTTCTCCAGACCCTTCACCAGCCTCGTCGCCCTTCTCTGGACACGCTCCAGCACCTCAATGTCCTTCTTGTAGTGAGGGGCCCAAAACTGAACACAGTATTCRAGGTGCGGCCTCACCRGTGCCGAGTACAGGGCCACGATCACCTCCCTGCTCCTGCTGGCCACACTATTCCTGACACAGGCCAGGATGCTGTTGGCCTTCTTGGCCACCTGGGCACACTGCTGGCTCATGTTCAGCCGGCCGTCGACCAGCACCCCCAGGTCCTTTTCCACCGGGCAGCTTTCCAGCCACTCTTCCCCAAGCCTGTAGCGTTGCCCAGGGTTGTTGTGACCGAAGTGCAGGACGCGGCACTTGGCCTTGTTGAACCTCATGCAATTGGCCTCGGCCCATCGATCCAGCCTGTCCAGATCCCTCTGCAGAGCCTTCCTACCCTCAGGCAGATCAACACTGCCGCCCAGCTTGGTGTCATCTGCGGACTTACTGAGGGTGCACTCGATCCCCTCGTCCAGATCATTGATAAAGATATTAAACAAGACTGGCCCCAAAACTGAACCCTGGGGAACACCGCTCGTGACCGGCTGCCAACCGGATTTGACTCCATTCACCACAACTCTCTGGTCTTGGCCGTCCAGCCAGTTTTTTTACCCAGCGAAGAGTACACCCGTCCAAGCCATGAGCCGCCAGCTTCTCCAGGAGAATGCTGTGGGAGACAGTGTCAAAGTCTTCCCACACCCTCTGCAGTAATTGTGTTAGATTGCTTGAAATGAAATCATGTGCTCTTTCACTGGCTGTTTCACCTTGCACCCAAACATTCTCAGTTCCAAGTAGGAAAGGTCCTAACCCGGGAACCTGGGAAACTATTAGAGACACTCTTTGGTAATGATGGCACCCTTCCTTCTTTTGCCTCATGGCCTGAGTGTATTTGCTCTGAGAGACACAGAAGTGTGCTCCAGAGCCTACCTAAATCAGTGGGATCCTTTATACTGGCTTTAATGTCTATGGATCAAGTCCTAGCAGAATGTTGAAAAGAAAACCTTAGTGCTTTATGAAACATTATTCATTTAGTGATGAAAAGATTGCCTATATAATTGATAAATAACAGGAAATATTCCAACACTATCTTAAATCTTTATTTCACTGATACTTTGCTGTGTGCTCTTCCTAGCTCCGAAATAATTTTTATAGAGCATTATAATGTCTCCTATAGTTGCTCTAGGTTTTGAAATCACCAGTGTATTCTTTCAGACACTCCTAGATATCTGCTTGCATTTGAAAGGCAGTCTGAACTCTGATTAAGGCATGATTTATAGTATGAAAAGCTTGAACATCCTTTGGTATAAAGGAAAACTTCGTAAAACCTGGCTTCAAAAGCTGTAGCTCCAGTCCTGAAACTTTAATAGATACATTACTCATTTTTATTCAGTTTAACTCTAAATAGAAGCACTGAAAACAGTGCCATAGGCTACAGGGTGGCACTGCTTTGGGGTGGCAGTGAAATAACTTGTGGATATTTAGAAGCGCTCAATAAACCATAAATTACAACAAGAATCGGAAGACAGGAAAAACTCAGATGCCTACAAATAACTGAATGTTTCCCTAGGGCATAAACATTAATGACTTTAATTAGATTATAATTGCTCATGGAAGCATAGTCTTGCACAAGATAAAAGTACCTGACATTGCATTTGCAACTAGGCAACTGCATCAGAAGCACAAGGAGGTTTAATGTTAAACACTAGTTATTTACTAAATATAAGGTATCTGGGTGCACCTCAGGACATACACATGTATTTCTGAGATGGCAGCACTGCTTCACAGATTTGGCAGAGTTGTAGTTGTTAGAGTTAAGGGCTGAATTAACTGAAAGGATAACAGATGGAAACGTATGTTTAATTGAGGGTCTTCAGGGCCCTATGTTTGTCTTCTATTTTCATCTTTACACTTGTGAAAAGACACTTCGCTGAGCATATTTAGAATACCCTATCCTTGTGTTGTGTGAGGATCTAGATATTCACCCAATATTTATAGCTCCACAAATTAAAATCCCAATTTAGATTCATAAATTGCATTTCGGCTAAAACTGTCCTGTCCCACTCCAGGAGGTTTGATACACCAGGTTATCGGGCATGGGTGCTGCATGGTGACACGATGAGTATGTCCTTACTCCAGTGTTGGGATCCATGCCCTGCTGCGTGATGCATCATTGCAGCAGAGGGCAGCCAGCTTTTGCCCATTCTGGAAGCCTGCTGGTTGCCAGCCTGTAAAAGTCACAGTGGGGAAGTAAAGGTGATTTAAAAAAAAGTGACTTTATTCTCGGTATGGGAAATGGCAATCATGTGGCTAATTGACTGGTCAAACTAAGTGAGAAGCTTTAACCCTTAACAACACAGTCTCGCTGAAACATTGCCTCTCAAGGAATCTTTGTTCTCTTGGCTGCGCAGTGGCACAGCCACACCAAGAACAGTGCAGAGCATCTCCTTTCCCCTTAACTTATAGCCAAGTGATTAAGTTTCCTGGCAAAGTAAGTTTTAATCCCCTGAGGCAAGGAAAATTGGGTCCTGCTCTTTTCCACCCTATTTGAACATACTAGCCACTAAGAAATTACTGAGAGAAGAATAGGGCTGTAACAAAAACACTTAAATTGAAAAGAGGCAGCTGCTGTGCGTTGGTGCAAAATCCTGTGCACATCGGAGAATCCCTGCTAAACCAAGTCACACGGGGAAGATATATGTCAGGTGTCCTACCCCTAGTTTCTCATGTAGCAGATGGATCTTCTGCCGAGTAATGTCTGCTCTGCTAGAGGTAGAAGGATTCACCATTATTAGCTTCTGTTCACAGTATTAACAAGATGAAACATTTTTTGGTATTGATTTTCACAGGAAGTAGTTACTTGACATGATGACTTCAAAATTTTGCAAAAATATCAAAATGGTTAAAAATATGAATCTCTCTATTATTTTTATTGGTGTTAAGAACTTTCAGGAAAGGAATAAAAAAATATTATCATAAAAACCTAATACTGGATCTGACTTTAAATTATCTGAAGCATAGCCTGAGGCAGCAAGCATTTTCTCATTAAGAAACATTTCATGATTGACTAACAACAAGGCATTAGCTCTGTAGCATACAGACTCAAATCATGACCAAGATCAACTATTACATGAATTGTTGCAAAAGCATTTGGACAGCCTATGCTGGGGTAAGATTCAATAGACCTGTGAACGGACCTGCATGGAAAGGTCACTGAGCGTTGCGTGTAATGTAAACATGGGACTGTGAAACACTTGGATATTTAGTGCCATTGAACACATGCAACTCCAATAAACAAAGGAAATATGAAGGAATAAATGTAGATGATAATGCACCATTGGAGGTACTGATCCCGTGATGCTGATTCTACAGTGACTTAATAGTTATTTRCATGTTATTATGCTGAAATATTATTGTAGGTTGGTGTTTTTTGGTGTGTTGTGGTTTTTTTTTTTTTTTTTTTTTTTTTTTTTTAAGTCCTTATCTTTAAAAGCAACAAGATTATTTCTCTGGCAAGATCATTACCTTTCATATCATTGCTTCCCAGATTAGGTTAGTTACATTGACCATCAGGTCTCAGGAGTAGCTGCAGGTGTTTTCAACTAGGACAAACACTGCTACAATTAATTTACTTCTGCAAGTCTTTGACCTTGCTGCTATGGCAAATAAAGTGTTTCAAACAATTGTAAGAACATTAGTTACTCTTAATGAGAACACTATTGACTACTGCTACACAGATGCTTTACCTTTCTAACATAAAGCTGTAGCTTGCTAGTGATGATGTGAAAAATAGGTCAGGTGAAAATACTAGAGGCCAAATTCTGAGATCTTTATTTCATTTTTATGCAATTTTTGCTCCTTTTAATTCTAGAAGAATCAAGCTTTCAGCAGAGAGATCAGTTAGGAAATTGGGAGAGAAAAGTGGTCTTTAGCTCAATACTCTCCATGATTTGCATTTTAGGTAGTGGTATTTCCTTAAAGGATTATAGGTCTTTTGATCTTATATGCTCTGCACCATAGCTCTTTTCATTTGTTTCATCTAAATATTTTTATCCTATTTTCTTTTTTATACTTCTGGACTGTTTTAACCCCATGCCTGCCATAACTCCTTACTTTTCCTCCCCAGCCTTCAAATAAAATACATCCAAGGGGACAGGCACAGTCATACATTTAATGATCCACTTACATGATATCTCACTTTCCCTTGCCCTCTATTATCTTCAAAGATGAAAGCCCTTAAAGCAGGATATGTCTCCTTCCATTTGATTCTATGGAGTCCCAAGGAATTTTTGGCTCCTGCGTTGTATGAGCAAATGCCAATTTACTGGGAAGGGGTCCAAAGGCTCAAAGCTTCCTCCCTTTTCTCCGTAATCAGTGACTCACAAGCTTGGTGTACCCTGACTTGTAGGTAATACAGTCCTTTTGACTACACAGCCCTTCTTCCTCCCTCCCCATTAGGACTGGGGCTATCCCTATCCATGATACATGATCAGTAGCATCATTTTGTTGTGTGCGCCACTGTATTCTTTCTGTATATTTTATGCAAGATAACAGTTTAAATAACAGAAAAAATAGTACATCAAGATTCACACAGTGCAGGAAAGTGAGTGTAGGTACTGAATGTATTGAATAATGTAGAGTTGATACTGGAGGAAGAACATATTTCTGGGAATATCTTAGAATCGTACAGATCTTGATTCATTAATGTTGTGTCAGTGTTATTTATTGTTATTTTTTTAAGAAAAAGTGCTTTAAAAATGTGATACAGCCACACTTTAATTGTATGCTAAAACAGACTTCACCAAGGAACATTACTGGTAATTGATTAGCTCTAAACTTGAGCAGCATTAACTCATCCCTTATTTCAGGGAAAATTTAAACAAATGTGTGACTTTAAATGCTCATAAGTTTACAATTACTGAACCATTTTTCATTAGCCATGAATAATTTTTCCTTCCTCTGCGAGGATTTATAAAACAACCTGGACTGACGTGTGGAGAATTAGCCATTTCTAAGATTTCCATGCTTGAAAATTTCAATCAGGACATATGGCGAAAGCGCAGTTTATTTTTCATGCTGGCTTAACTCAAGTGACTGAATTGATTTTACTCATGCTTTCCAAAATAATTCAGCACTGGGCTGAGAACAGTCGCAGACATTTTTGGCTTGATAGATTTTGCATGAGAAAGTTAGGAGCCACTGACAAAGGGGAGGGCTGAGCAGCGGTTGGAATTCCTCTTTAATGACAGCGGTCACTACCAGCTGGATCCCAAAGAAGCTTGGGCTGCACACTCAAGTGAGCAATAATGGAGGATTCCAGTGGAAAATTAATAGACTGACAAATACTTTTTATGCTTGATGAACTGTAATTGCATAGAAAGGCCAAATGCTAATGGTAAAACATAGCCTAACAAAAAAGATTTATGCCATGGTTATAGGGATCATTATTTGACTATCTTTTCAAAGCAACAGTTATAATTGGGGAAAAAAACTCTCTGACAATCCCTACCAAAAAAAGTAACAATGGTGAAAAACTAACCACTGCTCGTGTCCTCTTTTGCCTCTTCATAGAATCATAGAATCATAGAATCATTAAGGTTGGAAAAGACTTTTAAGATCATCAAGTCCAACTGTCAACCCAGCACCCATGCCCACTAAACCATGTCCTGAAGTACCACGTCCACACGTTTTTTTGAATGTCTCCAGKGATGGTGACTCCACCACTTCCCTGGGCAGCCTGTTCCAATGCTTGACTACCCTTTCGGTGAAGAAATTTTTCCTAATATCCAATCTAAACCTCCCCTGGCACAACTTGAAGCCATTTCCTCTCATCCTATCGCTTGTTACTTGGGAGAAGAGACCAACACCCATCTCTCTACAGCCTCCTTTCAGGTAGTTGTAGAGAGCGATAAGGTCTCCCCTCAGCCTCCTCTTCTCCAGGCTAAACAACCCCAGCTCCCTCAGCCGCTCGTCATAAGACTTGTGCTCCAGACCCTTCACCAGCCTCGTCACCCTTCTCTGGACACGCTCCAGCACCTCAATGTCCTTCTTGTAGTGAGGGGCCCAAAACTCACCAGTGCCGAGTACAGGGCCACGATCACCTCCCTACTCCTGCTGGCCACACTATTCCTGACACAGGCCAGGATGCCGTTGGCCTTCTTGGCCACCCGGGCACACTGCCGGCTCATGTTCAGCCAGCCACCGACCAGCACCCCCAGGTCCTTTTCCTCTGGGCAGCTTTCCAGCCACTCTTCCCCAAGCAACGTGTCCCAGCGTGTAGTAAGCTACAAACAGAAAATTACAACCAGTAAAAGTAAAGCAAGTAAGACCTTAGGAGTTTAATTTCTGGACAGAATTCAGTCACGCAGCTTTACCTTGAAACAGTACACAGTCCAATAGATCAGTACCTCAAATTTTAAAAAGTATCTTGGCTTATCTGAGTTTAATGTCTGCTCCTGTTCTGTCCTTTATCGAGTTTCACAGAGATGTGATGGTTTTCCTGCTGGTCCAGTTAGCCAAATCAGATTTCTGGTGTGCTCTGTAGAAAGTATGTCATACTAAAGGAAACTAGGGACATGTTGGCAGATCCCAGAAACAGCCAGAACAAAATGGTCCATCGCAGCAGTGTGCAGAGTGGTCCTGATCCCCAAGGCAGTGTCACTGCTAGCTCAAGGCTTCTCATCATCGTAGACTGAATTTATTTTGTCACTTGAAGGCTGAGTGTAAGGCTAAGTTGCATTTGCTACAGAAATGCCAACTAGAGGGTGGAAAGGCGAAGGAACAGCCACAGTAATTTAACTTGCTGGCCCAACCAATAGTCTACGTATCCCAACCTTTCCCTCAGAAAAAGTAGTCAGCTTGGTTTTTTAGATGCCTGGCATAAACAAAGTAGGTAGAGGATCATGCCTGTTTTGCAGCTCTCAGTAACTGCTTACTTTGCCAATGATCAGAGTCTCAGGCAGCATGGGTGTGTTAACTGAATTCCAGGGCTAATGAGTGGTGTTTCTCATCAGAGCTAATTGCCTCAGCTGTAATACCACTTTGATGCAGTTATATTGTTGGTGGTCAGCTGTTGCCAAGATAATGACTTCTGTATTTCAGAGAACCTGGTGTTCTAGTTTAGTAAAACAAACAAGAGATGCAGACAAAGCTTCTGAGTCCAGATACACCACAGAGAAAAAAAAAACCCAAAAAGGGAAAAGAAAAGTAAGTGCTAACCTTGATATAAAGGCATGTGAGTAAAATCTGACTGCAAGGAAAAGTAGGCTTAGACTTTAAGAAGGCTTCTAACTATTATTACAAGCAGGTTTTAGAACAGAATGCTTACAACAGTGGGGCAAGCAAAACTCTGCAGGTGCCTTGAAGTGGAGCTCCTCAAGGTCTAAAAAAAAAAAAGAAATTGTATGATGCTACTTGTGAGTCTAAGCACCTAGACTTTAAGGTTCCAGTCCAGAAAACCTCCCTAGCCTTTTGTAGTATTTCCCTAGGTGTAGGTAAGGCAACCAGTTGTAACTCAGATAATTTTTGTTGCTTGCTATTGTCTGCTTCTTCCTTCCTCTAGTTGATAAGTATTCAGAGCCTTGCTTAGCTCTTTCTTTTCTTTAAGAGCAGTTAATTCAGTTTCATACCTTCTGCTTGTTTGTACAGGAAATAAAGCAAAACTTTTGCTGGTTTGCACTGTAAAAAAACCTCCTTGAATTTCAGTTAATGAACAGTTTCATTGAAAACTGTTCACTGTCTACTGAAACATAATTATCACTGGAATAGTTAGGGCCAGTTATGAGAGTTCACCTTGCCCCTGAATGGAGTGGAGGCTCTCTCTTCTGAAGCCTTCTGGATTCAGCCCTTAGCTATATCATTGTTACAGGATAGAAGAATTGGAGGAGACTGAGAAATGAGCAATATAGGTAAAATATATTGTTCTTTTTGGGTTATGGATTGTTCTTCTATAGCCTGTCTTTTTCTTTCTTAATCCACCACAAATGTGCCAAAGTATATGAAATGGTGTGTTTTTTCCTTTTCTGAGAACAGTGAAGCCTGCTTGAATTAATAAATGAATCAAAGGTAAATGAACTCTGAAAGTCAATAATGAGAAAAATCTCTATATAACAAACCTTTTTATATGCCCATCAAGAAGACTTGCAACTTTTAAATGAATTGACTTTAAATGAATACAATGTCTCAAAGAAATTTTAACACCTACTTTATTCCTGAAAAGATTTTACTGCCTCATTAATACACTTCAGATTAGCCAGGTTGTTAAGTGTCCATCACCAAATAAAGATAGAGTGCAAGAAATTGCCTTCTGTACCAGTAAGGTGTCACCTGAATCCGGTTAGAAACTCGTGTGTTGTTAAGGTTATATTGGCAAGATGGAAATTGCCAAAGAAATTGTGCTTTTATTAAATGCTCTTATTTTTTCTTCTTTCTGAGCCTTAGGAGTTGTTAAAGTGGTTAATGTGACTCAGATTAGATGTCCAAAACAGTGCTGTTCTGAAAGAAAACCTGGCATTTTTAGGCACATTCTTAAAACTTGATTTGTTCATATTTTCTATGCAGGTATCAAACATGCAAGTTGTAGTTGGTTTCCAAGCACTGTAATGAGTGTTTTGATCTTGTCTATGCAGACAGGACTGAAATAAGTTATACTGCCACATGGACTGCCATGTCAACAAGAGTTTCTTCTGAGCTGATGAAATAGCCTGTTTGGTTAGGCTTGCAAACTTTGTCTGAACTACCCAATGTTTGTGCCAACTCAAAGCAAGAGTGCAATTGAATCAGTGCATAAGCATGTTTTATTCTCAGGGTTGCTGGCCAGGATTTTTTTTGGCATCATGTTAGAAACTGGAGCTTAAATTTGAAATTCCAGCTGAATCACATGCTTCAAGAAATAGGCAGATCTTAGTGTTTGTAGAATTCATCACCTCATAGAAAGAATGTGTTTTATGATGACTCGTAACTTGAACTAGTTTCTGTGCTGTGTAAATTGTGTTCTAACTGATGTGAAACAAGATATTTCAGTGTAGAATTGAATGCTGGTAATTTCCCTGGGGTTGAACTGTACTCTGGTGATTCTTAAACACCGTTCTGTTCTGGCTGTATTTATTCAGTGTGGTATTAGGGCTCTTCAGTCAAGGAATGGCTGTTTCAGTTCCACTGGCAACAGCTTGGCAATTCAAAATCTGCATGTAGTTTTCATCATGAGATTTGTTAGTAATTCTGCATTTCTGTATGCCTCTACTTTATATAGTCCTTCAATTTCACGTGTCTTGCGCTCTTTTAATTATGGTAAATATATGTTTTAGATGGCTGATTGACTAGCTGGGTAGTTTCTTTTTTAATGCGAGCTTTTCTTTGATCAATTTTTACTTGTATTAGTAGTCCATCGCTCCACAAAGCAATTCTGGAGTGACTCTCCTTGCTACTGTAAGAAACAGGACATAAATTAGAGGCATTGCGATAATGCCCATGGTGGATGCTTGAGGGACTGTGGGCAGAGCCTAATCTGAGAGTGTGACAAATAGGTGATTTCATATTGGTATAGATATGTGATACCTATCTTGCTATAAGGCTGAATATGAGTTGCAACATGTGTAAGGAGACTGGAAAAGAGGAGAGGCTTGGCTAGTCTCTGGTGCTTGGTTRCTCTGCTTATAGAGTCAGGTTCTGAAATCTATTTTACAAGTCTTTTCTGTTAAATGACTTTTGCTCTTGTTTTCCTTGAAGACTTGCACCGATATCCATTTTAATAGACTTGATCAAATATTTAATATTGATTGTATCGAGCTGGGAGGCTTATGATCTTTCTGCTGTGTTCCCTCTCTGTTTACTGTTATTAGGACTGTGGCTAGGAAAAAAAACAACCCTACAATAGCATTTTATAGTAACAGCCTCCAGACCCAGATCTTTGGTGAAGAGGTCCAAAGTGTCTTTAATGTCTCCATTAGTTTGTGTCTTCTGCTCCCATGCCACAGCATGAAGAACAAAAGTGACTTTCAGAGGCCACTTCCTTCTTCTAGTTGCCTCCATGCTCTGCAGACAAACTGCTATCAGACAATCTGGCCTGAGCTGAAGGTATTCCTTTACATGACAGAGGAAATTGTGTTTTTTTTTTCTCCCCAATTATGCCAGGACTATATTCATGTTTATGGATGATTGCTACATAAATCCATAGAATAGAAAAAGAGTAAAATGGGACTGGAACAAAGATGTGTAAATTAACTATACAGTGGCATTCTGGAGACTGCAGATTTACCAGGGACAGTTTAATTCATCTAATTATGCTTTATGAAAAGCCTGCTGAAACAGAACTTTTCTCCTCAGACAGATATTGTACAGGTATCATCAGCGTAGTGGTTACTGATGATCGTGCATGAAGATGATTATGTGGTCTGTTTTACTAATAGCATCAAAATCGATCTTTCTTGGATCTTCACGCTGTTTTCAAATTCCAGGATAGGGATCTAGGGACTACTAATTGGCCTATTACACAGAAATCTCTTAGGAAGACTCTGATGGCATTTGATGTGCTCAGGACTTATATAATTATATATCTTAATTAGAGAGTGGCATACTTGCTCTCATAAAAAGAGAACAGCTTCCATTCCTCAATGTTTACCTACTTTTAAAGCAAAGTTTGCACTTCTAGAGGATCTATGGAGGTTATATTCCTAAGGACTAGCTACCTTAGTGCAACAAGGTGCTGATCATTCGTATGTCTAAATGTTATGGCAATTCGAGGACTAATTAAAGCTGGAGCTAGAGTGGGAGGTTGAATGGCACTTCCCTAGAGGCCTGGTCCCAGCAGGGAGAGTGCAATCCAGCAGGTGGTTTGGTAGCAATGTAAGCCACCATCTTCTTGGTCAGGTGCCATCAGCGGTGAGCTTGCTCCGTACTTTGCACTGATGGAGTGTGAGCTCTTTATGACTGGTTAGATGCATGAGGGTAGAAATATGTCCAAGCTGATAAATCCTTCCTCTCAGGAAGAGCTGCTTCACTGCCTTCTTCCCCACTTGGACCTGTTGGTATAACCTCATTGGGGTACCCACTTGGCCCTCCCTCTAACCAAGAAACTTTTGAAATAAATGGGTGAGTCAACTTGAAAAGAAGTATAAAAGAACCATGTAAATTTGTGACAGGAAGGGAGAGAGAAGTGGGAACAGAGCAGCAGTCAAAACCTATTTTGATACTGCCACAAGTCCCCCACTGGCATGACGACCTCTGTCTAGACCTAACAGAGCATCCTCCCCATCGGAGCGGTCCAGCCACCGCGCTCACAGGACAGGGTGCAAAAAGTAAGGAGCTGTGTATGTGAACTTGTGGGGTGCTTTCTCAGCCACATGGGGATTGTAGAGGGCAGCATGGGTACACACAAAGCAAGAGCACCCACATTTCCACCAAGATGTGGGTGCGAGCAGGTGAATCTGCACTCCCAGAAGAGAGTGGTGAGGGCTCGTTACCCTCAAGCCCTGTGAGAGGGTGGTGTGTGCATGTAACTGTGAATGTGGGGGGGGGGGAGGCTGTAACTCTTGGGATTAGTTATAGTGTGCTTAGAAATTTATAGGTATTTATTAACATTTTGGAAACTTCTAATATTGTGTTTATGTGTTGTATCCCTGATACTAATCCTGAATGTATAGTTTACCGATTGCCAGTTAACTACATCATTATTAAATCATTGGATTGCTTTGTTCGTGGTTTGATTTAAACCATGCTAATTGAGCAGTTTTTCCTTGTAACATACCCTAAGAAGACATCCCTTGTGCAGCAGCAAGATGATTGCTCCTCAGTCACTGCCTTTAGCAGGCTGTCGCCAGCTTTGAGCAGGGAGTGGGGYGTCTTAAAATGTTCAGGTTCTGAGGAAAAAGATAAGCCCTCTTGCTGTCTCCCCGTGGTAGTTTTCTATTTATATGTGAGTGGTGCATCCTTAAGTGAATACAAGATATGCCGTGCAAATAGTTGTTTGGGCTCTTTATGCAATCATCTGTTTTGGATTTTAGTCTTCCAGACATCATCTCCTTCAAGCAGAGTAGACTAGCAAAGAAAGCAGTGTTTGAAAGTGACAATCTTAGTTAAGTAGATTAAAAAAAAAACAAACCACAAACAAAAACAAACAAACAAAGCCTCACCACGCTTCCCTATGTAAAATGGCTTCCCCTAAACTATGTGGACCAGAAAAATTAATCTTCTGTGATATGAAATATTATTTTATTTCCAACTTTGTTATTGCTTTTAGACTTCTTTGAAGGTAGTCAAAATCACATGTGTTTTAAAATTATTTTTTAACCTCCCACATAATCCCTTTCCTCAATAAACAAGTGCAGGAAGTTAGTATTGCAGGTGGAGTGTGCTACAGGTTTGAGTACAGATGAAGAAAGCCCCTGCATATGTACAAAATGGGAAGCAAGGATGAATGTTGGTAATTGTCCCTAGTTGGTTTTGTGGTTTTCTCCTTGGTATGCTCTCCAGGCTGATGTCTGGGTTTCAGGATGGTCTGTGGCAGAGCAATCAAATACATGGATCATAACTGTAATAGCAGGTGGAGGACATCTAATTAAAATAAGCCAGGCAGGACATGTGATACTGTCTCTATTTTCAGGCCTAATATTAACATGAGATGAATAGTTTAATTACATACTCCCTACTGTTCTCCCAAAACACTGTTTCATCCTACACAACAGTGTAGTTGCAGATAACTCCTTTATAGGAGGTAAATACAAATAATCTTTGGAAAAATGATCTTTGGAGGAATCATTACTTTGCCACAAGAGCTTCGTTGTCAGCTGCTGAATTTATCCAAATCTGTGTGCCTAACATGGGTAAGAGGTCTCACAGATGGGGAGGAAGTGTATGAATGAAACTCTGATTTCTAACGGTAGCAGCGCCACACGTGATGAGTAGGTAAAGCTTGAAAATATTTACAAGGAAAAACCTGCATTGTGGTGCATGTTTTTGTTCTGTCGAGTTTCAGCCAACCTARTGATTAATCAACACATACTTAATGTTTACACTCCATTAAGTGTAGCAGTAGTCAGTGCTTTTGTTTCATGTAGACCCTGACATCATTTGGTGGAAGTCTAATGTAACTCACTTCATGGCTCTTTTCTTTTCCTTTTTAAATTTCCAATGGAATTTCTAGTGAATAAATTAGTAAATTTATCATTTTCTCTATAATAGTGTCACATGGACAGTTTGATGAAATAGCTCATTACAGTCAATGAAGTGAAATATGAGTTCCATCAGCACGTTTTCATCAAACAGAGTTACAGAAATTAGTTTGCTGTTATCAAGGACTGTGGAATACAAAAATAAAATTAAGCAAGCTATTAGAGGATAGATTTAGGGATGGTCCCAACTGAGTTGGAACACAACTGCCACTGTGAAAAACAGGGGACTGCTGTATGCTTAAATGAGTTGTGAAGCATTGGTATTAATTGTTAATTATGTACATTAGGGACAAAATTAAATTTGGAACCACCTGAGTGTACATGAATACTGCACACTGCTCAACCAGGAAAGAATGAAAAGCAAGTGCTTGCCGTTCTGCAGTCGCTATCAAAGTTTGGGACTGAGCTGACCTGTCTTCAGCGTCATTACTTCTATGACCCCACAACAGAACCTAAACTGATGGAAATCCTCTACCATTAAAGTTATCCTTTCCCCCCTGTAATTTCCAAAGTCAGAACTGAGAAAGAGTCTGACTCTATTGCGCTCAGCCCGTGAGAAGTAAGTACTCAAACCATGCCCTTGCATAGTGGGGTGCAGCTATCTCCTGCCAAACTGAGAAGCTGTTGACAGACGACGATTTGATTCTTTAAGAGCTATTTTTTATTTCAGCAACAGTCAATAATCTGTGATCAAAAGCGATGTACTCGAGGTTTCTCATTCTTGAAATAGTACTCCCAATATTTAACATTAGCCTTAGATCTTCAACTGACATTTAACATTTTGTTTTAATAAATTATTATTAGACTTTATTTGCTGTGTGCAGAGGGAATTACTTCAGCTGTTTCCACTTATTCATGTTATTTTTGTATGTGGTCCCTTTCTAATTTTACTTCTTAACTAGATTGGGAATGAATTCTTAGTGTCTTGGTATTGATGTTGTACAGACTAAATACTCCAGGCAGCCAAATACCAATTTCATGTGACATTTTTTTGCAGGTATCATATGTGGTAAAATTCTTATGTATGAAAGTAGAGGAGGTAGCCTAAATCCTGCCAGGCAGGAACTTGAAGGGATTACTGCAGTTGAGAAAGCTTGGAGGCTGCCTGACTTCTTGTTGAAATGAGAACTGGCTCACTGTCGTACTTATTTTCACTTGAAGGTTATTGTCCTAAGTAAATTCAGTTTCACAATCATGACTCAGTCTCTAATGAATTCTAATAGACTAAGCTGCCCGCCCCATTTAGAAGTGTGCATGTGTAACATTCTCTCCTCCACTGAGTCATAGGACTTGCCTAATTTTGGAGACTAAAATTAAGTTTAATTTTGGGATGCCATTTCCCAAAAGGGACATGAAACTATAAATAATGGAAAGCTGTAACCAGTAAAAACTGTTTGCATTTTCATTGCTCTGTCATTTCTATTATGTAATAGTTTCAAAGTGCAGAAACTCAGGCAGCTTTCTGGTTGGGGAATATTGCATGGTCTACCAAATTTACCAAAAGACCAAATTTACCCACAAATGTAGCATCACTTGCTTACAAATGTAGGATGGTATTTTGTTGTTTTCACAGGTCTGCTTTAGCTGTCCACAGAAAGTATAGCCACAGCCAATTCTCAAATCTCTTTCCATCCTAATGATGGACTAGAAAAGCAAGAGAGGGTACAGGAGATGTGGTATCAGTTGAGCTCTTCCCCCGCCACCCTCCTCCCACATCAAGGAAATGTTACAATCCGTTTCAAAGAGGTCTGATTTCATCCTGGAAGGATATGGAAGGAGTCAAGATAGAGAGGGATTAAGATATGCAGTCATTCGGCTAAGGTGCAATACAGCAAGAGATCCAGATATTTCTACCTGGAAACTTTTTTTCCATCCAATTTAGTGCCAAATTTTTAGAAGCAGCTTAAGTAAGGTGAGAGTTAGAACTTGACAACAAGATTTTAAAAGTCTGTTACAAGCATACAGGCCTAGAAAACRGAGATCCCTTTCTTTTCTGACATTAATATCGTTAGTATCGGAGAGAGGCCATAGGATTGGGCAGGAAGTGAAGGTAGGCTCAGGCAGAGGAGAAATCTGTCCTACAGCAGCAAAGTGTGACCAATACTTGGTAGGTATAGGGGAGTAACTGTGTCATTTTGTTGTCACAGTCGTTGCCTCTTCAGAACCTGGTACCTGGAGATGCACAGAGGAGTCTTTCACCCCAGCTGTTGCCCTCACATGTGCAAAACCACTTATATATGTATTTATATTTGTCACTTTCTCCAGCTTACATGTAACATGAGATAAAGCTAATGACTTTCTGAGTAAGGAGATATAAAGAGCGTATACTTAATGTCTGTAAGCAAAATGCAATTTAGCGTTGAAAAATTCTGAGAATATCTGTGAAATTCACGTTTTTGTCCCTATTAAAGCTGCTGGTGTCATGGATCTGCATTATAGTTCCCTGAAGGTTACTGTAATGAACAAATCTAGATTCAATTATTCAAAAGTGCTGGAATTCTGCCTGTACAATTTTCATTTCACTAATGGGCTGGACAGATTCTGATTTTTCTCAAACAGTTCACAAATGAAGCTTAACATCATGTTGTTAACTGCTTTTATTACATTTCCTGTACGTGAAGCAAAACATAAATTTTAAATGCAGGAAAATGAGAAAACAGAACAAATGCAAGTCTGAGGTTTTGTTCAAAATATTCTGGTGTCAGCACTGACTTTTTTAAAATTTTAGTTTAAGTCAGTTTAACAGGTTTGCATTTCTGTCTGTCTATATGACTGACAGGTTAGGAGAATGCAGGGTAGGAGTTAGCCTGATTGACTTCCGTTACCTTCAGTTTGCTGAGCTGTGGTAAGTGAATCATATGTGGTCACGCAGAAGTTCCTGTTCTCAACTAATTTGTATCTGGCGTTGCTACCTATATCAAAACAGTATGCACAAAGACACTGTGTCAGTCTGGTATTATTTTACACTTCCGTTTCATGGGCTTTGCAGACTTTAGCACAGGCAGTTGGGCCCAAGTGGCATGCTCTGTGTGTCGCAGCCTTGTACACTCTGCTCCGTCACCCTTTTTTCCCGGGTCAAACTCTCCACCAGGTCAGGGGAACTTTAAAGGAGGATGTCTGAACTTAAACATTTATTTTCAGTTTGCATAGCCTCAATTTACAATTTCATTTTCGTGTCTTTCAGACCAACTCTTCCCCTCTCGTACTCTATGACAGAGGATCTTTGACGACCTGTCAGTACACTGAAATCATACCAGACCTTCAACCTTGATCCTGCAAACACTGCAGCCTGTGATTTGAGTTCAGTAAGACCTCTTTTGGATGAATTCACTCGCCTGCTGCAGTAATGTGTCAGGACCTGGGGCAAGCTTTAGAAGCAAGTGCTTCCTGATATATCAAGTGTGTAAGGCACTAGTAAAACTGAAAAGTAACCTTTTAAAGAGCTGCAGTAAATTGTTTTAAGTCTCACTGGCTTAATCCCTCAAGTATTAAGCAAACAGTTATGAAGTGGGACTTGAGGAGGAATCTGAACAAGCTGAGGGTTAAGGTAAATGTTCATAAAATGAGAGTAGTAAAATTAGAACAATAAAACAAATCTAAACTGTTAAGTGGGCTGATTAAACAGTAAGAGCTCATTTTTTCCCTCTGCTATTCTAGAAAAGTGTCTAATGCTATGTTCATTTTAATGACATTCTTATATCTTTCGGGGCTGTAAAAAGTTCTGTACATCTTCCTGTCAGTGATAAGAAGCTAAGGGCATGCTGCAGAGTCCTAAACGACCCTATGATAAATTGAAGGAAGTCTAGATCTGCTAGACTGGTAAGGCATGACTCAGGGCTGGGACGGGAAGCCAGTGCCACTGCTGGAGGGTGACAGCCAGGGCAGGTACCTTGCTGCTCTTCCTCTGCACCCTCTGCATCTGGGAGAAAGGGTGACCACAGGATTGTACCGAAGGGTAATTCAAACTGTGAGTTCATTCTGGGTGTTGCGGATTGCTCCCTTTGTAGGAGCTTGTCTGTCCCCATTGACTTGTAGAAAGCATATGATATCCGTTGATTAAATGTGGTGCCTAGGACTGAGTAATGCAACTGCTTTTGTTGAGTGACATATGACCATAATTCCAGTGGGGGCTTTAAAGGTTTGGAGAGCCCAGTCACTATTCTGATTTACCATATCTGAGTAAAATTTAAAGGTCTGTACACTTACCAACCACATACAGTAATCTCTGTGGAAGGACCTGTCGGGTGCTTGTATTGTGCACGTTTAAAGCAAGCCATGGTATTTTTGTGATGAGGAATTTGTGATGCAGCCACAGGAGTCTGGTTTATAACTATCATGGGTTTCCTGATCTATCATTTCAAGGCAATAATTTTGGAAATGTCTATAAAATATGACTAATGTCTGGACTGGATCTAATCTTGTACAGTTTGGGATCTGTCCATATCAAAACAGAAGTTACAGGCTGGTTTGCAGGCTCAGGACTATCTTTGGGTTTCCATGTCAGTACAGCTGATCTCTGGACAGATGAACAGGGTGAGCCCTCTTTACCATCATTCTGCGAAATCTCTGCTTACCCTTATTCTAATTTTGATGTCTAGCTTGACCTTGAGCCTTCTTTCTTATCGTAAATTTATGTGTCTCTAAATATACCTGTTTGCAGTTCTACCCATGTATCCCAATGCCAAAAGTGTTAATGAGATCTTCCGTGCAAGACTATTGAAGACATTTACTGTGATGTTCTTAAATCTCAGCTGTTCTTTAAATTATGAACGTTATATGGCTGTTCATCTTATAGAAAGGGTAATGTGACCCTGATACTCAAATAGCTCAGTTTTTCCTCCTGTAATTTCAGGAACTAATTGCAATTTCCTTTCCTTTAAATCCTCCTTGAACACTTGAATTGCTCTATTTATACACATTTGTAACAATATGTTTTATAAATTAAACATGTTAATTAATTCAACAGCATGGTTATTCAACCTGTTAATTTGGTAGTGCAATTGTCCAAAGAAAGAGCTATGGCCAGGGAAATAGCCAAGGACTAATCCAGCATCGTGAATGGGATTCTTAGTTATTTCCTGGGAGTTATGGCTGAAAAAAACCAGCCCCTGCAAAAAAAACCACCAACCCCCTGCAACCTTAACTGGTGCGGTAATGTTTGCTTACAGGCTTTCTGAGAACTGTCCTTAGAACATTAACATGACCACAAAAATAGTTGACAAAAAAAAGAGAGAAAATAATTGGGATCTATTGAGTAGAGATGGGTAAGAGTGAGGGAGAGGAACCTGAAAGAATGTTAAGGGAATGAAATATGCATACTTCCTACCTGAAAAGCTATAATGTGCACAAGGGGCATATTCTCTTTTCCTGAGAGTTAGGAAGACAACTGTTTGAGAAGACAGATGTGGTAAAATGTCCCAGAGGACCTATGGAAAACCTGCTAGAAAACTTTGCCTTCTGTTTTAGGAAACCTGAAGAGTTTTGTTTTCCTAAAACCTGAAACCAAATAAACATTGTTGTCTGATTTGGTGTTTCCTTAAGAAGGTCCTTGAACTTCTAAACAGCCAGGTGGGACTTTGGCCCAGAGCAAACACAGTTCGGTATTTATGCGTGGTCTGCTGGTGGCCTTTCTTATAGGTTAGAAGCTAACAAATACAGATTTCCACCAGAAACAAAGTTAAAACCACAGAAGATCATTTGACATAAATTTGGTCAATACAGAAATATGCAGATCTTGAACTGCTCTGTTTAGGAATAAAATAATCTTATGACCACTCTTCTGAATCTTCTGCTCTGTTCTGCTTTGCATTTAGATGGTCTTACTTTTGAAATACATGCAAAAATAAATGAAAGATTCACAAAACAGAGAAAGAACTGGTTATGTATGACACTTGGGATTGATTCTTAAGCTTCTTTGGGGCACAAATAATTGAGTACTCACTGTATCAGGGAGGATAGGGATAATGGGTAGCATAGTCTTTCAACGGAGATAGGAGTATTACTGTCCTATTTGTATATGATATTAAGTAATATTAAGTGTAACACCTCCAACAGGAGAGAATAGATATCCCGGGACAGACTGTTCTTATGGTCTGGTAATCAGGCGACTCCCCTGGGAGGTATGGGTGTCTTGAATAGGATTCTTGCTATGATTTGGGCAGCTGGGAAATGAGAATTTCATTTCATCTCTGAGGAAATAACTATTCTGAAAACTGAGTTACAGGATCTCTCAGAAAGTACAAGGGCAAGAGAAAGGGGATGGAAATAGATAGATGTATTTTTTATGTAAATATGTTTTTTTTAACTTAACTGGAGGTATTTGCCAGATCCTATGCATGTCCATGAATAATGTCAGGTCAACTGAATAAGCACTTTTAGGAAATAAATTAGTTACTAAAAAACCCAGTTGCTCTGGTATCCAAAACAGACGAAGTTTACTGACGGCACTGTCAGTAGACTGGTCCCATTCTATATATAGTTGCCTTTCCAGAAAACCTTAAGCAGTTTTTTTTATCCACAATCTCAACTGACGTCCCTGGTTTTTATTTATTTATTTATTTATATTGCAGGGAAATATTTTTAAGCTTCTCACAATGTGGCTTTACAACTAAACACCAAATGTTAGGGCTTTTAGTTAAGTGTCAGTAAGCAGATCAGAAATTATCAGGAAAGGTTGGATTAATTAAACAGAAACTTTGATCTCTTGCTGTTTTCCCTGCTATGTTTTTAAGTAGTCCTTTGGGATATGGTTCATTACTGGTTTTTGTTTGCAGATAAGGATAAGCACTTGTGTGCAAGGTATTTGTGCAAAAATGGTTGTGCTCTTGCCAAGTGCACCAAGTGATTTGGAGCATTTACAAAACGTTTAGTTACTGTACCCATAGCTATGCACATTTGGATAGCATTATGCAAGGTGCCGTACAGTCCTTCAGTGAGTGATTGTTTTTGCCTTAACTCCCAACAAAAGTGTGACTTTTAAGCTTCAGCTTTATTTTCAAAGGTGTCTGAAACATGCTAGTATACATTGCTATGCTATACTTGAAAAAGAAACACATGAAGATAGTAGCACACAATGATTTTTATTTTTTTTAAAACATTTTTTTTTCACAACTAAATATTTAGAATCCTGGAGTGATGGAAAAGCTTAGGTTGGAAAGGCTCTCTGGAGATCATCTGGTCCAAGCTCCAGTTGAAAGCAGGGCATCGGACTAGATTAACCAGGGCCCTGTCAAGCCAAGTCTTGAATATTTCCGGCAAGGGAGATCCCATCACTTCTCTGGGCAACCTCTTCCAATGTTTAACTGTTCTCACAGTAAAGAACTTTTATGGAATTTCTCAGGTTATCCATGTTGCTTCTTGCTCTGTCACTGTGCTTCCTGATGGAGAGAGTACCTCCATCTTCTCTGTAACTACCTCTTAGCTACTGGAAGGCTAACTTATACTGGTACTGCTCCAGTCCCATTTCAGCTGTTGGCTTTTTAATGTTTTGTTTTAACATCTGGCATATTTTAGTTTAATCTTAGTGGAGCAGATTATTAATGATTGCAATGAGCACTAAAAACAAAACTATTAAATGGAGCGGAGAGTCAGTATCCCCTTTGCTGTTTATGGGAATAATTCATTTCCTAGGGCAGGGAGTAAAACCTCAGGTGAACAGAAAGATGTGCTCCACTGTAGCATCTGCTTTCCAGAAAGAAAAGGAAAAGTTTATTGTAAGGCACCCTTACTTCCATCTCTGAATTTAAGCAAATTCTAGTTCATACAAATTCCTCTTGCAGACACAGCGGTGTGACAAGTGACTCTGGCTGAGTGTTGCCCGTGTCACTTTGCATTAGGAAATACAGTGTGATTGACATGAGTGATATAAAGTGTCAAGTAAGACACTTGTCAAAAATGGTACCTTTTCTTTTTAAATGTAGTGAAAGAAACTATGGCTTAAAACCAAACCAGGTGGCCTGGGTTTTGTTTGGTTTTCCTTTTTTTTTTTTTTTTTTTTTTTTTTTTCCCCCCTAAAGGTGACCTGGGAATATTTACTTCTAAATAGTTACAAAGGTCTTTATGAATTTATACTGACAAGCTCTTTTAGTGGTGATCAGGGGCAGTCTTCCTGGGAAGGCAATTAGTAAGGGGATCTTCACTCACATTTCTTGCTCTGTGTAGACGTGAAATCCCACTTTCCTGTTCTGAAGGTAACAATTCCTGCATTCCTAATGCAGCACTGCAGATTGTCTCCAGCTCTCCAATACCTCATTCCCATGTGGAAAGCCACAAGAAAGCAAAGGAACTATACAGCTCCCTTCATTTCCCCACTCTTCCCATCAGCAGGACTGCCTTCAATGCTTGGATGTGATGCATAACAGAGCTTCTATGCCTTACACTGGGATTCTCTGTGTAAACCTTTGGACCAGTTCCAGCTGTGCAAGGAGATAAGGATGCTCAGCAAGTGACAGCACTGGGTCTTCCATGGTGTTGTAGTCATAGTTTACAATGTCAGATCCCAGTCCTGTCAGGCGCACTTTTATCCCTGTAGGGGAAGAATTGTGTCCTAGACTTCAGAGTATATAACAAATAGATGACATAAAAACAAGTTAAAATCATAGTTACAAAATACAAATAGAAGAAAGGATTTGAAGTGATTCACAAGTAAGCTTTTATTATCTAGAAAGTATGTATTGGCTAAACAACAACTGTCTATGGAGATTTGACTTTGGGGAAGCAAGACTRTGGCGCAGGTGCGTGTCTATGGAGAACTTTCTGTTTAGATATTCTGGAAAAGAGCGCTCCATGGCTGCTCCTGCTCTGCAGTGCAGATGCGTTCTTCAATGTATCCTGCAGTTCTGTCCTGGTTTGCTCTGAGAGATGAAGCCCAGACACACAACTTCTCCCATAAACCCTGGTTTTGATGGATTTGTGGACACGCTTGTTGAGTTCCAAAGCAGCAGGAGAAATGGTTATTGTGTAGTAGACCACATGCACTTGCACTCCTCTTCACATGAAAACACATTTTACCATTTTATTACGTGAATTATTGTTATACTACATAAAACGAAGACTAGACCCTGAATTTTTGAAAAATATCTTTTGTTTGTTAGCTGAGTGCAAAACAAAATTATTTAAAACAAAGCCACCTGCTTCTCCCCGATGCTTATGAACACAAATGCAATTAAATTAATTGAATTGCAATTTGTAATTCCACAGTCTCGGTGGTTTTCTGTTGTGTTTTGTTTTGTTTTGGGTTTTTTTTTTGTGACAAGCCATGAGAAATGCATCCAAATGTCAGAACAAAAAGAATCTCTTTATAATTAAAATTCATTTCTGGAAAGATCTTTGTGCTGTGATATGGCTACATACTGTTGGATCAAAAATTTAGTGGGAGGGAAGGTGGGACAGTAGGGCTGTAATGTGGCACTTAAACTATTTTGGATAATCTTGCAGCAGATACCAATTGACTACAGGGAAGACTTACAGATCTTGACTCTCCCTCTAATATTTCTTCTGCTTGCTAAGGACTCATCTCAAAAAAGAATGGGAAGCCATATTTCTCAAAATCAGTAAAATAAGACGTGGTATTAACCATGCTGCCATCCCAGAGCTTATTACTAGCACAGCATAGACTGGCTCATCATGCTTAAAGGCAAAATGGACAACTACAAATTAGGAGGAGATGTGGCCAACGGTGGTCTAAGTTAGAAGGCGGAGCTGTTTCAGCTATGAAATCCAAACTGTGCATTATAAAAGGACTTTTTATTTTTGTCTCAAATAAAACAAATCTTGGGGAAGGGAGAAGGTTTTGGAAATACGAACACCACTACCTCCTTCCTTTGGTCTGGCAGCTGTTGGCTGACATCGACATGCTTATCCATTTTGTATACTAGACTTTGAAGCTTGACTCTCTTCTTTGCAGCTCCTTTCTTTCTTGTGACTCTTACCTCCTYGATATTATAATTTTCAGCAAGCATTCACTTGTCTTTTGCTTTTCCCCACTTCCTCTGCACAGGGATTTTTTTTTTTATAGGTCAAACAACATAATGTATTGTGGTGCTTCAGCAAACCCAGCTGTGGCTCCATGTGTTACATAGCCTAAATAAAACATGTAAGGCAAGTGCTCAGGTCATGCAGTTGAATATCTGCAATCAATCTTTACCAAGCTGGGGTGTATCAGTCATATACAGCATTATAGACCACGGTAATAGCCAGCACCTTTCAGCTAGGATTATGCAGCAAGAGTAATAAAATGAAGAAATACATAATTTTTACATTTCTTGCCACAAACACATAAATCTTGTAAAGGCAATAACATAACATTTGCACAACCTGATGTATGGAGTAACTTGTAAAGTTACTATTTAGGGAGGAAAAAAAGATTTTTTTCTCTTAACACATGAATGGGTGCTGTTGCTAACAACTTTAGAGAGATGAAAAATCTGCTCAGCACTGGAGCAAAAAGACCCAGTGTTCTGGGCTGCAAGATCTTCATTTTGCATGAAGGCATTTTGTTAGAAGAGATTGTGGGATGGTGAAGGGGGTGGCAGTGAAAAGGTTATTTAGGGAAAGGGGAGGAAAATGTAAGTAATTTATATTCTGTCATAGAATTAAGCTTGTCTCTAAATCCCACATTACAAACAGCTGTTTGTCAGCTAAAGCAGTTCAAGAAATTAAATAGTGCTCATGCAATCAGATTCATCAACTCGCAATAACTGTTCACTAACCATGAGCAAAAAAGAGAAAGATACTCAGTTGAAGAAAAATACCAATAAATTCCTCAGTCATTTCAGCTGTTGAATAATCACACGTTTTTGCAGCATATGATCCTATGACCTTTATAGTATGAATTGAAGAATATTTTCATAGGATGTCAGAATGCTTCTCATAAAGGAAGAAATGACATATTTCCAACCTGCTCCACCTTCTGAGTTGTGAAGCAGCATATCAYTGCATGGCTAACAACACAAGATGCACCCTATACATGATAGAAGTACAAACCCTATTTGTCACGAGCCTCTTTGCCATGGGAAATAGGTCATCCTTAAGTATTAGGATTAGGGTTCTGTAGACCTGGTTTTATCCTTGATTCTGCACCTGACTTAGTCCTTACCTTTCAGCAACTCATTTTTATTTCTCTGTGTTCAGAAGTCTACAGCCATCCTGTATGGTCATCCCTTAATATAGTTCAAATCTGTGGCCATCTTCTACTGTTTGCAGAGGATCTAGCACAGTGTGCCCCTGATTTCATTTGGGTCATATACATGCTACAGTAACTGTTATCATACGTTATTATTTCTGGATCTGTCTTTGCTAAAAGGACAGACATCAGCTTAAGGCACACATGTTAAGCTTCTGTAGTAAAAAATGGAGGACCTTCTTTTGTAGATGTGAAAATAATTATGTAATTATGTATGAAAGGTGAGGAAGATACAGGAGAATGAATAAAGAAGTCAGGAGCTTGAGGGCACGGACATATGAGTTATTCTTTGATTTAACCGGTACCCATGCACCAGCTGAGTTTCAATAGCTGGCCACGTGCATGCAGTTGGCTCTTGGCACTGGAGAGGTAAATCCTTCTTTTGGCTTTTCGGATTCTTTCTAACAATACAATGGTTGTGATCTTGAACCACCAAATCAATAAAAAAATGTAGAAATATTTAACTTAATAAAGGTTGAAACAACAAAGAAAAATAAAAATGCCCTTCTTTATTTAGGTTAGAATTCAGAACTGGAGATTCTTAAGTTGAAACTGTGTTTTACATGAATAACCTGTTCATCAGGAAAGTTTTTGCTAAGCTCTAGCATTGGTGCATGCTACAGTCAGCACATGGAAGCATTGGTTTTATATTAGTACATTGAACAAGAGTATCTCCCATATCATGCCAGTAAAGAAAATGAAGAACACATATTCAGTGGAAGAATAAAAGAAGCAATTTTGACCTAGACTAGACAAATATATTTTTTCTAATATCAATCTAATGAAAAATAATGCTCTTATGAAAACAGAAGGAGAAACAGGAGGTATTCAGTGGTTTACTTCTGACAATAACTTCAGCATATCCCACTTAAGGCAATACAAATTGTGCTTATGTCTTCAGAATCAGGCCAGCAATAAGCTGTGATTAATACACTTTTTATGTCACACTTGGGAAGGCAAGACTCTAATTATTCACTTTGAAAACTGAGGGCCATCTGAAATGCAAGTCTCCTCACTATTGTCTCTTTTGCTCATCTTTTCCTCTGACTTTTGTGGTTTATACCTTTTTTTTTYCCTTTTAATGACATGAGGTTTTCATTTATTTAGTAATCATATAAAACAGGATTGAAAAAGAGAAAACCAGGACAAAAGAAAGATAGTGTATGAGGGAAACACTTATTTTTTGAAAATTCCTAGAAGAAATTTTTTCTGGCTCAGCTGTGTGCACTTTGTGGCTACATGAACTATGTTCTCTACACAGCTGTGTGTGTTCAACTTCTTAAAAAAGAGTAAAGCAACTTTCTGTTTTCTGGTGAGATATGCTGGTATGTACCTGTTGATGTAATAACACATTGCAAGAAACCTATCAGAGTTAGTTTAATATTGTCATTGATTCTATTGAAGTGCATCACCYTGGAATATAGTGAAATTCGACTGCACACAATCCAGTGGACAATGTTTGGAAAAAAAAAAATCATGAGGGTAAATTGTGTATACATTCTCAGGTATTGTTAGTAGAGCAGCTTAGATGGTCTCTAGTAAGTGCAGGACATGTCTTCAGGTAGAATCCTGGTTTTTTTTTGTTTTTTTTTTTTTTTTTTTTCCATGATAGACAAAGGCAAGAAACTGACTTGGTGATGAGGCTATTTTTTTTCTTCCCAGAGTGTCCTAACAGTTTATTCTAGTCTCTTCCTGTGTCTACAGGTAATATACATAAACCTGTAATGAGTGGGAAAATTTCTTGATCACCTGGGAGTTATTCAGAAGCTAAACAAGCTGCAAATTTATTTTTGAGGTATCTTGCAATGTTTCATTTTGGAGTAGAGTTGATTTTTCTTTTTTTTACATGCATGTTAGTTTGGAAATAGTGTTAGTCTCAAATGTCACTGGACTTGCTTTGAAATTAGATAAAGGCTTGTAAAAACAGTGTGAAATTGTGGTGTTCGTCACTTCTGTAAATGAGAATGTTCTAACTATTATCCAGTTGAATATTAAAGCTAATTTTAATCTTTTAATCCCAGTCTGAACTCTACCAGAACTACCTTCTGTAGTTACTTTCTTTTTAAGTCAGGTGGATCTGGTTTTCCAGATAGCATCTGTGGCCCAACTGCTTCTTTCCTTTTTTTTWCTTTAAAAGTGTGACCTCACTGGAAGACTGACTGAGTAGGCACATATCCATAGGGGTGGAGTCCAGAAGAAGTATCTTTTCTGTGTTACTTTCCAAAAAGATGTGGTTTCTGATGAAAATGATGTGCATGTTCTCACAGTATTTTTCTTGATGCATCTGAGTTTCCGATGAAAATCATTTTACCAGACAGTGTTTCATGCTAGAAGTAGGCTTGCAGATAGTTCTTGCAGTTAGTCAGAAAGTAATCACCACTGCATGTGAGATAGTAGGTATGGACTGCCCAAAGAGGTAAGAGACTGTTTTTCCGGGGGAAAAAAAGCAACAACAAAAAAAATCTCAGCCTAATTTTAAAACGGGTGCATCACAAGATCACAATATGTTTGGCAATTTTTGTGCAAGCCTGGGACACCGAGAGACACTTTGTGCCAGTACCAAAAACTAGATCTGTGAATGAGTGGGATTTATGCCCAGTATGGAGTGACTAGTTTCTACAGTCTTTCCAAAATTAATTTCACGCTTCATAATTTCTTGTGGAAGAGTTGTCCAGAAAAGGTTGAATCAATGCAGTGGGAATAGGCTGTTAGGTTGAATAGGAACTCTGTTCTTATTCTGTATCAAAATGAACCAACATCTGCTTTGCTATAGTCTTGCTGACTTCTACAACGGTGTGTGTAACTCCCCATGAAATTAGATTGGGCTGAAGCTGGCCCTTATGGGATTTCTGTTTAGGAGGTTTGCACCTTCCCACATTTTGAGAAATGGGCAGAAGTCCATCTTCTTAACTTCTGGCATTAACTGCTCAGTCATCACCTTATTTCAAAATGTCTACTAAAAAAACCTGGTAGTACCTTGTGCACTAATACAGGAAAAAAGTACTTTCAATAGTAAAACTGCATAAAAGACATCTGCGTTCCTTTTATTACCAGCTATGACTGCCATCGTTTTGCCCTGGTTTTCATGGCTATCACACCTGTCTAAAGCTGTGATTTCTGTTAGGAGATTGATCATGGTGAGAGACCAGGAAAATAGGCAAACAGATGTGACGCAATTGCTCTGGTATCTCTTCATGACCATAGTCAACTTCCTCCAATGGCAGTCAGATCCACAGGCTACTCCATATTTGCCCGGTTAACAGAGTAGGAGGACATTAAACAAAGCAGGTTTCATAAGTGTGTGCGAATCAGCTGTACAGGAGACTGCTGGAGAAAGGAGCAGAGTGTGGTGCTGTGGAGCCCAAAGATTTTTCAACTTTCCAAATCTGATCCRGGAAATCCATGTAGCAAGATGAACAGGACTGTACTTCTTCCTGAGTTGGTTACTGGAGAAGATAATCTGCCCAAATCCAGTGGGGAAGACAGTGGAGGAGGCCTTAAACTTTTAGGACTGACTGAAGAGAAGACCCTTCCAAGATCATAAGTGAAGGCAGATACTGAGCTTCTTCCTCAGTTTCTTTGTTCTTTATAGTTTTTTTCTTAGTGAGTACTGAGGATAACTCTTCAAAGCCCAGTGCAGTCATGCCATCATTCCCAGTCTAGCTTACACCTGAGGCAATACAACTATATTAATGTAATGTTCTGCCCCAGCTAATTAACTCTGAGCTAGCTCACGTTTCTCAAAATAGCCCTGTAAAACATCTGAATATTTACTTGGGAGGAAGAAGCTGGTAGGCTGAAGGGCCACGGCCCCACTTTCCACTTTTCTTCTCCCATTAGCACCATCCAATTTATATATGTTTGCCTGGGCACCTGACGCAGTTGCAGCTACTTAGCCAGCTTCGTTCACTTGGAAACTTCGAGGACAAGGTTTGGGTAAGCACTGTACAAACCGTGAGCTAGGGACAATTTGCAATGTAGATAGACACATACCATATGGATAGACAAAACAGATGGTGGGTGAGGGAGGAGGAGAGTTAGGAGCAGAAGCACAGAACAGCGAACAGATTTCCTCCCAGTTGTCCTAGTGTCTAGTACAGGGTCAAAATAAGAGCCCAAATTCCTTGGCCTGGAGGCTGGTGTCTTATCAGTGTAGCCTTAAGTCAGGGAGTATTTTTTTTTTTTTTTTATTCCCTTAACTCCTCTGCTCACTTTGAGTATAGCTATTACCTTCCAGAGATTTTGAACTGGAGTTTGTCTTTATGTCCGAACAGTTTAGAGATTTTCTAATCGCAGTGGTTCTCATCAGGAAAGGTCAGGAGGAATGACATTTTTCATAGTCAGTCTAGTTTAAAACCTGACTATGGTTCATGCATGACAACAGCAACAATTTGCATTTATATAGCACCTTTCATCCCTTAGGATCTCAGAGTGCTTTATAAACCATAAAATAATGGTTTATAAACTTCCCTGAAATAACAGTTAAAAATCCCCCTTGAAGCCCCTCAGTCTGTGGGATAGCTGACGGACAGTGTACAGTCCAGCCCTGCTACACAGCCCATAGAGAAAGTCATTGAGAAGGTACTGTTGCTTGCCAGACAAAGCTGGTAGAATGAAGGGAAAACAGACAGAGTTAAATTGCACAGAAGAAAATCCATATACTTAATTATTCACACTATCCAGAATCCTTATCTATATTTAGGTTAGATGCTTGGTAGTAAACTATATCTGGTAGTATTCCTATCCAAATATCAAGTGAACCTGTCCCTGCTTCAATCTGATGATATTAATATGCAGGTTTTTGGATACATAGTGCCTTCTCCTCCAAAAACAAACCCACAACCAAACCTGTACAGTTGTACAGTTACTACTTGCTTAGAGAGCAATGATGAAGCTACTTTATTAGCACAGAATGAGATGAAAGTGATATCTACCAGAAGATTTAGAATTAATGGCAAAAACTCAGTTAAGTGGGCTTGACTTAATCAGATAAAAATGTGTGTGTTGGTCTCATGACTAAATTAATCACTTCAGTTACTGACAAGTAAGTTCTGTACATCCCCAGACTGTCCTTTGGAAGTGCCTAGCAGTGAGAGAGAAAAGGATACAGTGACAGAGAAGCTTTTTGCGATCTCAACTTGTCCCAGTGCTTTCCAAGGTGAATATGAGGTTGCATTTATTTTTTTTGCTGAGTCATAAGAAAAAATTAATTTAGAGATGAATAGAGCCTACTAAATATGCCATTAGGTTTGTTTTTCCTAAGCACTGGACATATAATTCTTCTTAGGGCGCAGGCAGAGTGTTAATATATGGCTTGAGTCAGAAAAAGGCCCGTACCCTACAGCACCCAGTGAAACTAGYGGTAGTAGAGCTCTTTTTGAACATCCTAATCATCTCTGAGGGGTGCTTCTCCCACTGTCCTCAAGGACATCTGTGACAGTGTCTGACTGGCTTCAACGGGAGTTGGTGGTGCTCACCCTCATCTGTGCTTAGTGCTGTATGGGCCACCCAAGCAGTGATTATTCATCACTGCCATCTTTGTCATGGCACTCATAAAGGTGAGGACCAACATTTCTGTGGGGAACTATGCGCTGAAGTACTGTGTAAATGGTAGAGCTAACTTTAAAGGCTGATTCTGAAGAAAATAGAATTATTAATGCCCATAGAGATGATATAAAAATGATATTCCCCTGAGGACATAATTTGTCTTACGTGAGAGGAGGGCTGAGAAATGCCCCTGATAAAGCCTATTATTGTTACTGTTAAAGTGCAAAACGTTGTAATAACAGGCTGAGAACAAACTGGATTGCTTAAATGACAGGTTACCTCAAACCTTCCCCCAGTCATCAAGTGCCTTCTTTTTTCCTAGTATTTTATATTTTACTTCTAGGACCAGGGGAACTCTTTGTAATAAGGTGTTTAGTTCTTGTGACTAATTTGCTCAAAGAAGAAAAAAATGCCTGTAATCTATAGTTATTCAGCGCTGCTTTACTTAAACCGTATTTCACTTAAGAAACACCTAGAAAGCTCATTTTTTTTCCCAATCCCACCTTCAACCAAATGTTTGTTAGCAGAGGTGTATGTTTAGTTCCCTGAGTTGTGTGGGTTTGGTTCAGTTACTTGGCTGGATGGTTGAAAATGAGGAAAGTGTAAAAGGGGAAGACTTTGGTCTGGAAAAGTGGTGGCTGATAAGGGAGAAGATACACATCTACAAAATTGTAAGTGGCACAGAGAAAAATAGAGAATAAAACAGTGGAACTCCTTGCCACAGGATGTTGCATAAACTGAAAATTCATATGGGTCCCTAAAGTAGATGAACAAGCTCATGAGAGTAAGAAAACAAAAAAACCATAATAGGTCTCCCTATACACAGATATRTTGCCTTTGGTTCATGAGATGCCCGAGCTACAAATCACTGGGGGGTGATGGAGCAGTCTGAAGGTCTATCACTAAAAACTTGTACTGTTCTTGTCGTCTTCCCTTGACTTTGCTGCTGGTCAGCTGGAGACAGGTTACTGGGCCAGCTGGACCTTTGATGTGCCTGAGTGCATTGTTCTTCAGTTACTGGATTTCAAGTTGCCCAGACAAATCATTCCAGCCGGTCAAATGTTCAGGTTCATGTTATATGAAGAAGTGCAGGACTTGAGCTTTCCAGAAATGTTAAAAGTAAAGGGAAAAAAAAATTATTTATTCGTATGCTTCACAGAAGGAGATTGAAAGATGGGGGATTCCTGATACCCTGGTCTAACTGCATCATGGTCCCTTGTGCTGCCTTCAGTGCAGGTGAGCTGAATCTGATGGCAATTATGGATGGCACAAGCGTCCTCCCACACTGAACTGCGTTTGAGCAAAAGTCACGATCAGAGTGGGAGGAGTGGGTGTCCCCAGGCTGGATCCTGACCTGGAAAGCACCTCTGCTTCTATTCCTGGCTGTGGAATAGAGGCAGAGCCCCCAGATAAACCAGTGTTTCAGAATATGATTAGGAAGAAAATTCCCTTCTGCTTCCTTGCCACCTACCCAAGGGATCTAAATGCTTTGTCTAGCTCAAGGGATACCTTGGGGCAAAGCATTGTTTCTGGTTCCTGGACTTGGTGGGACAGACCTCTAGATTTCTCTGGGTTTGGAGGTGTTTCGAGTTGCTGTATACAATGAAATTCACCATATCAGCCTCTCTCTTTCTCCCTTTTCTCCCCTGCCTCTCTCTGCTTAACAAACTGAGCCTATGGGGCCCCTGGAGCTCTCTGTGGCTGTTTTATTCATAGCTTTAGCCCCTTTCTTAGTACAGCAGCTTCATCAAATATTTTTCAAGGACAACTTTTCTCCCTAAAGGTTTGCTCAGCAGCAATGACTGTCTCATCTAGGGAATCTATTGTGATTAATTTGACTTTAGGTTTCTTACTGCTCCAGTGGTGTCCAAATTTGTCAAGGACTTAAATATATAYACACACACACACACACACACCAGGGAAGTATTACAAAAAGCCAGAATACAATGAGCTGCCTCCTAATTTTATTAAGAGGCTCTCTTTGGAAAAGGGCTGCTGTTGTCAGCCTGACCAGAGAAGAATGCAGCAAAAATTAAGATTGAAGCCACAAACTAACAATTTTCTGACATAACCACAAAATATTCAGGGTCAGGAGATTTTTTTTTTCTTTCCTTCCCCCCCCCCCAGTGTGGATGTGTTGCTGCATTTCCCCTTTGTGGCGGGCCGGTGCCGGGGTGCAGTGCGGGCGTGCAGCCAGCACCCGGCTGTAGCCCCACGGAGTGGAGTCGGAGGGGCGGGTGGCCCTGGGGACAGACCCTGCTGGCGTGGGGCGGGGTGCAGCAGCCAGCCCCGGGTGCCCAGCCCGGTGCTTGCTCAGCTGGGCTGTCAGTCGGAGCCTTCTGCTTGCAGCGTCCTGACGGCCTGTCTTTGTCCCCTTGCCAGACGTTCATTAACACGGAAGGGCACTAGCTATTTTTCACTTCCAGCCTAAGTCAGGATGTGCAGCCTCTTCAGATGTCTTGATGTTATCCCAGCCTCTTCTCCCTCTACCTATTTGCTTCAGTTTCTGCTAGAAACGCCTATTTTTTATAATCCACTCTGTTAAAGGAACCTAGTTTTTATAAATCTGTATCTATTCTTACATAAGTCTTTCTTAGCCGTACTCCTTGCTCATAAAATACAGCTTCTTAAGCAACATTTGACCACTTTACTGTCTTAGTTTATCTTATTTAAATGGGAATTGAGAGTGGAATTTGTAAAGGAAAGAGCTAAAAGCTTTCCTTCTATCATAAGCCAATAGAGGCATCACTTTCTTGCAGAACTAAAAGAAAAGCTGAGGGAAAATGAAAGGAGGGAGCAATCAGACATCTAGCTAAGAGCATCCCTTAAGATGCTGACAGGGTCTTGGATGATATTGGAAACCGGAGGTTAGTGTGACTGGAAAACACCTTTAATGATGGGCCATGATGAATTTCTAACGCCCAAAGAAAATGAATCAATCTGCCATTCAGCTGTGACTTCCCTGGTTCTCTTCCCATAGTGAATGCATGTTTCAGTAAGAGCCTGGTTTAAAAAAGAAACATAAAAGGGGCGGTGAAGGTAAGCCTACTCTTCTTCATCCTACCTGTGGAATTAATATCAGAACAGCWGTGAGTTAACTATAGCACTTACAGGCATCTTTGGGAAATTCTTGAGCTACCCATGAAAAGAAATTTCTCTAACCATCCCTTCGTGGGAAGATGTTGTGGAGCCCTTTGTATGACACTGAGAAGGTGGCTATAAATTAACTTTTTTCCCCCTACCCCCTCATATTGTCTGTCTCTATAGACACATGTATGCCTGACCACACACAGTGCTTCAGCTGGCAGTGTGATTCAAATCCAGCCTGTGGGATACTGTCGCCTGACCAGCTGCCTTTGCCAAAAGGCTGTTAAAGTATTGTGCAGTTGCTCAGCAGGCTAATACCTTCCCCTGATCCTGCCGTGTTAAGTGCTTGCTGCCCTGAGCTGCCTTTCAATCCATTTGAGACTGAAAACATCCTTTACACAATGCCTGAGGGTGTCCAGGCTTGGAAACGTGAGCTGCAACGGGTCACTCTCAAGAAGGATCCCAAAGCTGGGATTACAATTCACTGAAATTGGGCCGATTCCCCAGAGCTCAGGAGGGCTGAGCCTCTGTGGTATGATTCCTCTTGGTTAGCACAGGAAGGCAGATGAGCTTCCCAGCGCTCTGATCTACAGAGCTTTTCTAATTTGCCATTCGATTTGCTTCCCTCCCTTTTGTTCTAGGGCTGCCTGTAGCTTTGGAGGGTCTCCTCTCCAGGACTCTGTCTCGTTCCCAGGGGCGTACTAGACATGGGACTGCAGTGCCTTTTAGGTCACTTGGTGTTTTTGGTATTAGCACTTAACTGCAAACAAGAAGATCATGAGAATTGATTCCAGCTAGTACGGGACAAGTAGACAGGGGCTGTTTGGAGAAGCGGACTCCAGATGCTTGCCTGTATGGTGCATGACCTTTCCTTAGTTGTTCAAGGGTAGCATGAAAGGTGGATGCATTTGAAAGCATTAGCATTCCTCCACACCTTCTGAATAATTTTGCTATTTTATAGGAGTTAATTTTGTTTGAATTTCTTCCTGGTGTTTTCTTTCCCAATCCCCACCACTTAGGAGGTCAGCAGAAAGCTACAGCTTGCCTCATATTTATTCAGTGACTTTTTCAGATAAGCATCTGTCTCTTCAGATTTCTCACATTTAACCCCTTACTTTGGGTAGACCTTTGCTTCTAGGCTTGGAGATAACTCACTGTTAGTGTCCTCTGCAGTCTGCTTATGACATTGAATTTGGAGGAAGATTTCTACCTCACAGGGTTGAAAATTATTCAAGGGAATGTTGTATAGTTGTTTTCTTTTCTGTCAGACATCTTGTAGTTCCCACAAAACAGTATGTCTGTGGTATCATATCTAAAAATAAATGCATTAAAAATATCTATACCAGAGCATTAGTAGGTTAAACCCAAGTTGCTCCCAAAGGAATAAAATAATCAAATCAATACTTCTCTCCAGGCCARCTTTATTATTTTTAAGCATCTCTTTACTGTTAAAAAAATGTGTATCTACCAGCAATTACCAACAAGAGCTGTGTCTTAGGTAATAAACAAATGTTCAACAGAAAGTTACCTAACAGTTTTACCTACCCGTTTTTTTGTGGGGAAAAAGGTTTTGGTTTTAATTCCTGTTTGAACATAGTCTTTTAGTAAGACTCTCCGGTTATTTGGCATGTACTTTTGTCTCCACAGAGTGACTTGTGGATGGGAGGAGGGCAGACTTTAGGCAACCTTATTCCAAGGTGCACCTTAGCCCTAAGTACCTGCTGTCTGTATTTAGGCTGTGAGTAAAAACCATTCCCTGGCCTCCTTGGTTTCCTGCGGTGCTAAATGGAAGGGAAAGTGGTAAGAGTGGTAAGAGAGATGTAGCCAAGGTGCCGGTTCTCGGGGGTTCCTTGTGAGCCGTAGGTTCACGCGCTGTGTCGCCCTGGCCGATGTCTTCAGTAGGAGGAGGCAGCAGCCAGTTCTCAGTGCAAACGCAAGTGCCAAAAGGAGCCCTGCAATGGAAATTCTCTGTAACTTCTTCCTTTTGGTCCCTCTTTGTCTGCACAGACCTGATAAAGCCACTTTATGCACAGTGCATAGGTTTTCACACTTCTGTTGTGTGCTCAGGAGTGAGGACAGATATGGTAGAGGTAGAACTGCAGATGCAGGTGGTATTATTCAGCCATAACTTTTTTCCCACAGAAGAACAAATCTGCATTTATCAAAGATTTCAGTGAAAGGGTTACTGATTTATGTTCCAGAAAAAGTGAGGATGTAAATATTTAATTTTAACATTTTTGCTATGAAGCTTGGTTTTTTAAACAATGCCTCAGTGAGGCATTTGCTTATTTTTTTAAAAAAAGTAAACAAAACATTGGAATTAAATTAAACACTTCCTGTTACCCCCAAAAATGTTATTCTCCTCTTCCTAGGAATTTAAAAAGGACCAAAACCTACATAGCTCTAATTTTAAGGGTTGACCTACAGCGGGTATTTTAATACAGAACAAACTTGTAAATTCAGAGGAACTGAGCTTTCCTTCTAGTGCATCTGTAAAGTGATGGTCCAAAATTCACATTTAAGTCCTTTATGAACATGTGAAAACATTTTCTCTGAGAGAAAATTCAAATTTTATTTGTGAAATTATGAAATTGAAAATTTATTTAGAAATTTGAAATTGAGACTTGTTTGCAAATTTGCTTWATTTTTTTAAAAAAATAACTTAAATTAAACTTTCTTCATTTTATGAGAGCAAATGCAACAGCAAACCAAAAGGGGATCCTAAATTTTGAGTAAAGAAAACTTTTATTTGTTTCAAGGCACAGGAAGAGTCTAGTGCTGAACTATCTTTATTGATACAGTCATTTGTAATTAGGGCTAACATATAACTGTGTCTTCTAGGTGACTAGATGAATGCTAGATAAAGAATGCTAAAGAATTAGGGTCTTGATTTTTCAGAGCAGTCTATTGAATTAACAACTTTGTTTATTGGGCTTGCAAACTCTGCCTGCGTTTGTTTAACAAGAGTAAATATTTATAGAGATGTACACACAAGTTGCATTGTGTGGTGATAGAATTCAGGTGAATACCTTCCCTGGACCATATCAAAATATCTGTATAATTTTTCATGATTATTTCCTTCCAAGGATCACAGAGCATGTAATGTATGCACTTGCAAACCATGCTGCTTTGGCCAGGAAAATTGTGACTTCCTTTCACAGTTTCCATCCTCATTTGTAATGAGGCACATGCTTTGGTTTAGAAATTATTGCAACTAAATGATCGAGAAGTAAAAGTTAATGGCATCATCACCATGTCTGGCATTGCCTGGAGAAAAAATGCTGTGCCATGCCATGCTCATCTTTATTACATCTAGCAGAGTCCCAGGGAAGCAATGCTGGCTCATGACGAGAGGTGGGGTGGGTAGAGCCAAGACCTCTGCCCAGAAGACGCACAGAGGTGCAGAGGCCATCTGCAGAGGTGCTCTGCAGATGCCGTCGCACATTCCCAGTGGGAGCATGTGCTGCAGTAGGCAAAGCTAACGGGTGGGCCACAATCCCTGTTGGTCTCTTAGTAAATCTAACCCTAAAAGGGAGAAATGTGGGAGTGTCATTGTGTTGAGATGCTAATCTCAGAGAAACTGGTCCCGTTAAAGACAAACTACTATCATTTTTGACCTTCTGCAAGTAGTACGTTATAACCATACACGCGTACTGCTGAAGCAGAGGTTGCCATGAGCTGGTGAGCCATGCCATTCTCTCTAAATGCTGCTGTTAGATTTAGCTGTCAACGGCAGTAGCTACAGCAACCTGAGAAATACTTTTTTTTCAAAAGGGCCTAATCTGTCTTTTCTTCCTTCATTTTGATCCCCACGTTACTCACCCTGAAAGTTTTATACTGACATCAGCAAATATCCGTCTGATTTTTCTCTTATACGTGACGTGAGTATTGATCATTTCAGTTCTGAAAAATTATTTCTAAACTTGTTGCTATTGTTCTTTCGGTCTCAAAGAGAAACGCATTTTTATGTCTGCTTCATGCAGGTAAGCACATCTCTCTAATTTTTTTAAAGACTGAATCTTGAAATACAGAAAACCACAGCAGTCAGCCAGATAATTCAGAGCCTGAGCATGAAACTGAACGTGAGCTGAAGTAGTCTGCTTCTCAAGATTGCAACTTTCCTAAAGACTATTTTTTCCCTCTTGCTTAAAAAGAATAACCATATCCGAATTCCATATGCACAATTTAGACAAGAGGAGGGGGTGGTGGTGGTGGTTTTGGTTTTGTTTTTTTTTTTTTTTAAAGTACTGACCTCTAAATCTTGCGCAGAGCCCTGCATTTATCCAAGTCTGGCCTTGAATATTATTATATGCTTATCACAGATAGGAAGTTCGGAACTTGATTTGAAGAAAGCCATGGAAAAAAGGGGACAACTCTGTGAAAGAAAGCAGAAAATACTGTTTCTGAGTGCTAGTATGTTCACTCTGTGCTTTCAGGTAGAGTGGAAAGACTATCTGAAACATTTCAGCCATGTTGCATCTTCACAAAATCGCTTCAGACAGCACCACTCAAGCTCAAATGTTCTGGTAACCCAAAGAGGAGACTGATCTTAGTAGATGCTTTGACACTTGACATATTTTTGTCAGCCTGGATCTATGTTGTGCACCAAACATTTGCTGCAAATGATGCAAGTCCTCTGGTTTGAATCTAGAAAAAGCYAGAGAGCACATTGCCAAGAGAGTTGCTCATATATCGTGGATGAAGACAGTATAAAAATCGCAGACAGATAAAGGAACTAAATCCCATTATGCAGATTTTATATTGTCACAGCTGAGTTGTTACAATTGGCATTATTCCTTAAGTACCCTAATAAACAGGAGCAAACTCAGTGGCAGAGTTTGTACACGATTTGTGAAATTTGTCAGACTAAACAGACTTCTGTGGTTGTTTAAGTTGTTTCTTACTGCAGCTGCATGCGTCTGTAGAATTTGTTGAGATTTTATATAGCCCTGTGGGTTTTGGTTTTGTGGTGKKTTTTTTTTGTTGTTGTTGTGKTTTTTTTTTTTTTTCCCCAAGTATACCTTAAACCCTGACTAACTTAACTCTGTTGGCTTTTGAAAAGAGAGTTTCCAAGAAAAGAATTCATTCCTGAGAACATGACATTTGACATGAAGACAAGACCACATTCTTCCGAGGATGATAAAATCTCAGGTCTATGTGCCCAGTGCATGGCTGTACATTTTCTCCAAGAAAGAATTGCTGGTTTATCTTCTAAAGAAAGAGTTACCATAAAATTTTGTAGGGTGGGGATGAAGACAACTATTGACTGCTTTTATGGTAACATGCAGCCTAAGAGGAGTATAACCACTGGCAAATTAGTAGATATAAGATGAATATATGACCTTATGTCCTAAAGACAAATTCTTGCCCATTATCCCTTGCTCATATGAACTATCTGGAGATAGGTAGTTGGAGCTCGGAGATAGCTAAAAGCCTCCCTGATGTCATTCCTGTGCTTGACAATTTGCAAAGCACCTTCTCGCACTCCATGCCTTAAACCCACCTTGCAGGATGCAAAGAGACAAAAGTACCCTCTTTGTTACACCTTTCCTCCACTTATGGGAGGGAGAAAAACCCCCTTCATTCCCCTTGTCTGCGGAAACAGCGAGATTTGCCCCATAAAATGCAAACTTTATGGAGTCTTTTTTTCTCTGACTGCTTTTTTTAATTGAATGCTAGGAGTGATTTCTCTAAGAATGCAGAGGGCAACCAGTCTGGAATACCAAAAAATGGCACCTTGTTAATTAACCAAGCAATTGTCAGCTTGATTGAATCTCTCTGAAGTTTTCCAGTGACTACGTGCACACCGTATGCAAAGAGATTAGTAATGGGAGAATGCCAGTGTTGGCAGTAAGGTCAGCTTCTTGATCAATAATAACTCAGCCTGAGCAGACATCTAATCTAAAAGAAAGAGGTCATCTCCAATCAGGTCCTTTAAAGAGATCGACCAACAAAATCTAATTACAGATTACTGAATATTTAGTCAAGCAGTGACCTTGCTTACCATTGTTTAATCATACATTATTAGCTAATTCCTCCATTCAGCTCCAGCTTGTGAATTAGATTTTGTCCTAATTAATATTATAACTGTTAAAGAAGAAAGGCCATTACAATTTATGTGACACTGACTTCGTAGGAATCTCAGTATAGCCCAGGGCTGGCAAAATCAAATCCAAAACCTGCTGAATTTTTCTGTTTCCATGTCATTCCTAACAAATGTTTCTTCAGCCTGTTCTTAAGGACCTCCAACAATGGACAGTCAACAGCTTCACAACATAGCAGAACATTGTAACATATCTTTATCTCATGCGCTGGGGGGAAAGTAAGTAAGGAATATGTCCTTTCATAGGTAAGTTGAAGAACAGCATCTCGCTACCAAATCTGTCACCAGTGTTAATAATGAACGGGTTGCAGTCCCACTAGAAGGCAGGTAAAATACTAGAAATCATGTCTTCACATAGTGTTTGTATTATTGATATCTCATTTAATTTTTAAGAGCCTGGTGTAAGGGGACCTGTTCACACTGGGTAGCAGTAAAACAGCCAGCAGGCTGAATAACAATGAGGGGGGGAAATAGTCTTCAGCTCCAGTGTCACCTTACTGTCACAAGTTGACTTAGCTCTCACAATCCTGACTAAGCAGGGGTCATTAGGGATAGCAAATCACTTTGAAGTTCCCAAATATTGTCTCCAGAAGAAACCAACTGAGAACATCTGTATCTATAGGCCCAGAGTTAATGAAGTTGCAAGTCATTCAGGCTGCATCTGTTTTGGGAAAAAAACCAAACCAAACCAAACCACATCCAGACTTGGAATAACTGTACTTTATTGGCTTAGAGAGGGATTGTGCATTTTAWGGCCAACATTACATCCAGGATTGTGAAAATAGGATTTTGCTGTGAATGTTGAATCCCCAGCTCTRGCATCCAGGACATGTGTTAGGTGTTATGGATGAGGTGCTAACCTGCAATAAAACTACCTGTTTTTTTAATTTAGGCTAGAATTCTGCTTTGTAGTTCACTTTCTTGTACCTCATGGTTTCCAAATGCATAAAAGCATGATACAGAAATACAGAAATTATAGCTTTGGTTCATCTTCAAGCCCATGAGCAGGTGGAAGCCTGGGCTGCTCTACTTTGCCCTGAAAGCAGTAAATCTGCACAAATCAGTCCATGCGGGAATCCCTCCTATGGGGTCTCACCTGTGCACGGGCAAGTGGCTTCCATCCAGGACCAAAACAATATACAGATGCTTTTACTCTTCACCAAGTTTTGGAAGGAGTTACCTCAGCAGGCGCAAAGCAGTGACCCCCATAGCTAAGCACAGACAATTGAGAGCAGACACCAAAATGTCATGGCATCTCAGCAGGGTGAATCCCAACAGCTCCCGACCGTGTGTGTCCTTTGAGATCCCGTTGGTGAGCTGTACCTGACACGGTGCCTGCGCCAGACCTCTCGGTGTGAAACACGCAGGCGACGGCTGTATGCCAAGCAGAGCCTGCTCAGAGGCTCTTGTGCCAGGACCAGACTTGGTGCTGGTCTGCAGCAGGAGGCTCTGTATGCTTTTCATGTTCTTACAGGGGAATCTTCTTTCCTCCCAGTCACACCTGCACTTGCTTATTCCTTACACACTATACTAACTTATGGGACTCTGAGCCCAAAAAATGTGTTTGTATTTTTTTCCCCGAGCTTATCGACTCTTCTCACTGTGCTACCTAACTCTGCACACTTTGCCTCTGTGTCCTTTGACCATCGCAGTTACAATAGTGCCTTACTGACATCGGCTTCCTCTTCAGGGCAGTGCTGACCCATTTCATGTCTTAAAATTCAGCAGTGATCCATGAAATGCTGCACCAGGCACTAAATTAGAATGTCCTTCTTTTTTTTAAAGGGAAAAATGAAAAAAAAAGGGAGGAGGGGAGGAGAGAGAGATTAACTAGATCTTATTCAGTTTGAGTTGGTGATTGGTAACTAGTTTTTTTGTTGTTTTAAAGTCTTAATATCAGGCTGCTTTTGTATTGCAGTAATTTCTTATGAGGGAGAAATTTTAATGCTTTGTATTTATTGGTCTCAGACTTCTGGGTTTGGAATTGATATTCTCACATATATTTAGAACTGGACACTGATAAGAAGTCTCCCAACTCGGAGTCGTACAGTCTGTGTTGGAACTAAGGAAAGACAGAGATTTCAGGTTCTACTTGGTGATCTTGGGAGACATCACTTCACTGTTTGGTACCTCAGCTGTCCAACCAAGAAAGCTAAATATACATCAAGATCACAAGCAAAACTAAACGATGCCCTGAAATTGATCCTCAATGGGTGCAAAAACTTATATTCTGCATTATTTCTTTCCTTCAAATGGCTGTCCTAGTAGACAGTCACACTGGGGCTTCATTTTACATGCAAAGAAAAAGTAACTTTCTCTGAAGGACCCATTGTAGCTTAGCCTTCCAAATCTGCAAATATTAGACCTAAAATCTACTGAAATCTGGGGAGACACTGACCTTGCAGAAGCCAATGTTATAACATCACACAAGTTGATATGCTGTTTACTGTGTCCTCCAGTCAGGGGCTAAAATTAGTCAAATGTTTATTCTAATAAAACTTTTAAATATTTTAACATGGTTATTGAACTCATGTTTATGATGTTTTGATAAACAAAGATTTTAGGATTCTTTAAATATTGATTACATATCTGATAACCAGTTTTAGGAAGGATTTTAGTTTTCAGATGGGGTAACTGCTGTAAGTAGAGATGACCAGTCAGAATTAGTTAAATTTGTCCCCTAAGGTTTTCAACCATTTGGCTAAAATGAAAACTAGGAGGGAAGGGAGGAGTTGAACCACAGCAAACTACGTGAAGTTAGGTTTGTTTTATTGTCAGGTAAATACTATAAACCTCATGTAGTTTCTGATGCCACAAAAAGATTTCTATGGGGGACTTTTTCTTTTCTGTCATTCCATTCTGTGTTTTTTTGTTTTGKTTTGGTTTTTATTTGTTTTTGTTGGGTTAATGCTTTCTTTCCCTTATCCTGAGCGGAACTGAATCCTCAGTTCTCAGTATAGTTAAGGGATGTTGTGGGTGCTCAGGAGGATGGGAGCTTTTGAGGTGCAGGATCTATTGGCTTCTAAGTGCCATTACTCTCCTGATTCAGCACAGCTTGATGTCAACAATAGCCTCCTGGGAAAAGGAAAAATAGCCCTTCTGCTTAGCTGGTGCTGTTTGAGTGTCCGATTTCCTGTTATACTTATTGTATATCACAACAACACAACATTTCAGACATGGCTACGTAAGCAAAGCGGATATGAGTAGCAATTTTGTGTGTGTGTTTGCATGTCCTTGTTTGTACATTGAATAAGAATTTTTCCCAGAAATAAATTAAATTAAAATATTGGCAGGGAAAGAGCAGTAAAGGCTTTAACCCCCTAAGGTGCTGTGCTGCCATGATAGAGGAACCTGTCTACACACGGAATCTCCCTCTGAAACACCCTGGGCTAAGCAGAGGACATCATAGCAGGAGAAGCTATGAAGGCAGCAGAAGTTGTTCCTATGCAGAAACCTGAGATTTTATGTTCCAGATAGTAGTTTTGTGGGCCATTATGATGCCTCAGACCGAGTCAGTAAGTGAAATGAAGGAATGAAAATAGTCTTATTGCCAAAAAAAAAAAAAAAAAGAAAGGCTGATTTGGGAGCTCAAGATCTGGCCCTCACTAGGGCTGAGTAAGTCGCAGACCAACTGCTGTGATTTATGTGATGGTATGGTGTGATTAACTTTCCCCTGGATCATTAGAGAGTCTCTGTGGGTGTTGATATGCCAGTTACTGTTCTCAGCTGGAAGGAGAGTCAGCAATAAACAGCCAGATTGGGGGAAAAGGGGAGAAGGAAATTCTTAATCAGAACTGAATTTTTAGATTAAAACTGCACAGATTTTAGGTCAACTGAAAAAGTGCTTACTTTGTTAACCCCAGAGCCTTCAGTTGTCTTTCTCTATAAGAGCAGGATGTGGGAGATCTGTCACCGGGCTTTAAGTCCTTGTCTACATTTTGCAAAGGTCTTGAGCGAGCTCTGGAAGTGCTAGGTACTGTTGTACATAGCCCGTTTCCAGAGCCAGCACAAGCACATTCACAGCAGAGGGGTGGGGATGTGTGTGTCATGTTGTTTTGTGGGGCGGTGGAGCAAGTGCTTAGGATGCGTGGCTAGGACAGCACCCCAGTCCTTGGCCTTTTCAGTGATGAAAGTTTTTTTAAAAAAATAGTCAGGTGAATTTCACTGTGACAGGACTATAAATTGCATTTGGCACTAACTCACATCATCTGCTACTGTTTTACTGCTAAGCTGGGTTTCGAAAGAAAAGCTTCCACAGTCATTTCGGATGTCCTAGGCCTGAACCCTTTTTTGTTCAGTCACAATGTTTCACAGAKGTGTATTTGCTTTTAAAGAAAATGTGGTGAGAGGCAAAGGTTCAAATCTCTGCTCTTCTCGGTTTAGAGGCATTAATAGGAGAGTTGGCTGGAAACATGTGCTTCTAGGTTTTGGAAAAAAAACCAAAACCAACAAACCCAAGTTTTTGCAACATAACTTTAGTCTAATGCAGAATAAATATGTAACTTTTCAAAACATCTGAAAGAGAGGGGGCATTTGTCCTTGAGAAACATTCCTCCAATTCACAGCATAACAGGATCACAGAYGGTTGAGGTTGGCAGGGATGTCTGGAGATCATCTGGTCCAACCCCTCTGCTCAAACAGGGCCACCTACAGCCGGTTGCCCAGGACCACGTCCAGATGACTTTTGAATACCTCCAAGGATGGAGACTCYACAACCTCCCTGGGCAACCTGTGCCAGTGCTTGGTCACCGTCACAGCAAAAAAGTGTTTCCTGATGTTCAGATGTGGAGCCTCCTGTGTTTCAGTTTGTGCTCATTGCCTCTTGTCCTGTCACTAGGCACCACTGAAAAGAGCCTGGCTCCATCTTCTTTACATCCTTTAGGTGTAAAGGGTGTCCTCTTTGCACCCTTCCTTCAGGTATTTATACACTTTGATGGGATAGCCCTGAGCCTTCTCTTCTCCAGGCTGAACAGTCTCAGATCTCTCAGCCTTTCCTCATAGGAGAGATGCTCCTGTCCCTTCAGCATCTTAGTGGCTCTTCATTGGACTCTCTCCAGTATGTCTGTGTCTCTCTTGKGCTGAGGAGCCCAGAACTGGACACAGTGCTCCAGGTGTGGCCTCACCAGTGCTGAGCAGAGGGGAAGGATCACCTCCCTCAACCTGCTGGCGATGCTTTGCCCAATGCGGCCCAGGATACCATTTGCCRCCTTTGTGGCAAGGGCACATTTCAAGATAAGTTGTGCTTTTTAGTTACTTTTCTTTTGTTTTTGAAGTTCACAGTTATGTAGTAGTAGTCTGTGCTCCAGAGGTCTGGGGTGTGCAGACCTTGCTGAGAGTAGAGATTGTAGCTTTGAACACTTTTAATTGCTTCACTTTACTCCCCCACCCCCCAGGTTGCCCTATCTTATTGTGTCTTTTGCAAAACCTGTCTGTATACCACTGACAAAAAGGCTGCRGCACGGTGTAACAGATTTTTACATTCAGACAATCAGGATGAGTTTAGGGAGGATCAATGCAGGGGCAGCAAACTGTGAAATCACTATTACAAAGGACTCATTCTGTAAAAGAATACAGCAAATCATGTTAAAACATCTCCTCTTGAGAGGGTTCAGCCACTTTTTTTGCAAGTGGGGTAATGTTTTAAATCACATTGTAACATTTTACACCAGACTCTAAGGCTGTAAATTGTAAGGCTGTATGCAGTAGTGAATGATAAACTGTGCTGAGCCCTGTTTCCTAAACTCTCCTGGTTACTTTACAGAATATTTTAGATTTTAGTGTTTCTCAGCGCAAAGATAACGTGCTTTTGAAAAATCACTGTTATAACAGCATATGGCATAATAGCCAGTCATACATGTCTTTGTGATACCTATGCCATCCAGTTAAGCTTATAAACCTCTTCACTAATACATCTCCATCAGAGATGCGTCTCTCTCAAATAGGCATCATTGCAATAAACCACTATTAAAACACCAGACCACAAAAAAATGTTTCTTGTGCTCTTCCAAGTATGGAATTTCAGTTTTATGTGGTTTCTTCTATAGCATCATTCGTAGTGATGTCAGCTTGTCCAGTTTTTCCCTCCCAAAGGCCCAGAATTGAAATTACTTGCATCTGGATCAGTGACAGGTCTGTGATTTACTGTCTTGTGAACCATCAGAGCTAGACACTGCAGCTTGCTGTCATTCAAAAGCAATGACTCACTACTTCTCAAAAAGATAAGACTTTAGTTTCAAAGTCCCTATATTCAGGAAATGTGAATCTTAGCATACCTGAATAATTGCATATGGCATATAGAAAGCTCTAAAACTTATTAATTGTTGTTTCCCTCCATCTGAGGCTTTTATGATTATCTCTTACTATAGTAATAGTGCTTGACTTTACACATTGAGAATTTAAGGAGAAAAGAGACCCTAGTCTTTCTTTAAGACACACAGCTATTCTGAACGATATCTTGTACTTAGGTTGTGTTTCTCCCTCTGCCACAGAGAATATTTACATATAAATTTTCCATTTCTGGATAATTTTCTCTTTCCTCATAATATATCTTTTACTGGCTTCTTGTGAGTTTGGTATGSTTCACATGTTGTTATTAGATCAATAAAGCTTTAATATTTAGGGTCTGAGGTAACTCAAAAGTTACAAGACCAAGTGTAGGAAGTGGAAAAACTGTATGAATGTTCTCAATAATTTAGGGGGAAAAAACCATTCATTGTAAAGTTGCTTTAATTAAGAGGGAGGCCAAACTGGGGGTGAGTGGGACTGTGGACACCGAGTAGCCGTTACTACTCCAGTCATTATTAAATTATTTACACGAAGTAGAACTTTGTGGGAAGGGAGGGTCAGGGCTCACTTCCCTTCCTTGCTTCCCCTTTCCCACCCTGTGCTGTAGCCTGGTGGCTAACCCATGTTTGCATCAGCAGGAGCTTTCACTCAAGTCTCTTCAGGCAGGAGGAAAAGCTGAGCCAAATCCTCCTTCGCTGTGGATGGAAGGGAAAGGCATTTTCTTGCTCTTTCTTTGTAAACATTGCTGTGCACTTTCTATGCCTTTAACACAATTCATCAAAATCAGCACATTTAGTTTTGGACCTCTTGGACTGTTCCATTTAATATACTGTTGTTTTTTTTTTTTTTCCTGGGGTTTTAATTTCAGCAAGGAAAACAAAAATGCAAACAAATCTGATTTGATGAAGACTAAAGCGTGTTGCTTGGTTGTCTCTCTTTTGCAGTTGGATAGCCCTCTGGCAAATCAGTTATTTGCACAGCCCTCACAGTGGCAGACAAATCTTCTCTCCTGCACAGACCTTGCTGAAGAGTCCTGTACTGCTCTGAACTGAAAGCTGTTTCAGTTGTCTGAGTGACACTCTGACCTAAGTCAAACAGAATCTTGCTTGAATGACTCATCTTCTCAGTACTGTGTTTGCCTTATGCAGTGCAAACAGGTGCATGGCATGAGAGGGAATTAAAATGATGTTTATATATCAGTGTAAGCCTTTTAGACAACATATATGCAGGACCTGATCCTGAACTATTGGTGATTTTACAGAGGGAGTCTTACCTAGACAAGAAATGGAGATGTTGAGTCTTAAATGGAGCTGCTCGATCGATTCCCCACTTACAGCTGAGCTATACAGAGTGCCATTGCTAGTTCTCATGAACCTTAAAAATTTGCTGGGTGTTACTTAGTTCTGCTTTTTAACAGACCTTGTAACACTGTGCAGACAGTTTTCAACCCCAAATCTTATCTCCTATCTTTTAAAAATAATTGTTTTATCTTTATAGCGACAGAGGTCTAGCAGGGAATAGGGATGTTGTATCACTTTGCACAGTAATGGGGGAAAAGAAAGGGAATTGTCTATAATTTGTTTCTCCATCCAGACAAGTCAAGCTAAGTTATGATGAGAGCGGTGCAGTAGTCATGATCACCTACCGTTTTATAGCTGATGTGATTGTTTTTATGAAGCCTATAACATTTTTAACAGCGCTGTTGTGCTGATCATTGTTCTTGTCTCAGCAGAACAATATTACTACAGTCAAGTCAATTCGGCTTGCAAGCAGGGCTGGCTGCTGGCAGGGTGTGAGAAGAAATCACGCAGAGGACTCTCCTTCCTCAGATGTGGGCAGGGAACAAGAGAGAGCAGGGACACTGGTCAGTTGGTCAAATCCTCCAATTAATTATTCAAAGATATTTTTTTTTTCCTTTTGGCAAGGTGACGAACAATTCCGCCACATTTCGGATAGATAGCAGCCTGCTATTTAGYGTGACTCTTCTGTTGTTCACACAGTGGCTGGGTGAAGGGCATAAGCATGGCTAAAAATAAAGACTGGAAGAAACGGTCTGTTTTTTCATTGATCATTCTGAGTTCTTGAAGGTGCTGCTTTGCAGAGGGTCACACAAGAGTCAACACAGTGCTGGCTACAGCAGCCCCACAGCAGAAGAAAAAGGCAGGTGGTGGTGGGGTGAAGAGGGAGGCAGACAGTACATCCCCCATTATTCCAGCTCCTTAGCGGTCGGTTCTTCTGCCTGCATACTAGTGGCCCTTGTTTAACTGCTTCCCTGATTGCTCTTACTTCTTGTCTGAATTGTAGCAGAACATGACTTGTAAACAAATGAGCAGCGTCTCCCTAGCATGTGGTGGAGTCAAGTGCTGTGCTTGTTCCTCTGCTGGTGTTGGTGGCCTTCCTGAAGAATCTTTCTTACCTCCTACAACTCCCTAGACAGACCCAGCAGTCTTTACCGCTATGATAAGAGGAAAAATAAACTCAGCCTGCTTCTCTGGTCCTTGGGTATTCCTCATGTCATGTGGTTGTCTCCCTGCTTATTCCCCAGTTCCATGCAGTAGAGATCTGACGGATGTTTTGGTGATGGAAAATAGCTACCTCACCTGCTTACAACTTGTCTAGGCCATTGTGCCTGTGCCTAGAGCACTGAAATGGTGCCAAACACAAATTTTTTCATTCTCTGTCTACATTGTCTATGTTTTATAGCTACTTAGAAGAGGCTAGTATTCAAGAGGCAAGAGGATCGATCAGACCTCAAGTGCAGTCTCCCATTTACCTTGATGTTACCTTAGAGCTTTTGCTTCAAAGTCAGTGAATTTACACTGGTTTAAAAAGATTCTTATTTCTGTCATTCCTTTTTCTGCAGTGAGGCCTTCACCATTTTTGCTTTCCACCATCTGCCTGCTGTTGGTCTGATGTCAGGACTTCTGTTAGAGTCCACTGCACGGTTTGACAGTTGTCCTGGTGTTTTGGCCCCAGGAGGCATTTTTAAATCCATCTTTCCTTTTTTTCAGCAGAGTATTAGTTAGTCTAATAAAGGATATTAATTCTGAAAGAATGTGAAAAAACAGACAAGCCATATGAACCCTGTTGTAGATTAAATCGTATGTTCTGGAGGCAGGTGAAGAGAAAACTCTACCATGCTTTTGTCTTGCCCTTCAGCTTCTGGAAATTATTCCTAGAAAAAGTTGCCACTTTCTGAAATACATCTAGATTTAGTGTAAAAGAGACAGCTGCTCTCTTTTATGTAACAGTTGTTTGGAAATGGATATTTAGACAGACTAAAAACTCTGACCTACAAATAAAAGCACTAGGTTTTGCACAGCTAGAGGAAACTATTTACTAAAATAACCAGAGTCCAGACCCAGTTTTATGTACACAGGTGTAACTCTTATAGAAGTTACTGAGAGTTGCAAATAGTTCCTGCAGGCAAAAGTGCTCAAAGAATTAGTATTTCTTAGTCTAGGCTAATACAGTGGTCAGGAGAAGCCCAGGAGACCGACATAAAGTTTGGTGATTGTTGATGTGAAATGGGATTGCCACTAGCTGGACGTGCAGAGAGTTGAAAGTCTTCTGGGGACAGATTCTTGTTATGCTGTTGACAAGGAAAGCAAATTGTCTGGTCTTATAGTGGAAACTAAAGTGTGGAAATGTTTGCACTGATTTGCTTTTTAAACATTTGTGTGTATAGAAGTGTCTGTGAGCATCTCTGTGCACATGGGTTAAAAGAGTTTTTAAACCAGCGGTGAATAACTGGCAACATAAGATACCAGGCTGAACTCTTCTGCTTACACCAGGTGAGATTTAAAGACCTAATGGACACCGTGGAAAGAACAAGGAGGAACATTCTGGTTTTGGTTAGTGCTTTCCTCCTTTTACCAAAATAAGTTCTGACATCCAGGCCTGAATTTGAACTAACTACTGCTGCATGACTGCACTAACAGTTTCCAAGTCATTTATTTTAAAGTGCTCTAGGATACTTGGTACGAAAGGTGTCATAGAAAAACAAGTTTAATTTCATTCTGCTTGACACCTTGTTTTTGAGCTTACCACATTATAATGGTCCATAGAGATTTTAAAGTTTACTGAAGGTCTTCTGAATATGCATGTGTTTATGCAAAAAACCCCGTGATATAGTTAGGGAAGACTGAAAATAAATGAAATATGAATCTCAAAGTAACAGGTCCTTGCTACTCCTTTATAAGACTCAAAATTTCCTAGTTATGATCCCTTTAGCTCCCATTAAAACATAATGATCCATTTAAACTTGAAGACTCTATGTGCATTTATGTAATGTGTTCCCCTATAAGGTTACTGCCCAACGATTTAATAAACAGGGGCCATATTGGAGGGTAAAATTGCTGCATTTCATGATATGAGAGCTTCGCTTTTATTTTCCATTCACATAGTTGTGTTCTGGGGTGTACTTTAAATGTACTTACCTAAAATACATGTAGGTATGTGTTGCACATATATGGACCTAACTGTTGGACGCACAAGAAGTATGCCTTGGAGAAAATAYATTAACGGTACTAGAGATCTCACCCTCACACTTTTGTTTTGCCAAGTCACAGAGAAATTGAAGCTAYAGATGTAACATTTGAGTGCATGTTTCTAGGAAATTGTTCAGCACTCTCACCTCTGGTTGGTTTTGCTGGCAATCCGTATCAGCAACATCTGGCCCCTAATTGGCTTTGATGTGGGTTTTCCCAAGCTTTCAGTATATGGCCTTGGAAAGAGCATTGCTCTCTTTATTAAAATAACCTGGTTGAAACAGATTCAGAACAAAGAGAGAGAGAAGAAAAAGTTGTATCCAGCCTGTGAGCCAGATGAGTAAGTGTTCTAGCACAGAGGGTCTGGCAGGTCCAGGTTTGCAGAGCCCCGTGGAAGTCGGAGATGAGCAGGGGTTCTGGCTTCTAGCCCGATGGAGCTACGGGTGCCTCTGTGACCACAGGCAGCTGGTTAAATCTCCCTGCCCCTTGCCTGGTCCAACAGGAAAACTGGATGAAAGACAAGACCTGGTTAGATACYGGATGCTGCCTCTGAATGGAATTTTCCTGGGTGAGGTAAATGCAAACAACAGCCTTTTACCAAAGGCCTCGTGCACTCCTATCAGAACATTTGCAAGTGAAATGTGAGGCCAACAGATGTATCTCTTAATTGTTTAGTATGCTGCCGTTGGAAATAGTTTTCTGATTTTAAAAATACGGTGCTAGATAGCTTTTTTCATAGTCCTGTGTTTCTCCTTTATGTGAGGGTTGCCCAGAGTTTGTTCAATATGGGGGAAGGGGCAGAATTTATTCGTGAGACTCATAAAACAAATTTTGTGTCTTTTTCCTTCTTTGTTTCTAAAGTGGATCACATGGCGTGACATCCGTGGAGGAAGAGATATAGGTGAAGTAAATATTGCTTTGTCTAAGCTTCTGTTTCTGATGACTGTGATACAAAGAGAGAGCAGGGGTGGGAAGATTCAGTGACAGAAGGTGGTAGAGCACAACTGCCCTCTCAGACAGGGGGGAAGCTCCTGTGGGGGAGAAACACTTTTTATGTGGCAATGTTACACCCTTCTAGCAATTCCACTGCTGAGGAGTCACATCTGCGCACCACCTGAGCACCTCAAGTCTGCACAGCTAGAAACGTGAACTGGTCGTGAGTCTGTACCCAGAAGCACATTCACCATGCACACATGAATCTGGTAAGGGTGGCCTAATTGTTTTCAGCATGTCTAGGAATTTTTATTGTTTTCAGGAGGTTTTGATGATACATGGAAATCCACGTTAAAGAGAATTAACAGGTGGATGGGAATTGCTCTTTTGCTCTTTGGCGAGAAGTCAGAAATGGAAAATCCGACATAAAACATGCTCCGAGGGATGGGAAAGAAGGGTTGCCTTTGTGCAGAAGGGGGTTCAGCAGGCACGTGGGAGGTCTTGATTTCACCGGTGGTGTGAATTTTATTTGGACCTCTTGTGGGCTTACCTCCCCCCTCCTCCTTTAGAAGGAGTCTTGGTGATAAAGCTTGACATGGCATAAAGTCAATTGTGGCAAAGCCAAGGCTGTGCAATAGAGAATGGTCATTCCTAAAGGGAAGAATAATAAAATAACTTCTTTCCATGCTGAAGCTGAGATCCCCCAAGCATTTGTGTAGATGAGAAGGCGAGTTCACCACTCTGGAAATACAAGGGGAAATTCTGGCTCTTTGTAACAAATAGTTTAGAGCATGTGCCAGGAGTGCCCTCTTGAGAAGCAGCTTTCCTTTATTTCTGAAAGTGTACCAGGATTCCTGATGCAGCTCTTTCACAACACAGTTGAAACAGTGGGGTATTTTTCCCTTTTCTTTTCTATCCCAATTTATCATGGTTCTGACTTATAGAGGAATGTTTTGGGGTAACATTCAATTTGGAGAAATGCAGTTTCGGAACAGAAGTTGACAATGTCTTCCATCCTTTCTGTCTGTCTTTATTCACCTCCCAGGTCTTTGCTTTGGTCTCTCAGCTGGCTGTCTCTCCACATTGTCTGTTGGGTTATAGGAATAGCAAGCATCAATACCTGAAGTATGAAATTTAGTCATTATAAGCATACTGTCTTTGATTACATAATGTGTATGATATATAATGGATCACATGTTGTTTTACTTAAGCAATAGCCACAAGATATTCTGAGGCAGTCTCCCACTTTAAAACAATCTAAAATTTTACTGAAACACTGCTTCTTTAACTTTCTACATCACAATAGCTTTTGTTAGGTTGCTTCCTGATGCTTCAGATATCACAGTCAAAACTCCCACCATGCTGCAAGCTAGCATGACATTTTCTTCTACAGCAACTATCAAATTCAGGGCAGCAGATCTACCATCTGCAGCCCATCTGCTGGCCCTAATGTCTAAGACGCAAGCTTCAACCATGAACAGCTAAACCCCACAAATTGTCAGTAATGAAGAGTCCATCATAATTACTTAACGTGTCAAACACCTGTGTGAGCAAAACAGTGAAGGAATGACTTTTGCAGGAGAGCGTATATAGGATTAGATGGAGCGTTACRTGGGCCCAAGATGGAAATATTTAAGTGTTCAATGTTTAGAATGGAAAGTGCATTCATTGTAGCACTTCATAGTGAACGGATGACACGTCAGTATAACTACTTACATAATGCATATGGTAACAAATGGTTAACATGCCTGCCCATCTATTCCTTGCAGCAAATAATCAACCTGGGAAGTCATAGAGCAGCACACATTTCATTTGGCTGCAGTTTCCTAAAAGAACTGAAGGTAATGCTTAAAACCCAGCAGTTTTTTTACAGGCTTGCCCACAGCCATGCCACGTGTATGTGCACACTCACACAGAGGTCCTACTTTGTTGAATGTCCCCAGATGTTTACAACCCAATCTGCACAGCTGCTGTTGCACAATCTATCCCTGATAACTAGGATACCCTCAAAGCRTTGTGGGATTCTTGTAAATAACCTGCTGTGTCTGTTGTGCATATTTTCCTTCACTTGAGCTGACTGATAGGGCATGTGACTACCCACTTCATTGTGGGAATGAGAATTTGGGTGTTAGCAGATCTTAGCTTGTGCCCTGGGGATGGGGATTGTGAACTTGATGCAGAAGGTGATGGGAAGTCATAGAAGGGTGATGACTAGAAGAATGACCTCCACTGAACTTCTGACTTAGGAAGCGAGACAGAAATGGACCTGCTTAAAGAAATGCAAGGTGCTATGCCCCTGGGAAATGATCAAAATGTTTAGCAGTTGAAGCAGTAATATTACAGAGTTAATATCAAGAAACAGTTTCCCTCCCTTTCCACTGTTAGGGATTTTCCTTTTACTTGTTTGGGTTTTTGTTTGGKTTTTGTATTTAAATTGAAAAAGATATATACACACACATACATATATCTCATATTTATTATATTAAAACGTGTATAATATAGTATATATATACACACACACACACAAACATAAAATATCCCACAGACTATAAGATCCCTGCATCTGCTGAGGAAAAAAACAACTGACAAGGGTAGCGAAGTTGAGTAGGATGTGAATGGCAGTGAAGAGATGCAGAAACCATCCATGTCTCTAATTCTGAACAGACCTGATGGAAATATTGTCCTTGTACCAGGATGGCAGGAGCCATTGGTCCATACAAGAATTCAGCAGGACCCCAAGCACGGTTCCTTCAGAACCACGCTGTGGATTCAGCAACACATTGCTGAAACCAAGGTGTTCCAAATAAAAATAGAAATTCTTGGATGAATTTTATTTTTTTTTTAATTTCCAAACAGATTTGGAAGCTCACAGCTACAAAGATCTAGGAATCTGGGAAAACTGGAAATGTAAAGAATGCTTTCATTTTTCTTCTTTTTTTTTTTTTTTGGTGAGATTTTATTTTATCAATGACTTTGGTTCAGAGTGGAGGTTTTTACTCTTTTGGCTTTTGACATACTTTCTGAAGCTAATTGAAGAGTAACCCCTCTTTCGCTTTTTTGCTTTCAAATATTCTCTAAAGAAAATGTCATCCTGTAACATGACTACAATATGAACTTACAGTACAGATTCTTTAGGCCTAGTTGCTGTTTTAGGCTTTCTGCTGCAAGCATTATATTAGTCGCAATTGATTTGGAAGATTTCAGTGGCAGCCTGTGAAGTGTAAAGATTTCTTTATAGGAGAGAGAAGGCCTTGTCTACATAAGAACAAGGCACTGACTTCACTAAATCGGCTCTCCTGGCTACAGCATAGCAGAAAATAGCACATCAGCCTTCCTTCCTATCGCGTGGTAATCAGACCCTGTCTCCAAACAGGCTCMGAGATGTACAAAAGAAATATGATAATAAGTGTTTCGTCTAGGATAGAGACATATTGAATTTTCTACTTTTCCAAGCTTCATGTGTCTGAGTATGTATATGATATGATCTCTGAGTCAATTTGTTTACCTTCTAGCACTGCTCCTGTAACATCTGGTATTTTGGATACAGAGATCCCTTCATGCCAATGGACCGTATAGTAGGATATAAATATTAACCAGACTAGTAACATGTATTTTCCTCTCCTGTTCTCAGTAATGCAGTTGAATTAAAAAAAGACAGCCTTAACTGACATATCCTTACTAACTTACTACTGTTCTACTTTGTATTCATAACTCTTCTGCAATTGCACCTGCTCTGATACAGTATTGTGTCAAGAAAGTAATATTAACCAATTGCTTCCTCTCTCTGCATACTAAGTAGAGTTAAAAGAGCAATGTTATGATAATGAGATAAGGAATTCCCTATTCTGGGAACTAGCAATGTATTTATAAGGTGGCAGATAGTAATAACTGTTTCTAACAATACAGTGCTTATCTCTTATAATTTTTTAAAATCCACTCCAGTGTTTTGTTTATGCTACAGGATTTGGCAGATGTTAAACTCTGGAGCTTAAGTGGATTAAAATAAAACATGTCAGTTTTAGATCAGTGACAGCACAGACGCATGCCAAATGGATGAGAATCTGCATTATTTTGAAGTCAATAATAAAAATCCCGTCCACTTCAGGAGTGTAGTGGCTTCCCCTTCAGGTAATTTGTAAATAAGAAAATTCAAGGCTTGGTGGAGTCTGTCATCAGGCCCATTCRTCTTTTATATCCACTTTCACTAGCAATGCAAGGGCCTTTCCTCAGCTTTATCATGGCTTCAGCTGTAACCTACATTGCTACAATTAATATTGCAATGAAGATGTCAAACCTGAGGAGATGCTAGACTTCCTGTTTTGTTTCAAGTACAGAGATGTCTTCAACTGCACTCCGTGATTCCTAAGCCTGGCAGTTTTACATGCTTCATATGCTATCCTGTTATACCCAGCATGGAGGGCAAATAAACAGGATTCCCTTGGCATCTTCTGCCTTTTGGCCTTACTTCCCAAAATGCAATAGATTGTCAGGAAGGAAAATATACCTATTTTCTCTGATGGGCCCTTCATGTATTTAAAATTGCATTTCTGAGGAAGGCCCTTCAGTCAGATTGCTTGTTTGAAAGTATCTTGTGTCATGAACTAATTTTTGGCACATGTAGGACACTCAATTAAAGGACAGAGACCAGTCCATAACTTACAGCTAGTTATAGTTATTTCATACGTTTTTTTCAATGACATAAAATGGACAAGATGAAAACCTTTGGGGAAAGCAGCTCTTTCACAGCCTAGAAGAATCTGAAATATCTTTCCTATTTATTTGGACCAGACTACTATATCCAAACTTCCAAGACAGTAGCATTCTCTAGTATTAAAAGAAATTTTGTCTCACCCTTTGAACTTTCTGAATCCAAAAGGCAGACAAGTCATGGACAGCAGAATCCCAGCTTCCGTTTTTTTTTTTCTCTGAAAACCATAAAGGATCTATCACACTGTTTCAACCTCTCTTATACTATCAGACTGAGCCTGTTTCAATAAGTCCCTAAGAATGGGAAAACTTTATTTCAGATAAATAGTTTCTATTTTCTAATGCAATCAGTTTCTTGATGACTGATTTTTTAACATTGATTCTAATTTTAGGTATATAATCTCTAAAAAGTAAATGAGTTTTAATTATAGACTTTTAAATAAAGTACTAAATATATTGGCTGGATTCTTGATACGTGCTTCTGAATAATTAGCCCCTAGGCATTCTCTTTGTATTTGCAACCTTGCTTTATTTTTGTTACAGAATATAAATATTTCTACTTCACCTGAAATGGAAAATAGCTAAACTTCTTTTGACGCTATAAAATAAGTTGCAACCAATCTCATTAATTGTATCATTCAAGCCCTTGAAGTACCCGGATATTATTTCTATACTTCATTGCATTATTATTTTGGTAGAATTAAAGCCAGCAGGGTCACTTTAAAACTGTAAGATTTAAATACAATTCCAATGGTGATTTTGAACAACAAATAACTTTTTTCTTTTTGGTGAGGACCAGTCAGAAACCTGGACTTTTTGAAAATAACATTTATTTTATAGTTAACTAGAAATACTCACCCAGAATGATCTTGAAGGAACTTCTAAGGTAATAATATACATAAATCAGAGAATAGGATTATAATATTCATCACTCACTTTTGGGAAGTAATTAGAGAACTTCAATGATTTCCSTAGCATTGCATATGATTGAATTTTGTGTATTAATGGAAAAAATGCCCTTCCAGTAATGTCGTGAGAATTTTAATGAATCTGAGTAGCCGAGACCTTTCAGTATCACTGTGTCCTTAACCTCATGTCCTAATAACAGTTCAGCTCTGACCTGGTAATGAGTCCACACCAAAGCCCTCAATCACAACACTCCCAAGCTCTTGGAACTTCAGACCTCAGCTGAATGACTTTGTTGCAGACTCACCTTTAATAGCAAATCAAAGGAAGGACCCTGACTGCAGTGGCTTGGATCTCACATCTAACCAATGACCCAAGCTAACATCAGTTAGCTTGTGAAATCTTGCAAGATCACAGTCCAAGATAAAGGAATAAGAGAACAGGAGAGGCAAGTTAAAAAAGGCAGCTTGTTCTTTTGGGGTCAGCCTCGGCATAAAAGGTTAATTCTGCTGGTCTGCTTGTAGTATTGATAACCTTTAAAAGAAATGTTGATGGAGTTAAACCACTGTGTGAAGAGACCTTTTGAGTTACCCCGCACCTGGGCTGCAGTTAATACTAATTCCAGTCTGACAGAAGTTATTCTGAAGATTTCATATGGACTATAACTGGCTGGCTGCCACCCCCTGTGGTTATTAAGCTGAGCTTTGCAATTTGTTTCTTTATCTCAGGCTGTGTGCGCTCAAGCTTTCCCTGAGCTATTGTTATCCGTTTGCGTACATTAATATATCGCGGCCTCAGGACCACTAATACACAATGCCACAGTATAAGTTTTTGTCTTGTTGAATACTTCATAATTCACCAGCGCTTGTATCTAGCTAGAGAATTTCAAAGACAGTACATCACGTTGTGCCTTAGGAGACTGAATCCTTCTTTTGGAGTTATAAGCGAATACTGCTCTGATGTCATATGGACACTGAAATATCTCTTGGGTTCAGGCCTCATTCGTCTCCCTTTACATTATCTCAGTGCAGCTCTATGCAAAAAAAAAAAAGGTGGTGTAATTGCACTTGATGCTTTACTGCTTGTGAAAGGGCATTCAGGCTTTAGACGGAAAGGTCTTTGTGACGTGCAGAAAATCAGCAGGCTCAGGCAGGGGGCAGGCATCCTTGCCTCTGGGCGGTAAGGCTGCAGGGCTTCCTTCTGCCTGGCACTGTTGGGATCCAGGTCTCCCGTCATCCAGTGTCTGCTGCTAAGAGCTGAGCAGGTAATAAGTCAGCAAGTGTTTTCTAACATTTTGAACAAAAATCCGTTTTGTTGACTATTTTGGTTTCTGAAATTCATTTTCCTTTGGATTATCTTTTCAAAGGGTTCTTGTTTGGTCACTAGAAGGAAAGGGAATTTGCTGACTCACATGACTAAAGCTTCTCTCTCTCGTAACCACCATGTGATGCTACCCTTTTCAAAGCTCTTCAGAAAAAGCTGTAACTTCAAAAAACTGTAACCTCAAAGACAAGCGCTTGCTGACAGGGATAACTTAGTAGTACCATGATCAGGACAAGTCACTCCCTCAGATGAAATACGAGCAACAGAAACGAAGCTTTCTGCTTGCTGTCAGAACAACACCAACAGCACCAGCCTTTCCAGAGCATTGCTCTGTAAAAACAAGGAAGAAGAAATCAAATCTCTGTCTTCAATTTCTGAAGTCTTTTTAAAAATACCTGAGAGCAAGCTAGGGCTGAGCAGCTCCAGGGTTTCCTTCAATCCAGATGGCCTGGCAAAGAGATACGTGGTTGAATGGATGGGTACTAGTGAGCATTTCTGAAGGGCTTGGGAATTATGAGCTCTCATGACTGGAGACAAAGCTGATTTTTAACGTTTTAACCATGCAAATTTATCTACTCCAAGGTAGATAACCCTTGCTAATTAAGCAATACCATGTCTCCCTATCTGCAGGCAGTTGTCTACAGCAATTCTGCTGAGCTTGCGGTCTGGSGGGGAGATAATACTTTATCCATTAACTGCTACCTGGGAATGCCATTGAAAGTTCAGAAAACATTTAAAATACATTATTTTTTTGGGGATTTTGTTTCTTCTCTGCCACCAAATAAAAATGCATTTTCTGACACTAAAGAAAAGAGGATGGTATAGATATATCTATGRCAGACATCCCAGAAATGAACAATAGAGTAAAAGATTAAAGGTGCTCTTTGGTTTAGAGACATCCCACATCATGGGGGAAAAAAGCTTAAGACCTGGTTTTGCCAGATGCTAAGTGCATTTCAGCTTTCAGTGAAGTTAAAAGTAGCCAGAATAGCTCAGCCCCAATGGCTTTGATCTCTGGCTATTGGCCCATGCTTAAAGGATGATTATAGGTTTTGCCATCCCATTTCATCACCTTTTTCCACCCCCTCTTCCCATTCCTGAGCACTAATTTTGTAGCCTGGCTCAGTCAGAAGGCCAGTCATACCAGCAAAAGGAAACAGAGGGTTTGTTAGCTCTGATCAGTGTCACCAGGAATTTTAGCTGAGGGGAGTATGTTAACCCTCATGAACTTGGTTTTAGGGTGAATGAATGGGCACTTGTTATCTAACTGCTTTGCAGTGATGCCGAGGTCACCCATCTTGAATGACGCAGAACGGTGGTGTCCTCTTTTAAAGAGTGCATTGCTGGAGGGACGGTAATAAATGGAACATAAATAGAAAGGACAAATAATGCCTTGAGAWTAAAATGACACCACCCTCTCCCATGCTCCTGCCAATACCTTACATAGTTTATGTACAACTCAAACAGGATGTTAAGGCAGAGATGCCTAAGTAGTACAAAGACATTTTAATAACTTTCTGTGGAAATTTAATTTCATATTTCTTCATTTTCTCTCTTATAAAGTACCATTGCAGGAACAGAGAGAGGATGGTTTACATTTATGGAAGGTGCCAAAGGCAGAGAAGAAATATGGTGTTCAGTACAGTAGAGGAAAAGAAAAGAAAGCAAGAAAAATAGACTCTATCGCTCCAGCTATAAGATACTAGGTATTTCAATTCAAGCCTCTCTCGTCTCATGTGCTGAATCCTCCCTGATGGGTTGTTCTGTAATATTCTCCTTTCTAACAGCCATTTTTCTTATCAATACGTCACTTCAGAGTGAAGGCAGCAGAGATTTTAGCTAAAGTTGTGGTTGCATGATAACGTAAATCTGCCCTTGCAGATCCTAGAACTAGATGAAAAACACTATGGTTCTGTGGCACAGAGTCCCGATCTGCCTCCTCCCTTTTCTGGTTCAAGTGCATTTAGAAAACATTGGCAGGTGAACCTGGAGGCTTTATGGCAGATCAGCCTTGCCTGTGCCACTCCTGTCTCCGACCAGATTGGCACCATCTGCGCTCTTCAGTCAGTTCAAATCCAGTATAAAGCTGACATAAGCTGTATGTTGTGTGAGCTGGCTTATCTGGCAGAATTTGGCAATTATTAGGCATGTCATTTATGCAGCCATGCTTAAACAAGACTAAATTTGTGTACTACTTTGTTAGTACAAAGATCTGGCATTGACATTGATGGGCATGTAGAAAGGAGGAAAACTGCAGGACTGGGTGCGTTCAGAGTGATCTCTGCTTCTTGCACTGGCTTATCAAAGCCTTCTTACTCTCTGCACAAAACTGCTAGCCATATAGGATTATTTGTCTTTTGGTGAATGATTCTTCTCTTGTAGTACATACTTTTGATGTCACATAGTAGAGTCATGAGCTCAACTGTCAACTTTTTCTGTGATGTAATTGATTTAAAAGAAAACAAACCYGTGCTCAATGGTAAGGCCTTGCTGGCTGATATATAGATATGTTTAAATGACATATAGTGGAGCATAAGTAACAGCTTTCCTCTGAGGTAAAAGATGTACAGATTTTGATTCAGGAACTTGTCCAAGTAGACAAACTTATAACAGACTTTTATGACATTTTTCCATTTCTGTGCTTGATATAAGCTATTAATAAATGCTACTATGTGCTGGGGACTTCTCACAACAGTGCTGCAGACTTCTGTCCTTTGCCTGTTAATGTGTGGGCATGTATTTGCTAATATAATGCATTTTTAGTCCAATATTAATTTAATAAGTGTTATATTTGTCAATAACACATACCTAAAATGCTAATAAAGACAAATCAGTATAATTACACAAAAGGAGAGTCATAAAGGAGTCACTCATGGTTTCCAAATAAGACTTATGATAGCAAACTAGGCGCAAGGTCTGAAGACCTTGGTTTGTTGTTGGAGGTAATATACTGCCTCATATGCATTTGTGAGGAGTAGTGCCTTAAACTGGACAGCAGGTTATTAAAATTAATAACCCTCTATGCGTCGGCTTTTGTGACTTACCCATGGTTGCCTGTCAGCTCACTGGCAAAACAAGGAGCAAAGCTGACTCTCAGCTACATATTTTAATCTCATACACTAGCATATCACTACACAGTGTGAGGCCAAATGTGGCAAATGTTAGGTCAATGCATGAATTCACTAGCAGTTACCCAGGTAGCCAGAGGTCTTTTCAGAGCACATGTGAAAAGTGCTCYTGGAGGTCATTTAATCTGTTAGTTATGCTTCAATTTCCTGTTTATATGTATGTTTGTGCCTATTGTTTCACTGTGTGCAGCTATTTTTAGCATGAGAAATTTTCAGTGTCAGAAACATGCTAAATCACTTTCTTTCAAATTTGCAAGATGTAACGGGGCAGCCTGGGCTTCTCGCTTTTGGTTTAATAGAGGCCAAGGGCTCACTTTATAGAGCCAGGTGGTAGCAGCTTTTCTTTTGCTGAATAATTTCTCTTCTGCAATCCRAATTTGGAGGTTTGCATTTTCCAGTTACATTTAGAGAAGAACATCATAGGGACCTGTTTCATGATTTAATGTTGCATTTTCAAGTTTAATCTGACTTTACCACAAAAATCTCTTATTTCATACCTTTGTGCTCTTCACTCCAAAAGTCGTTATATGAAAATGATCTTATCTTATAGCTGTTTCTCTAATCTGTATTATAAAATCCCCAAACCAAAGCAAAACTAGTGGAAAAAAAAGACACCCACCAGAAAAACCAATCAAGCAAAGCTTTCCGCTGAAGAGCTGTTCATGCTATCATGATCTCAGCATAAAACCCTAAGTGTAAAAATGAATGTTTCAAGATCATGTTTGAAAAAGCTCAGAATCTGGATGGGTTTCAAAAAAATGACAAATGAAGACCTTGTTTTGGTTTCATACATATTTCACAGAGCTTCTAGAGTTAAATAATTAATAATGGCTAACTACTAGGCAGTGTAATCCTGAGTAGCTCATTTTGCATTTTTACTACATTTTAATATCCTATAGAGCTTCTTTCTTGATACTCTGTGTGCTCTTCTCACCCTGCCTAGTCAAGAAATTTGAATAGGCTAGATGAAAGAGGATGGTTTTGCTAATTTGTGGCATAAATATTTCAAATCTTCACAGTAAGTTTTGGTAACTTTTGCAGTTTTATCTAAAAATTAGACACCTCTTTTTAAACAATGCATTAACACTTCTTCCTAGCACTTTGTGCTAGAAGAGCAATGTATTAATTGTTATTTTTACTAACCTGTTGTAACGTAATGGGGAGGAACATTACCTGTGCCTATGCATGTATGGTGTTAGCAAGTAAATTAATGTTTTCAAATTTTTCTTAGTTCCAGGTGACGATGAGGGAAGTCCACATCTTGTGTTCTTGCTTGTATAGCTCAACAGGAAATTTACATTTTCCTAAGAAAAATATAATGATATCATAATATCAGATATTTTGCACTGAATTTTGAACTCCATACATGTCCAGGTGCATTGAAACCTTGAATGACTCACCAAGCCAAAAATGAGTGTGAGTTTGCCAAGCAGATGAATGTAACTTTAAAGATTATTCTGACTAGTTCTCTCTAATACTCTACTGTCATTAAATAGACTCCAACAGAGAACAAATTCAATGTCCTTCTTTCCGCTTTTCATTGCATTTGGAAGTAAAATACAGAAGATGAGTTATGGATGTGAGATAGGCTGTAGAAAATCCCAGCATGGTGTGGTGAGTGGGAAGCATCTAGCAGAGCTCCACTGACATGTTGATTCTTGGGGAAAGAGAAATACTGGTTTTAAAATCAGTGATGTTGAAGATGTTTGTTGAAGAGTGTAGTCAGTCTCACATTTGTTATGCCTCCATCTAAGAGCATAGTATGGACTTCTAACACTCTGGAGTGTCACTGTTGCAAGTTATGTGCAACAGGATCCTAGTTCAGGACTAGATGCRGAAAGATCTTTATCTCCTGCAAATGCTTGCTGCATATAGTTGGCTGTGTTCTCTCCATATTTGTTTTCTATCTGCAGCGTTATATGTGAAAGGAAGTTCTGGTGAAGACTAAAGCATCAGGTTCCATTAGGTGTGCATGATCATAACTCTCCTGCATCAAGGTAATACCCCGAAATCGAACAAATTCAATTATATTTTGACACAGACAAATATGCAAAGATACTAAACAGAGAGAGCAGTTTCTTCTAACATACTCTTTTAACCTGCGTATTTTCTGATGTGGTTTAATTTGTTTCATTAATTTGTTCTCAAATGTGGAGAAATCCAAGATTACCTGCATTGAAAGATGTATCCTGGTCTCTGTTGTAAACATTTACATTGCAGTAATCCAATGATCACAATGATTTATCCAAAAAGTAAAGTAAGTGATGATAAGATGGATTTCTAGTATGAYAAGGCAATGGAATTTTCCATCTCAAAATTTTCAATGATTCAAAAACATTCAAAACTGGATATGATAATGAGCTGTTCAAATATGATCCTGAAATCTCTTTTTACTTTTCATCCCAGTAATTTACAAAATCATTAATTGCAAAGCTACATAACATATTTCCAGTCACAGGTTCTAAGAAARAATATGACCGTTCAGTTCACAAGACATCAATGCTTTTGAAATCAATATTTTTTATGTATAACTCTCATATGTGCTGAAAGTCAGAAGAAGGTTTCTGGATCCTGTCAGAGAAGGATGAGTAGATTTTTGGAAGGAATGTGGTTGTCTGGCTACATCATGTTCACGCAAAGTCAGCTGGAATTTGTAAAACTTCGGTGAGCATGGATGTAGTTTTATGAACCCAAAAAACTTCAAATCTGAGGCTCAGCTTCAGAGTGCTCGACATGCGTGTTTCTTACGAACCAAAATTCCTAGAACCTTTGAACAAAGTATTCCTCCATGCATTGAAGATCTGCCAATACTGCCTTTTTTGTCCTGCAGAAAATACAGCTTAGGAGACAAAGGTGACATTGGTATGAACAGATTGGAAGGTAGACTACAGTCTTTATACAACCTGTTCTCAGTCTGCAGAATCACTGGCACGTTTATAGGCAGGCAGTGCATTGGCGTTCACTTTGAACCATTCGTTAGGTGCAGAATTGAACCTCTCTATTCACCTCCCACAAACACAGACAGCTAGAGAAGGCAAAATGCTGAAGACTCTTTTCCTACTTTTAGCTCCTTAACTCCTTTGTCAGCCTGTCTCTATTGGCATGAGGTTTACTAAAGTGGCAGGAATGCTACTATCTGAGGTCACCTCAGACAAATGCTATGTGTCATTGCTATGCTGCCTATCTTATACTAGAAGTGGATGCTTCTCTGTTCATAATAAATTATGAATCAGGGAGAAGAAAGTGGTGTAGTTAAAGACACGTGTTGGCTGGTGTGCAGTTAAGAAGTTAACTACCTTGTTTAAGTTACTATAAATGTTGCTCCTGGCTCAAGTATGGCTTACTTGTTTCTTCAAAGGAAAGCCTAGGTATACTATACCTTTTCCTTGCTGATGCTAGCAGCACACAACACAAGTCTTGTCATTTTGTCTGACTGCTGCAAAATTCTCAGAACTATGAGATGCAAAGCATAGATTCAAGAGCCACATACATTTTGTAATCTCTGTGCACTATCACTTTTAATATTTCCAACAATTAACTTCAAAGTAATCTTTGGCAAGAGTTCTTACCATAGATTTGCATGAACATTTTTAGTTTTTATGTTAATTTGGAATCATGGGACTCCTATCAACGGGAAAAAAAGGAGGTTGAACCAACTTTTACTTTATTGAAGTTTAAAATTTGTCTCAGCAGAGAATCAAACCTAGATAAATTCATGTGTATAAGAAAATATTTATAACCTCTATTTTAGGCATCAAGCCTAGGTGTTCTGAATCACCTTCTCTGGAGATTGCTTACCTCTTTCCCCTGATACAGAAAAGTTAGATTTCCACTATGCCTGAAGTAAGTGTCTATCCTCTTTTGGATATTTGGTTCATTGAAGGCAGCACAATACTAAAAATTAGGTTTCCAGTGGAAAATTKCATAAGCTTTTAATTAAGAAAGATGTTATCCACATTACTGATAATATTTAAAACAAATCATAGGTGGACTTGCAAAACTTTGTGGGTGCGTTAACTATGTTTTTGATATTGCATAGTTACAAGAGAGATGGCTGAAKCTGATGTTTTACTCTTTTGTTTGATATAATCAGTGAAAAGAGATTTAAGAATATATAAGTTGGGAAATCACTCTGGATTTCATAATTCACCTATAATTTACATATCAGTGTAATGCTACTTTTTTGCTCTCTGTTGAGTCTAGTTCACAGATATAGGGGTGACAAACATTAATAGTGTCATTATTGCCTGTTAACGTAGCTCATTAATGTGTTCTAGCAGTCATTAACTTTGCAAGGAAATATTGATTCCTATGGAAACAAAGGCTGCAAGTTAAAAATAAATAAATGAGGAAATGTCTCCAGGAATGATCTGTGCACTGCATATGCATTCAGTTCTTATCATCATTGCACTTTCATGCTGTTCACAAGACTGCTTGCTTACAGTACAAATTCTAATGGAGTAATCAAAATGCATTGTATTCAATTCTCATTTGATATTTGTTGCTTTTATAATTGTAATGCCATTTCATGAAGAAACATTTTCCCTGTGATCAGAATCTTCTTGTAGTAAGATGGGGAAGTGACTTGTGTTTATCCATGGCATACTTTTAAGTCCTGGGTATAATTCTTCCAGTTTGTGAGGCCTGTTTCATTGTTATTAAATATTTCTAAGTGTTCTAAAGAGCTCAGAGGCATAGGAACTCATACCTATTTTGAGATGCAAATAAGGTTAAATCATTTTTTGCTGTAACTACACTGAGTTAGTATACAAATCAAGTATGTGCTATGGCTGTATATAAGGCTATGCTTTCATCTCAGTATTCAAGTGAGCATGCCCARTTGGTTGTCAACAAAATGAGCATTCTCAGATTCTTCTCAGGGCTTTCATCAATTGTGAATATAGAAGTTTCTGCAGACTTAGAGGCTAGCTTTTACTCCGCCTCAACACCACCATGTGTCTGACTTGCCTCTTCTGGTTCTATCACATTCACCAGTAATACTGAATCCCTAAGATGGTTGTGAAATGTTGTGGGTTTTTTTTTTTCTGAGTTATTTGATCTCATTTCCTTACCACATTGTTATGATTTGGGGACATCTGAGATTGTAAAATTTGCTTTTTAATTTCTACATTGTTTTTCTTTTCTGGAAATCCTCAAGTCAATGGTCTTCATGTGTGTTTGCAGATTTTCCAGGTTAAGTAGACTGCTACTCAGAGGTGCCTTTCTGAGTATCTGACGGCTTCAGATATAATTTCTACTCATTGGCTTCAGGACATGGTTTTATGAATTACACAATATTAGAAGTTCCCCTGAAAGCTTAATTTTCATTTGTATGCTRAGTTAAAACTTGTGTCATGATTGGTCCAAAATATGGTCTAAAATGCAGCAGCATTTTACTTGAGCTAATATGACCTACCTGGAATGCTCCAAAAAGTTTGACCTTGCTTGCACCATCCTAAGTGGCATGTTGTTTGTTATCATTTACAAAGTGATCTACATTGTTCTGTCTCAATGACTTGCTATCTTCAGTATTTACCACTCCCTTAATCTTTGGGTCAGTTTGATTCCTTCCCCACAATCGATTTATAAAAAATATTACATAGTTAGGGGCCAACAACTGTGCTCTGTGTTAATGCCCTTGGAAATACAGCCACAGTGTGGTGATTTCCAGTGAGATCAACAAGACCTATCCTTGACCGTTTTTAATCCATTTAATGTATGCAATGCTGATTTTGTGTTCTAGTTTATTAATCAGGATATTGTGCAGTGTGCAGTTAGTTGTGCCTTACAGAGATCTAAGTGTATTGTGTAACATAACCTTTATCAATCAAAAATGTAATCTCATAAAAATATTGAATTAGATTGAGACCTATTATATATAAGAGCATTTAGATTAGTACTTCATTGTACTACTGTCTTTTAACTGAGTCCCATATCAGCTATTCTGTTATTTTCTTTGGGATCAACAGAGGATGACAAACTCTGTAATTACTTCAGGTATTGCCCCACTTACCCTTTTCTAAGTCTTGGCAGAAGGTTATTTTCTTAGCTTGGTCCTCTGGAAATTACCGTTAAGTATTGGAAGTGAGCCTTTGGTCTCATTGAAAATCCACATCAACAGTTCAGACATCTCCTATACCAGCTCTTTTAGCTATTAGTTGAGAGTTATCTGGTTTTGCTGAGTCAAAAATGTTTATGAATTAAATGAACTTAAAATAGCTTCTATTTTAACATCCTGTTTTGCTACTAACAGAATGGGTTCATCATGACCACTATGTATACACATCATTTACTTTTTACAAGCAAAACACATAGCAGAAATATTTACTGAAAATCTCTGTCTATGTGTTATTAACACTTGCCCCTTGCTTATCAAATAATGTCCCAATACAATTGTTAATATACCGATCATTTTTTAGTGTAATAAAGAGTCTTCCTTTGACATTAACTGTGCTGGTGACAGATTCTTCTTATGACTTTCAATTTCCGTCATTAGTGGCTGTGCTTCCCACTGCCTAATTCATATTCATTGCTATTACCATCCCATTTTCTAAATGACATTTTTCAAGAGTTTTGTTTGTTTTCCTATGTTTCATCTGTTTTCTTAATTAATGTCTCGTCTTGACCATAGGTTTGGAATATTGTGGAATCTAGGGAAATGTTCCAAATTACAAKCCACTTTTTTTTWAATTTTAAATTATTTTTCAGAGAAGATCCAGCTTATGTTTGTTTCCATTTTTCTTAAAATCAGTCTTTGAAAACACCAAATACATGTTATTGATATGGACTCCATTGCTTTTGCACACAATGTGTATAATGAAGCCATGAACTCCTGTACTCAAGCAACTGGAGTCAATTCCTGTTTCTGTCAAGATGATGTAAACTTTAAATTTTTTTTGAGTTGGAAGCAATGCTTTTTGAGCCAGGAAACTGTCATCTGTAGTTTGTATGTTCTCTGGTGGCTGTAATACTGGCAGCATGAGACTTCCCTTCTGACTTATGCCTCTGTGGTAATTTATCAGTCCTTCCAGTCAAGATAGATACTGAAGAGRCTGCAAATGATATTCTCAGATGAGTGATTTGAGTATCACCTAGTCATGGGTGATTCTGTTTGAACCTTTGAAGACACTGATATTCCCCAAAGTACCTATTTAACCTTTTGGACAGAGCATGAGTGGAATTTCAGAGTGATGTGAGGAGGTTAGGGATCTGTCTGTCTCTTTCTTAGGGCTTACAGATTTATTTTGGTTTAGCTCTTCCCTCTCTTCTAATATTATGTGAGAAAACTGTGGTTCACTCTAGATTTTGGGCATTGTGACCAGAATATTTATATTTTGAATAGAATATTCTTGGAATAAGCAGGAGTTATTTCTGCTGTAATATAAGCCATGCTTTTACAATATTTTCTCTTCTTGCTTCCTTCAGTTATGTCTCTAGTTAATTCTCAGAATTCTTGCTGCAGCTACAGAAAAAAGAACATTTTTTAATTAGGCAGGCATGAAAGTAAAATCAAGGTTTTAATGTCCCATCAAGTTCTTTCTCCTTCTGCCATTTATCATTTTGCAGCCAGACAGGTTTCCTATGTGCTTAAAATAAATTGTTCCTCTCTTCCTTGAAGTTCAGTACAATCCCATGTAGTTCAGACATCTCCACAACAATGGTTGTTGCTGTAACTACTTCTTATGGGAAATATTCTTGTAAACTAAAACCTCAGATTAGATAAGTGACTTTTTATTGCACTAGATGTAGAAATATTCAATAAATAACTAATCAGTGCAAGAGATTTTTCAACAGCAGTGCTCCAAAACAGTGTACTGAAAAGGAAAACGGTGTGGTTGGTTTAGTAATGATCATACCAAAAGATATATTGACCCACTTCCACTAAGAATCCATCAGTCACTACAGCAAGATGAATCTAGCAATATCAGTAATATTTCCAGCTGAAAATCTTTAGCATCAAGCCATGTAGGGTATTTGTTATTGTTTTAGGAATTGTTCTAATGTAGCTTTGAATTTCTATTTGCCAGCAACTGGCTGCTGCGCTACAAAAGTATAATTATTCATTGCAGTGGAAATGATTTCTGATAATGCCCAACCCCCAAAGTCTTCCTCAGTGTGTTCATTGTGAAGCATCTTTTTATTCCTGAGTTATTACAGGAAAGAAAAACATTCTTGACCTCTTTATGATTGTTATCTTTTATTGTGGTTTTGGATTTGGTTTTGTTTTTTTTGTTTTTTTTTTTTTTTTTTTNTTTTTTTTTTTTTTTTTACTTCTTCCTAGAGTCTGCATGTCTTCCTTCAAATCTAGATTAAGCAAGATCAGTTTGGGGCTTGCAGGTTTTGTTAATTGTTCCTTAGATACTGCACAGTTTCAGATCAGGAACAGGTTCCACCTGCTGACAGTCACTGTCCTCTCCCAAAGTGTGTTGGCAACAAGCCTGAGGTCTCCTTACAAAAGAATGCTGGTTTTCAAAATCGCTCACAAACTAAAGATTGTACAGACACTGATTTAGTAAGTATAGTAAAGAGAGTGCTTTCCGGAACACTGCCTTGGCTCTTTTAAACACTGGTTTTACAGCAAAAAAAATAAAATGCAGCTCAAATATTTAAAAGTAAAACAGCAAAAGGAATGAAACAGAACAAGAAAGAGTCTAAACAAGTCCCCCATTTAATCTTATTTGCTTCTCATTGATTATGTATTTGCTGTAGTCAGAGGCTATCTTTCTCTCCCCACTTATCCCATGTATTTTAAAAAACACATAGGAAAAGAGTAGCATCATACAATTCTAGTTCTTTTCTGTAGGACAAATATTGAAAGAACAGGTTCTTACTTTGCAGGAAATTATGTAAACTCTATCCAAATTAGAAACTGGAGTCCTACGGAAGTAGGCTTCTTAATGAAACGGGAGGCTATCACCATTCCTAGTGCCTTATAAAAGGATAAAAGGAATATCTGTTAACAATGATTCTGAAGAACAGATATRTATGTGATTCTAAAATGTTAATTCAAACAATATCATAGTTCAAATCCAGATCATAAAACTTGCCTGATTTTGCTTGACCCAAACTACTGGCCTTACCTTCTGATTTTTAGATCTTACTGTGGGGAAGTTTTCTTGCTTGCGAGTGGGAAGCTTGGCAACCTAGATTGTAATTTTTGCAGTCTAGTTACATGATGTGTCACCCTGGCTAAACTCCAGACATGGTTGGATCAAACCTTAAATTTCTCTGGCAAGTCTAAGACAGACTTTCTAAGTTTTCTTTCTATTGTTGACCACCTACTGTCCCATCCCCTTTATTTAAGRTTAGCTGTCAAATACCATTTATTTTTTGAACAATTTTATGGGAGAGGATTATTTCTGTCCAATAGAGAAGGCTAATAAGAAAGCTTTCAGATGCATTGAYCAAGGCCTATCATGTCAATGCAATACTGGTGCATTCTTCACACAAAAGTGGTGGGATTTATTTTCCTCTGAAGGATCAGTAATATATGGTTTGACAGTCTCAGGCTCTGACCTACAAATCCATATTTTTAAAGGATTATTTTTTTGCAGTGATTTCCTTTTTTACTCCTTCTCAGAAATGTATTTCTCAAAGTGAACCCAAATCTGGAATTTCTATTCAGTTTGGTTGTGTTTGAAAAAATGTTTTAACTGCTTAATTAAAAATCTACTAATATGCCTACCTTTTTACTTATGCTTACACTAATCAAATACATGACAAAGACCTTAGTCCTCAGAAGAGTCACTGAATATTCCAGAGGAAAAAAAAAAAAAAGGAAAAAGAAAATGGAGATAAAACTATCAGGAGGAACTGGGGGGAGGGGAGCGGGTGGGAAGAAAAGGAAAAGCAGCCAATTTGGCACCTCTCAGGGCCTACATCTGGAACTGGTTGAGAATAAATAGTTTTAAAAAGCCTGTGGTATCACATAAAAGCTGGGAAACTCGTTCTGAGGCAATGATGGAAAGATTTTAACTGGAAAAAAGAGAGAAGGAAAAAAAAAAAGAGACCGCCCTCCAGACCTGTAATTTTCCAGCAGCTTTGTGAGATTATTGCAGATGCCTCAAATACAAATTATTAAAAAAAAATAATACTATTTGTCATTTTTTGATTGATCAAGGATTTTTCTATGCTCATTGAAAACCACACAGAAGACATATTGCCAAGGCAATTATGTCGTTAGTAAGAATTGCACATCCAGCACGCCAGGTGAATCTCCTCTGGAGACACCATTTTACTTTTTGATATGGAAAGCCATGGTTTAAGTCCAGATACCAAAGCTAAACCCCAATGTCCAAGGCCTGTGTAAAAAGGAAGAGCAATTATTCTCCGATGTAGATTACAGTACTATCTTGGAATGGCAAAAAGGCTAAACTAAGATCAAAATGCTATTCTAAACTAGTTCAGCTGAGAAGAGGCATTAACAAATAATTACTATAAACAATGTTCAATTATTATATTTGAATAGTACTTTTTATTACAGCATCATGCAAATACATTTGTTTATCCCAGTAGCATATCCCTGTGCTAGGAGTTTTCATATTATGCTTCACAAATTTGGAACCATTAAAAAGCAAACTACTGCGGATCACATGCATATAACTACAAAGCTGAATATTCATCACTGCAAGTGTGATATTTCACCCTGACTTCTGTTGACAATGGATGATGACATAGAAGGAGGGCTTGATGCTCACCACTGGAGTTCTTTCTGGATTTTATGTCTTTACTTCAAGGTCCAGAAAGCATATTTTGTACTTTAGTTTAACGTCCATAATCTAGCAACACAGTTGTTAGCTGATCTGTTTTGGTAACAGCATTTTGCTCCTATTTGCTCAAACCTGTTTTAAGAGACAGGTATAGCTCAAGGAAAGAAATATCCACTATTAAAGCTGAATTCTGGTAGCAGCATGTTGTGTTATCTGGACTGCTAAAGAGGATCAGTAGAACACATGCTTTAATGAGAATGAGGTGAAGTGCATGGCTAAGGTAAGTCACCCTGAAGCAGTACCATTGCCTGATCAGGGAAGAGAGATTAGTCATTTAGCCTCTTGAATCCAGACTGCATCCTTTGATTTGAGACAGAAATATAGTTTAACATGGTTAATTAAAACTGGTAATATTTTTTTCTTCCTTTGSTTAAAATCAAATAACATATTACAAAAGTTAATTGATGTTCCAAGGAAGAATTTTTTTTTTTCAATAAATAAGAATCCACTGACAGCTACAAGCTCTGAATATTTGAAGGACTTCACACTAAGTTCTAAAAGAGAGTCTATCTAACTTGGCTTCAGTAGATGTCAATATAGATTTAGGTGTCAGCCTAAAAATCTSAGATGATATCTGGAGATTGGATTCTATTCTTTAGATGCGTTTGATAAAAATAAAGGTACATTTTCTTTAYGGGAATTAAAAGGCCTTCAAAAGAAAAATCTTTCTGCTGTCTGATGATCAGTTGACATCAGGGAAGATAAGGTCTGGCCGAGCATATGGTTGGTTGATGATAGTTCAGTGTGAGAGAACCTCTTGTCCAATGCCCTAATTTTCCTGTTTGTATCCAGTGTACTTTTAACATAGGAAACTCTTATTTCTTTATTTAAATTTACAATCCTACATACAAATATTTCGCATTAGTGAATAGAAATGCTTAAGTGGGAGTCCTTGTGCAATGGGAAAGATGACACACCAATACATTATACTTTCTATGACTACATAGAGAAACTACATACAGTACTCCAGAAGGCAAAACAGATATTTCCTGTCTCTGATTTAGCTGATATTATGCATAGCAAGATGTTGGCATTAAGGAAAGAACTGTAGGGTAATRAGGTTTTGACTTGCCTGTATCACAATGCCTCAGGTTATCAGATATTGTCTACCCTTCATTCCTAGATRGAGCTCTCAAGGTATTTGAAAAGCATGTTGCCCATGCCATAGACTCAAGGTWACACCCTTAGAGAACAGCGAGAGGGCACATAGGAAGCTTTCTATTTAGATAAGGAGGGGGAGAGCTGGACTAGTCTTATTTTGACTTTAATTTGGTTGTACATACATCAAACATTGTATTTAAGATAAAATCTACTGCCATTTGAACTATCCCTGTTGTTTTGCAGAGTTCTAGTTATTCCTTTCTTTAGAAAAAATGCTATCCAACAGGTTTATGCAAGTGCTAAGACTTGACTCAGCCTCCCTTTATTATTTATAGATAAACAAATAAAAAAGAACATAACCAGCTATATCTTTTTTTTTTTTTTAAAGCCTTATCAATAAATGATATTGTTGCTATGAAAAGCATACTGTGTAAATGCATTTTCTGCTAGCTATCCATTAAAATCTTGCAAGGGCATGGGGAATTGTAACTGTCTTTCTAATGGATCATAAATCTTAGAAATTATTTGAATTCATGGATTAAATGTCAGCTTTGAAAGCTTTTGGTGATTTATTTTGGATCTTRGAAGAAAGAACATTTCTACTGCAAATCAAATTATTGCATTTTCATATTCTGCATTAGTTATTTCCAGAAAAATATTCTTCAAAGGAATAACCTGGGGATGCTTTTCCCCCCTCTTTGAAAGTTTCTAGCATCCCATGTTGCATTTGTAATTAATACAATTGCCAAGACCGCAAGTGGAAAAGGGGTAGGGAGAGTGCTTTATGTGAACAATGTGCACCATATGTTGAAAAGCAGATGACACTAGGTGGATGTACTGATATGGTTTCTCAGGTGCTGGTACACAGAACTCAGAGAGAGTTTAGCATGCTGTAGCTAGAGAAAAGGGTGTTAGTTGGGTAGAAAAAAGCATTCAAGTACTGTAGCAAACTTTTACAGTTCTTGCAATAGAAGTGAAATATCAAAAGTATTTATTAATTTGACATGGCCATTTCAAAATGGGATAGAGAGAAGGCTGCCCCCGCCCCAGGCAAAGTGAAAAGTATTGACAGAGAGATGATCTACAGTCAGTAAAAGCAATAGAAGGATCCTTTGGCCTTTTCACTGATTTAAATCAGATTTGGAAACATATTAAATACAATTAACTTCAGACATTTAATTGTAATGCCTAAGTTAAGAGCTGAGTTACTTTAAGCACCTCTGTAATTGAAGAAGATTGATAGACATGTCTGAAGGCAATTCAGCCTACTTAGTATCTGAACTGTCTCTCTGGTATTATCCCATTGTCTCCTCTGTGATAGAGAGTTTCCAGACTCAGATTCTTCAAGTAAGTGGCTAAAATGAGACAGGATGAAACCAGGTTTAAGAAGCCAAAATCATTTTGTACTGATGAAGAGAAGCAGGGACAAAATTATTTATGGAGTTAGTTTTACAGGGACTGAATATAGTTTAGCTCTGTTTATTTGTCTTAATTTACTTGTACTTCGACAACATTTGTTGCTGTAGTGTTGTCATGGTTTAATTCCAGCCGGCAACTAAGCACCACACAGCTGCTCACTCACTCCCCCCTCAGGGCGTTGGGGGGRAGAATCGGAAGGATAAAAGTGAGAAAACTTGTGTTTTGAGATAAAAACAGTTTAGTAATTGAAATAAAATATAGTAATAATAATAATAAAATGTAATGAAAAGGAAAATAACTAAGATAGAGAAATAAAACCCAAGAAAGGCAAGTGATGCAAATGAAAACAATTGCTCATCACCACCAGACTGATGCCCAGCCAGTCCCCGAGCAGCGCCCCCCCCCCGCCAACCTCCCCCCTAGTTTTGTTGCTGAGCATGACGTCATATGGTATGGGATATCCCTTTGGTCAGTTGGGGTCAGTGATCCCGGCTGTGTCCCCTCCCAACTTCTTGTGCACCCCCAGCCTACTCGCTGGTGGGATGGGGTGAGAAGCAGAAGAGGCCTTGACTCTGTTTAAGCACTGCTCAGAAGTAACGAAAACTGTGTTATCAACACTGTTTCCAGCACAAATCCAAAACATAGCCCCATGCTAGCTACTATGAAGAAAATTAACTCTATCCCAGCCAAACCCAAGTATCTAARGAATTTTCTCTGAACTGATTTCTTCTACTGTTCTGCTGAAAAGAAATAAAGTAGGATAGAAAATCTAGATTCCATAAAAAAGTGAGGGAGGCTAATCTATTCTTCAAGTGCCTGCAGAGTTATTCTAGAAGATGAGCTTATAGGTGAAGACGCAGTCTCCCTATTCCAACAATCATAAAAAGTATCAATATGGCAATGTGCAGTGATCCCTTTTACTTGTTGAATGCAAAAGTATTGGGTCTCATGTATCCTTTAAATGTACCTCTGGGAAAGTGCTGAGGAGACTGTAAACTAAGCTTAAAATATAATAAGTACAGAGTTGAGAGAGATCCTACAAGAGTTAAATTTAGGTTATCAGAACATGTAGATGAATGAATTGAAATCTTTCTGAATGTTACAAAGAGAAGTTAGAGAGAACTTCAAGATCTTCATGCAACACTGAGAAGACAAAGGACTAAGTTTTAATGCATTAAGGATTATGAACAATTTCAGAAAAGGATTGCCAAACAAGCAAGAAAGGTTTTGTTTTAAGAGAAAGAGGGCTTTAGGTAAGCAAAATTACAGATTTTGTGTTATGAACTAAGGGAAAACCTTGAAGTTCTATTAACCTTTGCCTAAAGGTTCAATAAAAGCCTCTGTTCAGTGCACAGTACTAGACAGAACAACAGACTGGATGTACTGTGAACAGGGTAGGAAAAAACCCTAAAAATTCTCTAATGTAATTATACRCATTTGAGAAAAAATTTTCATTTTGAATACTGTGGTCAAATCTGGTCATTCTTCCTAGCAGGAGTTATGGAAAGAGAAGTGTTCTAAGTATAGGAGATAAAAGTGATTGAGACATATGGAAATAGCTTTGTATAAAAATAAACTGAAAATATTGGGACTACAATTAAGAAAAAGAACCAAAATGGAAGGACATGACAGAAACTGGTGAATTAAGAAGATAATTTGGGTGTTCCTTTTTCACTATACAAGATGRAAAGGAATTCAGCTGAACTGAAAGTAGTGCATATAAGTCCGATAGGAGGGTGTTTCCGGTTGTTTTCAGTTGCTACCTACTACATTACCTGCTTGTGCTTTCCTTTGACACTGGTGCTGTTCTCTACTGGCAGAAGCCCGGTTCTGGTCCTAGGAGGGCATTTGGTTTCAACAGCAGAGACCCGAGTCTGGATTACAATAATAACGTGTCAGTGTTATGCTGCTGATGGCTACAGCTTAGACTGTGTGACATGAGTTAATGCTTTCCAACCATTTTYCAGAGGACAGAGGACTGCACCACAACTCTTACCTTTCTTTGTAGTCTCTGGGGGAAGGCTAACAACTGCKGAAATTCCCGAGGGTGACAGTGCTAGTCTTTTTCTTTTACCTGGGGATGCCATTCCTTCGCTGTAGGATAGAAATCCTCTAGTAGATATTAGTTTCCACAGTAGCCACCCAACTAAGTTCATGCTCTCTACATCCAATAGGGAGGGGGGAAAAAAAAAAAGTTAAAAACTATGTAAAAATACAGATCTGCTAGCCAGAAGAGCTAACTCCATTCAATTTTTTTTGCTTCAGTGGAGCTTAACCTCCAGTTGGTGGTATTGAGCAGGACAGTCTTGTTAAGCATAGTGGAAACAAGCTGAAAGTATGTGGCAGATATGTGGCCCAAAATATCAGTGCTGGTTTGTTGCCTGTAAAGTACTCAAAAACATATTCTGGGAAAGTGCAGAACGTCTGAGGAAAAAGTTTGCCATCAGAAAGGAGGAAGCAGGAAAACACAAGGATGTGGAAAAACACAATAGCGATTGAAAACACTTCCATTCTCTTTTAAAATGCATTGTAGGATGTTAAAAGCATTCCTGCAAACTAGGGACCGTGGGCTGCAACTGTGTATCAGATACAGAAAAACCCTCTATGACTGAGTAGGAAATGGCTTTCTTAGGCATACAGATGAACAAAAATTCCCAAGTTTGTGAACAATAAATGAAAAAGGTTCCATATGTGGTCAAAGTAAATAATATTCAGAGTCTGAATAAGTGTTTATACATGCTGGCTTGTTGTGTTAATGGATAGTTATTGTATCATACATAGTGCTGCTAGGGAAGATAAATACCTGAAATTGAAACACTCTGCTGTGCCAATTTAGTTTCAGAGATACTTAGAAACAGCAATGGAACATGGTAAAACCAAGATTTTCTATAACTTCATATTTATATAACTTCATTGAAAGACACAGCAGTCCTTCTCCCCTTGGGAAAAATGAAATCTGAAAACTCGATTCAAGTTATTCTGGAGATATAGTTAACCTGCAGATTAATATTCTGAAATGTTGCCGGAATAACCTACATGGGTGAAAATGCATTAAAGATTACTGAGCTTTACTGTGGCCAGAAAGCAGGATGGAGGAGGGGGAAGGAAATAACTYAGTTCTGGGTGAAAAAGGAAGACAGGAATTTTGGTGAATAGCTTTTTAAAAAGCTTTGATGGCTAAAAGACATATTTTCAAGTACAGAAGAAATACCATTTAAGTGAGCTGAGTATTAGTTATAGCTATTTTAGGATGAACTAACGCRGTCTTGAGTTTTTGAAGTGAGACAGGACTGCTGTTTGCATGTTGCTTTTTGAAGAGGCAGGAACATGAAAGGAGGCTTCAGCGTCTGCCTCAATGGGGAATGCTTAGGACCATGCTGTGTGTGAGCACTCTGTTCGCCTTCCCCATTGTTTGTCTGAAAGCCAAGTATTTTCTGCATGTTTTCGTCTGAATGATATGACTGCAGGAGGTACAGAAATGCGTGGTTGCTGGTGAGTGAGTGGTGTTCTTCCTGAGGTAAGGTGAAAGGTTAGTTGTACATGTTTTTCTCTGCCAGTCCTCACCTACCAGCGACTCCTAAATGAACACAGCATCTGCCTCCTATGTAAGCCTACTAGTGCATCTGATTTTATCCAAACTGATCTCTCAGTAGTTCATATGGGGTGTTGGTGCTGGAGGTCCTGTAAAATCAAACTCTGAGGAGAAAATGAAGACTTGTAGCTTGATTCTTTACTCCATTACTTTTCGATTAGTTTGATTTTTAACTCTCTTGTCTTCATGCTCTTTGTTATTACACTCTGAGAAAAAGAATTATATTGAACTAAAAAAGTCAGGATCAGAATGTGATGTGGGAAGTAATAGAGGTGTGCTATGGGAGTGGATGATCCAATTAAATACCAAACTTTCACGCATAGTCTATCTCTTTTACTGTCTCTTGATGGGATTGCCTGACATTTAAAGTGAAATACGCAACAAAAATGCTTCACCTACCAAATATATGAGGTACCATGTCTTACCTTTTAAATGTTAACACTGCCACTTTAAACAGCTATTACCCTGTTCCATGGAAAGTGTGCACTCACACCACATTTAAGACTAAGGATCTCTGGAGCAACAAATGTCTTATTGTGGGATTATACCTGATTATCTGTACAGATTATTAGCCTAGGAAAGCAGTTCAGACTTAGGTGTAATGGGTGGGATGAACAGCTTGATACCCTGTTTTCACAACTACATTAATTATTGTAACCRGTTTGGTTCATTGCAGTCCCCCATTTGCGCTTATATTGACTTTTGAGATAATCAAATACATTATTTTACAAACTCCAGAAGCCTTTAAGACAGAATAATGAATGGATCATTGACTAAACTGCAGTCAATAAGCTATTATAATTTCCCTTAATACAGCAATATTGAAGAATTCTACTTCATTTGAAAGATTACAGTTACTGAGCAGTAACTGCAAAAATAAAGAAGAGGGAAAGYGACTCAGAGCATCTTACAATAAGGAGATGACATGAATAATTATGGTTGTGAAAAGAGTAAGAAAGTAGTTTTCAAAGTCAGTTTAAGTCAAAAGGTAGTTGACTTTCTCATCCAAAAGTAACACTGATTCTGTTGCCATTTATTCTGCTATTCCTCTTGCCTAATTTTGGATGCTCTCAAACATTGTGAATTCAGAAGTTTATTTCTGAGGCCAGCACCACTGTATTAACATTTCAGCTAACATCCCCTGTGACGAAGAGTAGAAGGTGGGGATAGTGTGTCTAACATAGACACTAACAATGTCATTAAAATGGAACCCTGAGGAACTGCTGTTCTGCAAAATTTCTTTCCAAATAACTCCCACTGAGCCATCATTGGACATATTATGTGGACTTTTCAGTACATTTGAACAAGTACTGAGGCTCTTGGCAGAAAAAAGAAAAAACTATTATGGCCCACCAGAATGATGCGAAAAACCCTCTTATTGTAGCTTTTGTAGAATAGATAAAATCAGATCTCATTTTGGAAAGACTCTCCTTTTGGAAAAACTCTGAATAGTCAGAGAGAAATGATACATGAAATGGAGGAAGTTATTAAAGATCTACATACAGAGGAACTTGGTAAAAGAAGGTGGTTATTGATTTTGTGATTACTGGGAAGCATTCAGACTAAATGACTCCTGTGAGTGTAGTCAGATAGATGAATGTCTATATGCCATCAGTTGCACCTGCCATTAACTGAGTTTGCAATTAATGGAAGGCCACTTTTTGAAAGCAGATCTGTAGAGGATTGCATGGGAACATAAAACTCAGGAAAGTTATCGTAGTTCTAATCTCATAAAGTAAAAATAAAATATTTACAAAGTATGTAGTTGTGGGTGTGTGGGAATCTTTGCGCGTTCTGCTTTATAGAATATTCCATTTTTTTTGTGGTGAGTTTTCTGGGTAACTAATGCAGTAGTAGTGAGATAGTTACAGAAGCAGGCATAACTTCAAATAAAAGATAAAGTTGATATATGATATATGATATATAGTTGATATATGTGAGGGGGTGAGAAGAAATGGAAAAGATCTAGGGCCAGAAACGTAGCTCACCACAGCAGGTAGGTAAAGAGGGCAGCGAGCCCTGCTGCACAGGGCGGTGGCTCCCCAGGGCGGTCTCGGGGTACCTTGGACAGCTGCTCCAGCCAGGGAGGAGCCACGTCCAGCAGAGACGGCCAAGGGTGGAAGCGCTCTGGCATGCTCGAGAAGATGAATGATGTGCTCACTGAGCTGGAAGCAGTGGGCCTTCCATTAGTGGATACATTGCTTCCGACTTGTGATGGATGGCTTCACGCTATGCATCAAAATGGTACAGAAAAAAAAAAATCAGGAAGGATAATTTACAAGATGGTGTTAAGAAAAAGAACCAAGGGATATGTTAAATTAAGCCAATATCAGTGAGCAAATGTATCAAAGCTCAGTAAGCTATTTGGCATCACTTTTCTCTCACCATGAGGTAAATGACAAGATAGTAGCAAAATATGAGATTTATTTTAATGAAGTGTTCTCTGAGAAAACCTTAGTGCTGTAGAAAACAGCATATAAGGAGGAAGGGCCAAGTTCCTCAGTGTTTAAGCAGCACTTACTTTAGGCTAATGTTAAACAGATGTCCATGAGGTAGAATTTAACCAAATTTCTAAAACATTAGATATCAAATCTAGTCTTTAGTTTTTTAAACTAAAATAGGGTAGATTTAGACTAGATGTAAGGAAGGCGTTTTTTACAACGGGGGTGCTGAAACACTGGAACAGGTTGCCCAGAGAGGTGGTAGATGCCCCATCCCTGGAAACATTCAAGGTCAGGTTGGACGGGGCTCAGAGCAACCTGATGTAGTTGAAGGTGTCCCTGCCCATGTCAGGGGGGGTGGGACTAAATGACCTTTAAAGGTCCCTTCCAATCCAAATTACGCTGTGGTTCTATGAAATGATGGTAGGTAAGTATTGTGTGGTATTTACGCATTTTAATGCAAACAATTATAAAATGCAAACTCCTCGGGAAGTAGCTGCAAAACTTGTGTTTCAATATGTCTATCAAATTTCCTCTTGAGGGGACTTTCAGGGTAAGAATGAATACAATTGATAATTACTTTGAAGAGAYGACAATAACAGTCTTTAGAGGATAATGCATTCTTCAACCGTCAAGATTTTAAGACAGGTTGTTTTAGAGGGACTAAGGAGTTAGGCTTCCATTTGCTATTGAATGGGACACAGGCACTTCATTTCCTTTAAGTGCTTTGCAACTTCTAGCACAGAAGTATAAGGAAACATACCTTCAGGGTTCTGTATGCCCCCAAAATAAATGCAAATGGATGCAGACATGGCTGTAATAGTTGCCTTTTTTATGTGCAGACTTGTTTTATACTGTTTGGAAAATAAATGCCATCATATGGCCCACCTGATTTTATATATGTTAGTAAACTCAATATTGCACCAAGAGTGAATGTTTTTAATGCATGCATTTTGTTGAGTCTCAGGGGTCCCTCAGGGTTTTGCTCCTCTTGCGTTTCAGGAACGTTTATCTTTGGCTTACCAGGCTCAGAAACAGCTGTGTTCCCTTGCCTGGCAATGCTGACTTCTTTCCTCCTTTCTCTCCTTGCTTTATTTTTGTGTTTACATGAACAAAATATTCAATCTGAGATACATTTCATACTAGCACTGAATCTTCAGGGTTAAGGTGTATTGTCTGGTATTCAACCATATGTGGAAAAAACATGTAAACATACCTGTCTTTATGTGTACTGTTTGAATGTGGTACCTCAGGTACAATTTTGGTTATTTCCCCTTAATTACCTTAAGACATGTCCACACATTTCCATACATATAGTCCGATAGTTGCACAGATAAAACCTACTTCAGTTCTGGTCTAAGCAATAATAAAGCCTGTTTGGGCACAGATAAGACTAGTTTACATTTAGCATCTCACTAGTGAATCCACGTGGCTTCTGCACTAGAATTGTTCCGGCTAGTTCACAGTGTAGGAAATTATGGGTGTAATTGTCTGTAACCATCTAAGCAGCTGCACTTTAAAAAGACAGAGTAAATCTACCACTGTAAAGAATTTTTTTAGAATCTTACTGTAAAATAATCTCAGTAACCTTTTGAACTCACAGTTGAGGTAGTCCTGAAGGTTGCTTCCCATATAAGACACAGAAAATAGCTCTGGCTAGACTTATGCTCCACAATGTGCTTTTCTCATAATCAAGGTGTGCATGCAAATCAGATGAGATTTCAAAAATAGAATAGTTTAGAACAAGAAGCAGTCTAGTACTTTCATGCACTTTTTGTATTGCCAACACTGACTGTGTTGTTGACACTGCTTAGGTACATATCCACAGGGCATGGATCCTGCCTCATTCAGAGGACTGTTGTCTTTGAAGAATGTTTCTCTTGTTTCTGGCAGCAAGAGCTGAGGAAGGCTAAGAGAGAAATGTTCGCCCTATTAACTAATATCATAATAAATAGGGAGTCTGGCTAGAGCTTCAGAAACTAGAAATTGTTATTAATGAGGTGCTTATAATCCATTGCTTGTAACACCCRTTTGAATCAATGAGAGTGGTTTCTAATCCAAATCATGTGCTGCCTTGAAGGGAATTCTGGTGTAACAAGGAAACGAGGTAGAAATTTAGAAAGTTTTTTTTTTCTTTTTTCCCCAAGTCAAGCTACTCTTCCCAATGTGAACTAAATGATGTGGTTTACCTGGACTTCAGCAAAGCCTTTGACACTGTCTCCCACAGCATTCTCCTGGAGAAGCTGGCGGCTCATGGCTTGGACGGGTGTACTCTTCACTGGGTAAAAAACTGTCTGGACGGCCAAGCCCAGAGAGTTGTGGTGAATGGAGTCAAATCCAGTTGGTGGCCGGTCACGAGCGGTGTTCCCCAGSGCTCAGTTTTGGGGCCCATCTTGTTKAACRTCTTTATCAATGATCTGGATGAGGGGATCGAGTGCACCCTCAGTAAGTTTGCAGATGTCRCCAAGCTGGGMGGSAGTGTTGATCTGCCTGAGGGTAGGAAGGCTCTGCAGAGGGATCTGGACAGGCTGGATTGATGGGCCGAGGCCAATTGCATGAGGTTCAACAAGGCCAAGTGCCGGGTCCTGCACTTCAGTCACAACAACCCCAGGGAACACTACAGGCTTGGAGAAGAGTGGCTGCCCAGCGGAAAAGGACCTGGGGGTGCTGGTCGACAGCTGGCTGAACATGAGCCGGCAGTGTGCCCAGGTGGCCAAGATCCTGGCCTGTGTCAGGAATAGTGTGGCCAGCAGGAGTAGGGAGGTGATCGTGCCCCTGTACTCGGCACTGGTGAGGCCACACCTCAAATACTGTGTTCAGTTTTGGGCCCCTCACTACAAGAAGGACATTGAGGTGCTGGAGCGTGTCCAGAGAAGGGCGACGAAGCTGGTGAAGGGTCTGGAGAACAGGTCTTATGAGGAGCGTCTGAGGGAGCTGGGGTTGTTTAGCCTGGAGAAGAGGAGGCTGAGGAGAGACCTTATTGCTCTCTACAACTACCTGAAAGGAGGCTGTAGCGAGGTGGGTGTTGGTCTCTTCTCCCAAGTAACAAGCGACAGGACGAGAGGAAATGGCCTCAAGTTGCACCAGGGTAGGTTTAGATTGGATATTAGGAAAAATTTCTTCACTGAAAGGGTAGTCAGGCATTGGAACAGGCTGCCCAGAGAAGTGGTGGAGTCACCATCCCTGGAGGTATTTAAAAGACATGTGGATGTGGCGCTTTGGGGCATGGGTACTGGGTTGATGGTTGGACTCGATGATCTTAAAGGTCTTTTCCAACCTTAATGATTCTATGATTCTATGATTCTATGATTCTAAACAACTCAGAAATTTAATATATTTTTTTGAGCAGTGCAACGTGTTTTTCATCCCCCTTCCTTCTTTTCATCTGTTGTTATTCACCCATTCAGTTTTCATTATCCTTTTTCTCTTCTTCCTTCTTCTCTTCAGCTCATGGGTAGTCTTCCATTTACCTTTACTGAGTTCAACTTCCACGTTAATGGCCTACTTATGTGAAATAAATCTGTAACCTCATCACCTTCTTGAGTCTAGCAACCATGGTTCAGCTCTTCCATAAACCAAAAGGACTGCCCAGTCACTTTGAGGCAGGCTTTACTTCTCGTTGCAGCTAACAAGACTGAAGCAACCTGATTGCAGCGCTTAAACATTTCAAATGGGAGAAAGTACCGCTGACTCCTTAATTCTTTCTTTATCTACTGGAGAAAGGGTTCACAATAAGTACCCGGCTAGTATTTAAAGCCAGGCAAATTCACAGTGGAATTAAGTCACAATATTTTTACAGTGAAGATGACTAAGCACTGGAAAAAACCATCCAAGGGAATAGTGATTTCTTCATGTACTGTCTCCAGTTCAGCTTTGGACATTTTTCTAGGAGATAAGTTAAGCACAAATTTTCATCTTATATGTGGGTTCTAAGCAAAATATAAAATCTTGGGACATAAGGGTAGTCACAGGAGATGACTTAATCATCTCCTCTGGCCCTAAGCTCTGTATSAGATATTAAAGTCTATGAATTCTGAATTGATAACTAGTTTTTTGTGCGTCTTCATTAGCTTTTGCTGTACCTTAACATAAATCTTCCAACAGGCTATATAGCCTTTTTCTCTTTTCTTGGAATTCAGTTATGGTCAATGTCTGTGTTCACAGTATAAATACTAGCTTCTCTGATCACCTTATATGAAAACCCACACTCTTGTCAATAACCTACTGATGCAGCTTGCAAGAGCAGAAGGTTTAAACAGTATAGGCGAGATTTTGTGGCAGCATGTTCAATTTCTTCTAAGTCTGCTCTTATCCTCTGGGGAATCTCTTTGAGGAAGCTCAGATATAAAGTAGCTTTTCAATTGTTTGATATTGTTGATGGCAAGAGATATCCGAAGTACTCATATTGTTTCCTTGAGTGATTTTACAGTGATGAAATGAAGGAAAATTTGTGATGATCTTTAACAGTCAAAAAGAGTACCAGTCAAGAGCACTCCAACTGGTTGAGACTTGGGAAGAGGGAAGTTACAGTTGACAGCAACATTATTCTTTTGCATGCAGTTCTGTAAAGGCCCATGCATGCCACGCTTCTGCATGCTGTCATTTTCAGATGCTGATTTATTAGGATTTCCTAGATCTGACACAAGGGCTCTTCYTCAAGAGCTGCTTCTGGAACACAGTCTGCAAAGAATTAACCAGCTCATTTGCCATGAAAAAAGCAGGCAGTGTTCAAATAGAAAGACAGGACAGAAAATTGCATACTTTTCCCCAACTGTGCATCTATTTTTCTGAATACGTTAAACTGTAGTGTATGAAAACCACAGGAAGAGCCATAGAATGATATAAATATCATGCTTGACTAATAAAATAAACCCTCAAAAATCCCTGCGCAGACATTCATGCATTGGAAGAAAGAAGTTAAAAACATATAGACTAAAACCTTCACAGTCAAAACAACCTAGTGTACRTTCTTGCCTCAGAGAAGGAATAATAGAAAAGCAAGCTGCAAAAGGGCCAGGGGTGGGGGGGGATCCTACACTGTGCATTAGGATATTCATGCAGAGGTTAAATGTGGTAAAGAAAATAGTTGGGGAACAAGGTGTGGACTCTGACGACCTATGTGAATGATGATAATGAGGTCTCTGCAGACAGGGCATACCCATGCTTTGGATACATCTGAAAGTTTGTCATGACTGTTGCTACAGATTTTCTAAGGGATCCTGGAATGTTCTGCAGAGCCTCTTACTTGCCTTTTGTGTTTAATATGATAATGTTGCAAGGAGACTGTCAACTGTTCCTATTAGCAAGTCCTATAGTATGCTTATTATAGTAATGGAAATTACTCTTGAAATGCAGTCAGCAGTGGAGTACAAATGACTGTGTGAGAATGAGTTAATCAGCTGTCTTTGTTAAATGTTTTTCCATGTGTGGGAGGCCTTGGCAGTTAATGCATTTTCCCCTGATTTGCAGCTACTGTCATCATTGCTATATGTGATTGATATGTCTGCCTTCACAGATTTGGAACCTGACACTGACACTAATAAGTAGCTTAAAGTCACTGATAATAATTTCAGAAGGGACTCCAGAAATTGTAGGGGACTATTTTTTTCCCATATCACAGCTTTGTATCCTGGGAAGGGTGACACAGCTTTGACGGTTTGCATTTTGTTTTGGCATACAAGTATTTTGGACAGGTCTGTTAACTGGAGTTAGCTGTAGAAATCAGGAAAAACAGAATAAACAAACTGCTCCCCCTCCCCAACCCTAACAGTTATTAAGTATAAAATAAAATGTCCTGCCTTGGAGCACTCTCAGTGCAACACTTAAGCTGGTTTCACAAGGCTTGTTACACATTTGCTGGTCATTATTGATTTAAAGACATGATGCAAAATATAGCCCCCTTATAATTTCATTGTTCTGAGGGGATACTGACTAGGTATAGAATCACTGCACCATTTGTGTCTCTTTCCTCTCTTGCTATTTTGTTGGGGCCTTCAGGACATGAGGATAGGGAAATTAGCCTTGTCTTAACACAGAAGCAGCAGAATAAATTGGCAGATTAGGTATGAGTTACACCCTCCACCTCTGTCTGCTTCATTTTGCTGTGTTGTGTGGTGCTTTGGAAGGAGAAGGAGGTGATCAGATTTGCTTTTTGAAAAAGAACCAGTACAAATCAGCATAGAAAGTAAGGCAGTAGTAGGAGTGACATTTTACAGGATCTCTCTTCTCTCAGCCTTCCCTCTTTAGATAGTTTCAGAGAAAAAGTGCAAGTGAGATGTGAGAGCACTTGTTAGTGAGGATAACTTGTATTGCTCAGCTATTCAAAATGGTTGAGGCTGGCAGGGACCTCTGGAGATCATCTGGTCCAACCCCCCTGCTCAAGCAGGGCCTCCTAGAGCAGGCTGCCCAGGACCATGTCCAGATGGCTTCTATTTCCAAGCATGGAGACTCCACAACCTCCCTGGGCAACCTGTGCCAGTGCTCGGTCACCCTCACAGTAAAAAAGTGTTTYCTGATGTTCAGATGGAGCCTCCTGTTTCAATTTGTGCCCATTACCTCTTGTCCTGTCACTGGGAACCACTGAAAAGAGCCTGGCTCCATCTTCTTTACACCTGTATCTATACACATTGATGAGATCTCCCTGAGTCTTCTCTTCTCCAGGCTGAACAGCCCCAGCTCTCTCAGCCTGTCCTTATATGGGAGATGCTCCAGTCCCTTTAATCTCTACAGGAATGTCACTGTACACTGTTCAGCTGTATGTTCAGTCATATAAGCTATAATGTAGAGTGTGTGTTTCCATATCATGACCAAACTAAGCAGTTTGGCAGAGTGAAGTGAGATGCTGTTGCAATAGCGTTGGCATAGATATATATGTTCCTGAAAACTGTTTTAAAAATGRCCTTTACTAGACAGAAGGTGAAGTTTAACATGTTCTATTATTTCAAAGCCTTTTAATTTTATCTGTCGTATGTCTACTAATACACTTGAAGATTTCAGTATCTTAAGAGATGACCAAAAGGTATTTCCCCACAGATGCTGAATCTTTAAAAGAACACAATCCATTGTTTTCTGTTTTGTAAGTAGTTAATATATGAAGGCTTCTTTTGTATACATGGGCATAGTATCTGGAATCTAGAATTTAACAAGGTATCCAGAATAACAATTTACCTCAGTGGGCTGTAACATAATACAAACTGCCCCAAAAACCACAGCTGAAAATTACTGAAATCAGGATGGGAATATATGTTTAGGAAATCATAAAAGAGCATCCTGACTTTCATAAAAACAAAGTTACCATCAATGCCTATTAAATCAGGCCAATACCTGTGTTCTTTCATAGGGAACGTAGGGCCCTGCTTTACCTGGATTTTTTAAAGATTAGGCTATTGACACCATGTGAAGAAAGAACTTGTTTGACCTTGACGGCTGATATTTGTACAGTTTTTGGTGTAAGAGAAAGAATTCATGATCTACTTTGTCTACTTTTCCTTCAGACTGAGCTGGATAAAAACATGATTTGTCAAGGGATATGCCACAACTGTTCAGCACATCTCTTCTCAGACATGACTACTGGGTCTTTTAATACCAAATGGAGTTCATAACTATCTCAGTGTTATGAAAGATTTCTTTATACACTGAAGCACCATTCTCAAGAGAAAAAAATCGATTTCAAAAGACACAGAAATTTAAATAATTTTTCAGCTCCCACTACCTGAAAGACAAATGATTTCTAAATCAGAATTTTTCTAAGGGCAATTGCCATGTTCTAAAATGTACGTTTTGATGAGTGTATGTGGGACTAGAGAGAGAGGAATAAAGGGTGATGGAGCTAATAATCTATTGGATTATTGTTTTATGTCTTTAAAATAAAAACATGCATTCACTGCAAAGAACTGTATAGCACAGTCTGTGTGTGAATAGTCCTTTTGACGCTTTTCTAATACTACACTGATAAAATAATTGCACTTGCTTATCTTGAGGCTACCGTAATTTGTTATGCCCTGAATTTGGAGAATGTGCTCAGCACTCTATGGGCAAAAAGGTGGATTAAAAAGTACATGGATTATTTACTCAGTTACTGAGGAAAGTCTGTTTGAGGGAAAGGTCTATTTATGAGGCATTTCCACTAAGAGGGAGATGAAGTGATGGCCTTCACCTCCTGTAATTTTAACAAGACATTATCTTCAGTTTTTTGCATCCATTGACAATGCATTCACTAGAGATAACCGCTCTTACTTCCTCGTCCTCTCAAACTAACAATATAACCCAACTTTTCAACACCCATCTCTCTAGTCTGCGATTTTGCTTTTCATGGCATTTTAAGAAGATTGTTGAGGCAGTTTCTGTGTCCAAACCTTTTTCTTATAGCTGTAGCTATGAGAAAAATTTCCAGGGGGCTTATTATTGTCAGACTTCATTAAGTTATTCCCCTTCATCAAGTCTGATAAGGTTGTCCAGCAGTGGTTATGCGATATCTGTTAGCAGTGGATGCAGTTGTCAACTGGACAATAACTTCCTTGAACTTGGCAGCATTAACGGTCTTCTGCTTTCTTCTAACTAATATAGTGATCTTTGGAGGAATAGCTCTATCCTAATTGTGGAGAATTGTATCAGTGGATTTCCCATAGACAGTAAGGAAGTAGAATTAGCGAAGACAAAATGAATAAGCTTAGATTTTCCTTTCCAGTAGAACACTTCACAGCTTGAATAGGGCATCAAGTGCCATCAGAAAGACAAATAGCAGAACTTACACGGTGTCTATTGTAATTATATGCATGAATGCCAGATCATTATATCTACCTTCTTGTAATATAGCTCTGTATGCATGGACATCTTTTTCAATGAAGATTAATTTGAATTATCAGATTACTGCCTATTAACCCAACCTGCTGTGTAGGTACTTCAAGGTATATAAAAGCTCTATTGTTCTGCTAAAATGTTAAAGGCTCAACAAATATCAAAAAAATCCTCTCCAACAGGTAGGTAGTTATTTTTTAGTGGAATTATCCATGCAATCAGCTTTGCAACCTATCCAGACTTCTTCATGCTAACATCTTTCCATAAGTGTCAGCTGAGTACTGTCAATACCAAAGGCTTATTGTGTCTCAAACAATAGGCACAGATATGCCTTATTAGCGATTACAACAGGAAAAATGATATATGTCTAATTTTTTTGTTATAATATCATTAAAAAGTACCTATACTTTCTGACTGAGAACATTTATGTCACTAAGGCAAATAAAACATGGCTTTTATTCTTCCATTCCAATGTGGTTTTGTCAGAAAATACATGAGACACTTGAAAAATTGAGATATTTGGTTGAATAATACCATGTACCTTTTCAAGTATTCTATTATATGAATAATTGCTGAGGTTGTGGTAAAACTGTGAAGTCATTTGGAAATGTGTGAATCTAGTGGTATGGTCTAACAAGCAAAGAAATGTGTGTTGTTGCTTAATTTTTAAAGTGATACGGTTCTACATTGCAGGTGTCCTGTTGTCTTCATTGCATCCATGATGCAATTCACCCCAAAGAAGATTGAATATATTTTTTATGTGACACAATGGATACAGCAGAGGAAAAATAATTAAAATGATTGAGGAAAGTTTGCACTTATGAACCCAGTTTTGAGCTCAGTTAGGTCAGTGCAGTTTTGAGGTCTAGCGGCAGATAAAAGAGGATAATGCCACTTAAGTCAGTGGAAAGGTTCTTCTGACTTCACTGRATTTTGCTCAGACACCAAGTGCACTAAAAAGTTCACTTTTCTCAATGCAGAGTGAATTGTACCAGGTTCTCTCAAGTATTTTACTCCATATTAATTTAGGTAATTAAGAAACCTTTTATTCCTTGTAATTAATAGATCCTAGCTATGAGTGGAAGGTGGCACTTCCTGCTTCTTTGACTGATTGGAATTATAGGCTGTCACTTCTTACTGGTTGGGAAGTGCTATATTAACCAGTTAATTAGTCTTCCAAGGGAAATGTTAGAAGTATGAATAATTAGTTATGAAACTATTCAAAGTACTTGCAAATATTAAAAATGCCAATCTTTCTCTGACAGCAGATGAACAAAATAAGTGATCCTCTGCATTTTCCATACTGTATCCTTTTCTCCCTGTCTGAATGACCTAAGATCCTACTGCCATTTCCTCTGCTTGCTTAGGATAGGGAACGGCAGACTGGTTGCACTTCCATATTTCCAGGAAAATGCTGAGGCTAAAAAAGAGCTATAAACCATTTTTCTCTTTAATTTCTATTATTATTTGTGTGTGTGTGCAAATCTTGGCCTGGTTCTTGGGAAATGAATCTCTAAGAATTTGCAGGAGTTGATACGCCTTTACTCATAAAACTGAATTATAAGACTATATGGCTTTGGCAGGTCCTTAAATAAGCTCCTTGCATACTTCTTTGCCAATGCATTTCAGCCCTGACTTTTAACATCTCCAGTTTTCCTGTCTTGGGCTACTTACAAACTGAGGCTGCCAATTAAATTATAACTTAATAAAATGATTGTAATTTGAAACACACTCTTTCAATAAAAGTAGAAGGCTTCAATAACAGGGCAATAATGATGGCATAAGCCAAATCCTTTTAGTTACAGCCGTGTACAGATACTCAGCTCAGTGCAGTTGGATGGAACTCAGTGGAGTTACAGCAGAACAGATCTCTTTTTCTGTAAGGTAAACTTTTTGGGGGCATATACTGTATGCACTGTTAAGTCAGTCGCAAGTTCTTCTTTGCTGTGGTAAGTATGCAATAGTCCATGCATGCTCTGCATTTTAGCTGAGGCTGTTATTTACCATATTTTATCTTTTGTGCTTCATAATTTGCAAATTTTTACATGATGGACTACCATACAGTTAATAGGCAAAAAGAGATGCTGCAAGGGCAACATCCGAAAGAGAGTTTCTTTGTAAGACCGAAATCCTATAATTTCTCTTTCATCCTTCAGGGAATCAACAGCCAAACATTATTGCTTTCCCTCTTTGCTTGAACTCATAACAATGCAATCAATTCATGGTAAGAAAAAGAAAATCAGGACCTTCCAGCCTTGGAAAAAAAATGGATTTTTGGTTCCTTGTACAATTCAAGATGGCGCTGTTTATATGCTTTGGAATGCAGCTAAATTTTACATTTGAAAGGGTGCCATAGTTCAGGTATTGCAGGGAAGTTCTGTCTGTCAAATCTTTGCAGAGACAGAGCCTTGTTGTTTGGCCTTTATCAGGCATGTAATATAATCAGTATATTATAATAAAATAGTCTAATAAAGCATGTAATCTGGATCCTGATGAGAATTCTCAGAGACCACAATAACACAGGATCATATATATACATGTACATATCCCAAGGGTTCATTGCCAAGAAGCCAGTAGATATATTCTAGAATATAGAAAATATCTTTGGAATAATTCTCCCTGTAGATTTATGCCAAGAAGATTGTAGATACCTTCCTTTGTGTAGTTCCTCACACTTCATACGTTAGAGTAGATGCTAGATGCTAGCATATTTGCTTACAGTATTGGAAGAAGAGCAAAGAAACCTTAATTAGGTCACTTTTTAGGTGTCACATCTTTGTTAGTTTTGGTTCCAGAATTGCAAAACCAAGATAACATTGCTTATGCTCTGAAGACCACTATCTGTCCAAAGTGCAAAGGAAAGCTAGTGTTATTCTAGATGGAGTCCTTGCTATTGCCTGCTTAGCTCACTTCAGCAGCCCAGGTGTTCAGCCCCCACAATGAACTTACGAAATCCTTGCTGCAATTGTAGAGCATCTTTGGAATACCATCAGTGAAAGTCCTGCTGAGCCACTTCCATTTCTTGCAAACAGCTGTATTGCAACTAAATTGATTAGGGACGTGTTAGGACYAGTGAGAGGAGGAGCTTGTCTCTCATGGGGCGGGGGCGAGGCTTAGTGATGAGTGGAGCAGCAGCAAGTATATTGCAGCTCTGACTCTAGCAATAGCATCCTTTATCTAAGTCCTAGACTGATAATAAATGAAAGCTTTTCTAACAGACATTTGTGCTCACCTTTAAAGATTTTGACTAGATGTTTGGTAGCATGGGAAATAGGAACTATAGAAGGTCATTTGGTAATCAATATACCTTAAGCAGATCTCAGCACTGCAATGAACATGTTATTGTACAAATCAAATGAAGATGATCTGTTCAGCCACGCAACCAGCTCTGGACAACCACCACAGAGACAATGCCTGAGATTTATACAATGTTTAAATGAGAAGAAAGTGAGACAAAACACTGGGGTCTTTTCAACATGTTATTAGTCAATTCACGAGTCAGATCCTATTCAATCTAGATGAAAGGAATCAATGATACATTTAATTAAAAGGCTATTGCTTTTGTGAGAGAACTTGCAGAAGGAATTACAATTCTTACAAGGTGTGTTATAAGCGTTTTTCATAGGGCACACCATGCTGTTCGTACAAATGAAGGCATGTTTCCTTCAAACGTGGGTAATTGCATATCAGTGCAGCTATGTAAGAGACATGATTTTCAGAGGTGCTGGGTGCTGACTTCTTTTGAAGTTTACAGGTCTTCACTGCCTGTGAAAAGTAGGCCACTTATATAAATGCCTAAATATAGATTTTGGTGCTTGACTTTAGGCTGCCAAGCTTGACAATTTTGGCTTTAATAAATAAAACAGACCTTCTAAGCTGAAAGTATGTCAGTAAACTTGGCTCTAGCTAGACAAACATTGACTGGAATACTGCCACAAAATGTGCATCTTTTGGGTCCATTCCACAAATGCTAAGTGCCTTAAAAAAAATCCCAGCAGAAACAGGAGAGTGAATTCTGAAACTAAACTCTAGGCACAAACACACCCTGGCTTTTGCATGATTTCTTTCATCACATTGGCCATTATACAGAAAAATGTTTTGACGGACTATCAGTGGAAATTTGTTCATATCGTATTTATATCTATGTACCTCACAGCATAATAATCAGGGACTAACATGCAGTCAAATATGTAGCTTTATAAACTATATTCTTGCCAATTTTACCACTCTTTATACCTGGTAGGTTACTCAAAGTTAAAAACTCAAACAAACAATTCAAGATTAAACCTACAGCTGCTGTAAATCCATGCGCTTCATGCACTTCAAAGAAGGAAATATGCTGATATAATCCACCTGAGTATTTGGACTCTAGACATGAGTTTACTTTACATTCAGCACCACAAGAGAGATCTACATGTGGTATAAGTCAAAGCACGTCAAATGCAAGTTAGTAGAGCAATGCTGATTTGTGGCAGCTGAGATTATGATGACAAAGATGTTTCTCATCACACTTCCTAAGCACTTTTTTTTTTTTTAAACAGGCAAACAAATCCACATACTGAGGTAAAATAGTATACATTTGCAGTTCCTGTTTTAATGATGACTTCTTTAAGACTACTGTATGGCTGTGACTCTACAGTTGTAGAAGAGGGAGCTGACTCTGCTGGAGAAACACAGTCTTTCATAATGCAGAGCAGAGTGCGAGAGCATTGCGAAATGGCTTGATCCTGGGGGAAAAGGAGTGGTGAGATTTCTTCCTATAAGGTAGTGGTCAGCACCATCCAGAGGGACATCCTTGTTGGTCTCTCTTTCTTTAGTATGGAGTCATGGTTTCAAAGTGCTGGATCCCCAACTGATGTAAATTAGGGTAGATCTGTTGAAAATGAGAGTGCTTTGTTGATTCAAGTTCACTGTAATGTTGATCTGAAATGTGCTTGTTTTAGTGCCTTGTGTAAGACTCATGTAAAGGTATAGTATACAGTCTTAAAAGGAGTAAGCTAACTAGAGAGAGATWGGAAGAATTACCTAAAAACTTTTGAATTAGAATTCTGTTATTTCCTTCTTTCATACTAGAGAAGGAATGGGACTGGGTGCTTTAATACCTGACTTTTGTATTAGGCTAGGTAAAAGTCCAGGATTTACAGCTCTGTATAGGTGGGTCAGCTCTGAGGCTTATGAACAAGGTAAACCATGGGAAGCTTCAGAGCTTCCTGGAGGGGGGGAAAAAATATTATATGGGAAATGGAATGTGATTAAGTTGTACATAATTGCTATCTAGAATTGAACAGGAATTACCTTTGATTTGTCTGAAGGTACAGTAGCTAGGGTTGGTAGGCTCATGTGTTTGAGCTGACTTGCGTGTTTACAGCCTTTGCACTGGGAGGTGTTCAGGAGCCCAGCAGGTTGGACTGGAGGTCCAGTTCCCAAGATCTAGCCAGGCTGTTGCACCCTGACTGGGAGACCTTGGCTTGAGAAACCTTTTCAGGTTTTATTAAAGCCCAGGTGACAGGTGAAAGTGTGTGAAAAGGCTTCTTTTTACAATCTAGTGAAACAACATAATTCAAAAAGTGTGTTTTCCTGGAAAAAAAGCCATGGGATTACTGTAGCTTGCTCATCTGTTTATTGCACATAAGTGCATGAGTGGGGATTYAGGGAGTTTCTATTGCTGTATCCTCTAGCCCTGCCTGCAATGTAGTCTCTGCTGTCAGTGCAGAGCCCACGGTGGTCCTGAATATTGGAAGGCATTGGTAAAGCACAAAAGACCCCTCACAAACAGGAARAATTTTGCCCTTCCTGATTATTGGCCTCACATTAATTTAAAAAAATTGTTGAATATGAAGTTTGAGTATGGCCTGAGTAGAGAGCTTTTTGGTGCAGAGAGCAGGAAGCAGAGGGTAGGCGTTTATGTACAAATTTCCAGGTGCTGGGACTTAAAGCTTCAAAAGTCTTTATTACTTCATACTTTAATGCAGACACTTGGTTTTGTGGATACAAATGTTCTCATATCTGCTTTCTGTTTAAGCTGATGGCTGCTGTATATACAGCCAAAGTGGATAAGGGACTGCATGCTAATCCTGAATTCAAAGAAGGTCTGATTTCTTTTGGGAAGCTCTGAGACTTCTAATACACTGTCCCCAAGCCCTTGGCCAGAAAAATCAGTAATATTTTCAGTGGGATTTTGGATACGTATTTTGCAGCGTGGTCCCATCCTTATGAATCTGAGAAAAAACAATCAGATAACAGGGTTACATTATGTTGATCTGGCCTCTTTCTTCTTTAAGAGAGAAATAGGGGGTGATTCTAAATAGATGTTCAGTGCAAAAACTCAGCCAGGGTGATACTTACCCAGCAGCTAGGAATTTACATGCACATCTGGTACAAGTGTTTTGGAAAATCCTGTGCTTTGACATATTCCTGATGTCTACATAAAAATATTTGGTTTGTCATGTGCACCATTTTATTTTATTTTATTTTATTTTTAAATGCAGATGAAGAGTTTCAGGAGAGGTTTGACAGGCCTTGAAGATCTGGCTTTGGGGTTGATTGTACAGAGGTTTGTTTCTTTTCTAAATGTAAAACTTTATTTTTGCTGCCTCTAAGAACAGAAAACATGCATGCATATACATGTGCAATTTAGATGGCATGACTCTTCAAAATCTATTTACTTCTCTGAATGTTACTTATTGTGGTGGTGGAAATTATAGAATCATAGAATCATTAAGGTTGGAAAAGACTTCTAAGATCATCAAGTTCAACCATCAAAAATTGGTTATCTCTTCTACTTACATCACTAATAATATGTTGTGGAAATGATTCTAGAGTTACCATCAAGAAAGGGACTTGTCATAAGTTTCCTGCAAAAGCAGTAATTGCATGCTCTGCATTTAGGGGTTTCAGTACATGTCCACACAGTGTAGTGCCCTGCTAGGAGTAACCAAACTTAGATCTTGGCTCAGAGCAGTGTGACAGCCCTCAGAGAGGCTATAACAAAACACAGCTGACCTTCCAAGGCTAATAAGCCCTGACTGTTAATTAAGCTTGTCAGTCTAAGGGGCAGTGCTTTGCTGATGTGGTGAAACATATGCCGTATTTTCACATGTATGGCTTGCAGCTTTTCTGTTGAAAAAAGAGACGAGGAAAAAAAAAGCAACACAGACAAAAAGCATCTGTTGAGTAYGGAGTAGCTAATATATATAGTTTTTTCCTTTTCCATGCCTAGAGACTCTTTCCTCTTTAGAGAAAATGAGACAGTGCAGACATCACAGCATAGTACTGCTTCTAGATCTGGAGCAGCTTACTTACTACCAGCTTGATGCTTTGTGGACACTCCTACTCCTACTGTGTCTCTCATTCATGCCTTGGCATCACTGCACAAGCACATAGCATTCGTGGAAACTTATCTGTTCCTTCCAGAGCAAGAGACAGAGAAGGAACAGTGAATTGTACTACTAATAAATCTGTGAGTTTTAGAAAATGACTTTCACGGTTAAGGCTAAGGACCGATTCAGTGTTGTTCTAAAGGATGGACTTAAGAATATCATTAAATACTTTCCTGAATCGATTCTACAGACACCAATTCAATTATACCATTCAAAATCAGGTATGAAGTTGTTGAGGCAAATACAACATAAATAGCCTCTGCAAATTCACTAGCCATGAAAAAAATCATAACTTGCAAATCAGCATGTGTTACTACAGAAATAGGCCTGGAATTGAGATGGAGAAGAAATCCACTCCATTTTGTAGTATTGCATAGTAAAATCCGTTGCAAAGAGCAAAGGCTGATCATGCCTCTTGCCAGCTGGGACAGCAAGAGCCACAACCACTCTGCTGTAAAGTTTCTTCGTCAGTACTAATTTTCAGTCTTGGGAAAGAACTTGACTTCCCCATGTGCTTGACAGGGAAAGAAGAGAAGCAGCAGCTCTGCCCCATTTTACAGTAGGCAGTAGTCCTTTCTCACACTTTTGGGGAACATCTTTGTATTTCTCTCTACTGCCTCTCAGATAGGGAGGCCTCAAATATAACCTCTTCTGCTCTTTCGGGACTAGTTGCTGTTCTTAAATCCAACAGCTGGGAATGAAGTCCCAGTACTGATACCTACCACCCCACTTAGTTTTCTTACATAGGTTTTGTCTTTTTTTCCTCTGCATTAAATTATACTGATCTTTTCTAGAGAGAAGATCTGTGCTATTGATTCAATTATCTATTTCTGCTGTGTACAAGTCCTAAATTTGTCTAATATAGCTATTATTTGCTGTTCATAAAGTACTGGAGAGTGGATGAGATGTTATTTGAATTCTTCTGAATTAACCATATGTTGCAGGTCCTACCTATGATTGCTAACTAGTCTTTTCACAAAAATGCATCTTCTCCATCTATTTTGATTTAAACCAAGGTGACTTGCTTTACAAGCAGTATTATAGTAGAACTGCAGAGGATGGTAAGCTGTTTTGCCTTTTGTAAAGCAAGCAGCTGCAAGCATCTTCTTTGTGATTTTTAATCTCAAGTAGCATCTTAACATAAATATTCTACTTTTGTTGATCTCTAAAAGGGCCAAAAATATTTGGTACCAGCAAGGAGAAATAAATGTGTGAGGACAGGAATAGCAAGAGCTCCTTTCCTGAGTAAAGCTGTGAGAAGAAATTATAGTGGGACCTGTCATCAATTTAGTTGATAGAACACCAAAAGAAAGTCCATTCTTTACCACTTGGGTCACTTAAAAAAAAAAAAAAAAAAAAAAAACCAAAAACAAAACCACAAAAAAAGAACAAAAAAGTTATATAGAAATCATTAAATACTTTTTATTTATCTTAAAACAAACAAAAACCCAGCAGTCTTGCCTTATCACAGATCCACAATAATTCCTAGCCTGCTTGGTTTCTACCAAGGGAAAAGTTTTTCTACTGAAGTCACTCTGAGTCGATCTGACTGTTGGTCACCTTGCTGGTTGTGGTCCAATGTAGATTAAATCCTGAATCCTKTCTTCTCATTCTGCCTCATCTGTTCTTCTTGGCTACTTGAGAAAACAAGAATTTTGTGATTGGAAAATAATTTTTAGCTCTTTAAGATGATTTATCAAGTTTAAGTTATTGGCTACTAGCATTTTTAATTACCACTGATTTGAGAAATAAACCTTTCTCCCCAAACCCTCAAGTTTCCTGAGATTTGTGGGTTGAGAAGTTCTTCAAAGTTGTTATTCTTGAGCTTCTCTGAGTTTATATAACCCACTTCCTGTCTTTAGGACATGAGTAGCTTCTCTGGTTTTAGGGGAGCTGATGGTGACTTACAATGGGAAAAGCAGGTACCCTTAGTGAAGTAGTGAGGAATTGTGAGGAATTGAGGAACTGCATATTACTTCTGGGTCACAGTCCTAGCTGTTCTTGTGTCTTAGTACGTGAGAAGTGGAAAACAATTTTGTCTTGGTTAAGCCAAACTACATTACCTTGCATGAGCTGGGGGGCAAAGACACCAATAGGTAGTTATCATGGTTCAACTGATGGAAAGTGATTTAAGCTACAAGAACTTGATTCAACAGATATGCAGCATGCTTCATGTTTTAATACAGAAATGCTGGTTTTTGGAAGGAAGGGGAAGGGATTTTCCCATCATTGTAGAAGAACACACCGTGTGGGGTGGGGTGAACTTTCTAGGCCATATTAATGCAGACCAGCTCTGCTCTTCCCCTTTTACACCTAAGAGATTGAGTGGTGCAAAACAAAGAAGGATGAGGCCCAGGGATGAGGATAAAACGTCTTCCCACCTTCCCTTCTCTGAAACCAGAGTTGCAACACGTTCCCAGTATCTTCTCTTTTTTTTCCTTTCTTTTTTTTTATTTTTTCCTTCCCTCTCTCCCCTTTTTCTTAAGTTCTTAGAGCAGTTGGACATTTGGGATTTTCACTCACTTTGTGAGGCTTAGCTCATAAAAGCTTTTCCGCAGAAGTATAGCTAACACAATTATCTCCCTTAATTTTTGCATTAGTCATGGAACGCTAATTACGAAAAGTCTTGCAGGGTCAGTCTTTTGTTCCATGCAAGTCAACAGTCTGGGACAGGGGAACAGGGATGGTAGGAACTTGCACACCAGCTGTAACTAAATTGAATGTGTATAAGTGCTCTCATTACAGATAAGTTAATTATATTTTCCTGGTGGAGTAGCTGAGAAATTGGCAACCTTTCACTAAAAAATGTTTCTCATAAGTTGCCAACTTGCTTGGTGTTCTCCTATTCAGCAGCAGCTCTTGTACTGAGGGCCAGCTTCTGAGAGGTTAGAGCCTCTACTACTTCTGAGAGGTTAGAGCCTTTCCACTACAAACCTGATGTGACCCGGCACTGGCAGCAGTGGCATGGAGAGGTCTATTCCTCTGGAGAAGGAGGGGTTTGTATCTTGGGAAGGCAGAGAGGAGAAAGTCCTCTAGCTGTAGAGGAATTGCCTTTCTTGAAAAAAGGTGATGTGGCCGTAGGGCTTGGTCTGGTTGCAGAAACATCAAAAGCAGCCTGTAGTACTTTACCAGTAGTTCTCTGATATGTGTCAGGTACTAGATCCAGAGCTGGTTTTAATAGGGCTCCAAGCAAAGGGGCATCAGGTTAAATTTTGCAATAAAACAAACTCCATATCTGGGGTGAAGAAAGGAGGGACCTTAGCCCGARAGCTGAAGGCTGTCTTCAGAAAAGTAAATTGTAGAATTACGACTTCATTTTCATAACATATGCCTTGTTTCATCTTTGTGTAAGCTCATGTAGATGCCATGGTATTAGTTACACTCATGCTTTCAAGCTAATGCCTGCAAGTAATCTACTTAATCCTGCTTTCCTGGCCTTCTCCCACTGTCACCAAATAAAAATCAAACCAAAATAAACTATTAAGGTAATGAAACACTTCAGTAATTTTGCTGTACTTCTCTGATTTCAGGAGCAAAAATCCTATAGTTTATAATAATCTGATTTCAGGAATGCCRTATTTCAGTTTTCTGTGAGTTATACTGGGACGGCAGTACACAGACCCTGTTGAACAGGTGACACTCAGGTAGTCCCGCAGGAGCTGTCGAGCACRTGCGGGATCCATGGGGTGAGGTGGGTTGGTGTGGCTCAGCAGCCAGGGCAGAACTTGCCCAATGGGGCTGCAGTCCATGTGGACCTTAGGTTTAGCAATCTGGAAGTTTGTTCTGAAAATGCTGTGTGAGATTTGAGAGCAATTCAGTGGTGTTACTTATTCAGCTACTCCTATTTAAAAAAAAAAAAAAAAGGCAGATGAGATGAAAGTCCATTTGTTCAGCTAGTTTACAATAGAACAAATTAATTGCACATGCTTTTCTTGTCACAAGTCCCATGTTAGTTGCCTGGTCCAAAATTCTCACTACCTGATCTATTCATCGTATCAATCTCTCAAACTGATTCTCACTGCTTATGTCTTCCCAGAGTGCATATTTATTGCTTCCCTAATTGCACACTTTGTTTTGCCGAGACTTAATTTCCACTGGGTCTCTTAAAATAGAGACATAGGGAAGATGCAGCACAATTTGTAGTGTAAAAATCTAAAATAGAAACCTGGAAAATCTTATTTCTTAGTCTAAGCTCAGCTTTATACAATGCATAGTTAGAATTTACAGGAAGTAATCTGGCTTTATTCTAGATCTAGAGCAATCTTTTTTTTTTTTTTTTAAGTAAAACTATAAATAAATATTTGCCTCAGAAGTTGCCAGATGGAAAGGGAGARTTATTGTTTTTTCCTTGAAGCTTTCACTCAATAAATAATACAATGATTTTATCTTTATGATTCCATAATAGTGATTAATGAAGGCTGCTATAGTAGGATGAAGGGTGGCTTTGCTAAAATATTTTTGAATCCAAAACCACATAAGTTTTGTAAAAATAAAACCTAAATTTTTTTGAAGCTACCTGCTGATGAACTACCTCTGTTTTGGCTGAACCATGCCAGATGAACATTCCCAGAGTATCTGGGCCACCAGTTTTTAAATGATGTCTTTCTCCTCCTGAAAATACTGCTGTAAATTTGGAAAAGCAAAGTGAAATCAGTCAAGCTGGGTTAAAATGTATAATGAGATCAGAACTGGGGCCAAACTGTAAAACCATCCAGTTAATTTCTGTGATGATTTTGATGCGCTATGTGTGTGTGGTTATGCTTTGTTGTGGTTTTTTTTGTTTGTTTGGTTGGTTGGTTTTGGTTTTCCTCTTTTTAAATCTGGAAGATTTAGACCCCACTTTTTCATCTTGTGGTGCATATTCCTGTTTGTAGAAAATATCTAGCAGCATATTGGCTACGACAACCTGCAGTGGATCTGTCTTTTAAAAGCTTTAATTTGTGTTCATTTCCTACAATTATCATGCTGTAAACTCTCCATGCAAGACACCTTTTTTGATTACATTCACCTTGCTGGTTCACTGAGCAGGATGATAGGAAATTGCAGATCAGACTAGTCATTCAAAGTTATCGTGGTTTAACCCCAGTCAGCAATCAAGCACCACACAGCAACTCACTTGCCCTCCCCGTCCCCGGTGGGATGGGGGAGMGAATCTGAAGAGTAAAAGAAAGGAAACTCACGGGTTGAGATAAGAACAGTTTAATAATTGAAATAAAAGAAAATAATAATAATAAATTGTAATGAAAAGGAAAACAACGAGAGAGAAGAACAAAACACAGGAAAAACAAGTGATGCAACTGCTCACCACCTGCTGACCGATGCCCAGCCAGTCCCCAGCAGCAATCGCTGCTCCCTGGCCAATTCCTCCCAGTTTATATACTGAGCATGACGTCATATGGTATGGAATACCCCTTTGGCCGGTTTGGGTCAGCTGTCTTCTCTGTGCCCCCTCCCAGCTTTTTGTGCACCTGGCAGAGCATGGGAAGCTGAAAAGTCCTTGACTTATTGTAAGCACTACTTAGCAACAACTAAAACATCAGTGTGTTATCAACATTATTCTCATCCTAAATCCAAAACACAGCACTATACCAGCTACTAGGAAGAAAATTAACTCTATCCCAGCCGAAACCAGGACAAAGGTATAACTGCCTGCCTGTCTCTTAATCAAGATTCAGCCTCCTTGTAGCTTTATAATTTAAAAGCAGGCACTAGAAGTATTTCATCCCTGTTTTTAGTCATAAGACTGCTGAACCAGCAAAACCAACTGGCTGAGAAAGCCTGATCATATTCCTTAAAATAATGTGACATGCTAGCTGGGTATTGGACGGATGTACATCATGTTGAATAAACCACCGTACCTTTCAGTGACTTCCAGTGAGAGACATTTTCCTTGTAGTTGCTTTTACTAAGTGGCAAGCTCCTGCTTTAAGTGGTGGATGCTGAAATAGAACTGATCTCTCTCTCATGCTTTGTATCACCCATCTGTTAGACTCACACAGCATGAAAAATTACTGCATTTTACATTCTTTTATAGAAAAGGATTATTTTGTAATTGGTGTCCATTGTTGGAGGATCACAGCATCCTTTTCTGAAATGTTGATGGTGCTATTTGTGTGGCTTTTAAGCAATACAGTGTCAAGCTGCCTAGCCTCATCAGGCTGTCAGTGGTCCGCAGGATTTGGCAGGGAAGTGAGTGCTGCTGGCTAATGGGCTGGGAGGAGGAGGTGGCTTATAGCTTCCCTCGGCATCCCCTTGGTAGATCTGCCTCCTTAGCTGCCGTACAAATGCAAAATGTAATGGCATTCCCTGCCCCAAGCAGCTTACAGCTTCAGTAATAAATTACATCATCATATGGTTTTGTAAACTGCTGTTAGCCAAATTTCTGGATGGGGGAAATGGATGCCTGGATAAATTTGTAACTTTTCTGTGGTTACTCATGAAAGAAATGACAGAGTCAGGAGGAAACAACAATCTTTCACAAGACTGCATACATACTCTGTAAATGAAGGGCAAAAGACCATCCTATGTACTAAGAAATTAGAAGTGACTAAGTTAAGGAATACCTCAGGTAAACACTGCATAACTTTTTGTCAACACTGTATGCTTTGTTTCATGTTAAGGAATTAACTTGCCTCTGGAAACTTAATACTGGGCACATTTAGTAAAACATATGGTAGCTATTGGGTCTGTATACRTTTACCAGTGCAAAATTTACTTCTTTGAAAATAGTTACTTGAAATATTTCCTCAGACAATCTGAATGTAGTGAGAAGAAGATGCAGAGAGCCTGTGGGKGAAAGAACCACCGGTAGATCAGAGGTAGAGGCATTGCCTGTATACATTTATAACACATTCTGATGCTTAATCATAGATTTGATTTATTTAATTTTAAGCCATGAGTCATATGCTTGTGAATTCCAAAGAAAGCAACACTGCAAAATGTATTCACTGAGTGAGAGTCCCAAATTAGGATCAAAACCACACTGCGCTGGATGCTGTACAAACACATCAACACTGTAGCTGGACCACAGATCTTGCAGTCTATAAGATGGAGATCACATTTTCTGGTAATAAGCAGCAGGAGGGAGGGAGGGAAAGAAAAAAGGAATAAAATAGGAAATTGAGTTCCATTGTGTGTTTGATGGTGAGGATCATTAACTGAAAACAAATTGTTTGTTTGCACAGCGTGAGTGCCATGCTTGTGAACTTTATAGAGAATGACTCTGAGACAGTTGAAGAGGGGTCAGGAGATGCACATGATGTCTGTGAAACCTAGCCTGCCCCACACAACTGTCTTGAACCTTCATCACAGAGTCCATGYGCACCCTTCCTAAAGCTCAGGATGCTCAGCAAGAGGACTTCCACAGAGCTCATTGAGGTTTGTGTCAAGTTCTGGCACAGGCGAACATCAGGAGTAGTTGGTCTATTGATATCAGCAGATTGTATGGGAGTAAAAACTTAAGTTAGGAGGATCGGTCCATGTGTTATTTGATATCACAGCTGTAATGAGTACCATGCAAAGGTGGCAAAATATATATATGTGTGCACTTAACATATGACTGTGGCATCTGTCTCACATTTCAGTGTTTCTGTTTTAAAAAAGGTTCTCCACATCCTTATGTCATCCATGTTACCTCAGATGCCTGCTGAGAGGTTTTAATTTGTTTTAAAGGGTTTCAAAGCATGAGAGGTTGGCTTAAATATGAGAGTGTAAGCTGCCACTACTCTTGATTATTATAAGGTCTGTAAAATCTTCTTAATGGATGTGAAAAAAACAGGTGGAACTGCTAATAATGCACAACTGTAGCTATACCACAACAAACAGTTGACCAGAAGGGAAAAAAAGCTCAGTACTTTTAGTGCCAAAGTAGGTGGAATAACTTGTGCTTTTCAGCATCCACACACGTGCAATCACTTGRGTCTTGTCTAACTTCATGATTTTTCTCACATCTGTCAGATGAATCAGGAATCCAAATGTAAGAATGTGGCATTCATGTACACCATGTGCATCTCTGAATGATTCATATTTCTCTTGTGAGGGTATGCTCATGAAATGGTTGTGTAGTTTCTGAAGTACAGAGATGAATCTTTTTCCAAGGTTGCCTCAGTAAGGAAACTAATCTAATATGGCATGGTTATTATTATATTAATAATAGTAATAATGCTATTTCTGCTTGTATTATAACAGCTAGCCATTCCTAGTTGTGGAGCATGACACATCTGCTTACAGTCCAAGTATAAAACATGCATGCAGWTGGAGGACACATGAAAACAAGATGATATTGGCTAACACAAAAGGATCTCTGGATCAGAACATTGAAAGCCTAATCTTTTCAACTTGTTAGTAGCTGTTGTGACAAAATAAAATTTAAGGAGGGATTTGAAGGACTATAATGAAGTACTGTTCAGATGTTTTTGGAAGGCAAATGTATCGTACAGCGTAGGGGAAAGCACAAGGATGCTTGTTTGCATATTTAACAGATGGACTTTAACTGTTATAATCATACTACTCATACCAGTTGCACACTTATAATCCTTATGAATCCTCTACGTAATCTTAACTTTTAAAAAATCGGGGCCCAGCAGTGAGGGCCTATGCACTTTCAAAATTATATGGCAGTACAGCTCTGAAGTGCTCATGTGAAGGTTTAAAACACTATTATTTCTTGTTGCACAGCCTGACTATTCTTTGTCAAAATGTCATCTAGGAAACAGGCTTTTACTGTAGTGTTCATTGGTGTTCTCTTGTCACGTAAATTTCTTCAATCAGCAGGATTAGTAAACCAGTATTTCTTACTTTCTGTACAATCCATTACTGGTTGGGTTCTATATGACAATGCTCTTAAAGGAATTATCTATGGTAGAGAAAGGATAATCCCTCTAATATTTCTGATAGGCCATGGTTAGTGATACTAGCCACTAGACAGTGTCTTTTTGCCAACACCATTTTCAGTATTCCCTTACTGAATATTCGTTGGTTGCAATATAATCAACATGGACTGGTCTGTATTAAACAACTGGTATCTCTAATGGTGGCTCAGCTGATTTAGCGCAAGTTAGTGAACTATGAGTGAATTTATAGTAATAATTACGGGTAATTCTTCTTAAAAATTCCCTGGAGGAGACCAAGTTCAGCTGATCCATTTGCCTTTTACCTCAGAAGCCTACATATTCTATGGCATGGTGTGAGTTTGAGTATCACAGTTTGGGGGTGATCGAGGAGTGCAGGGAGTTAGGAGAGTGGGTGGGGCTGCGGGAAGTTGGAAGCTGTTTGGATGCATGGTTGCTTTTCCATCACCCAATGCAATATACATCACTGTCCTCTTTTGAACACACAGGCCACAGTCTGGCTTATGTTTGGTGAGCTAATGTTTTCTTGGGTCCCTAATGCTGAGCAACATAATTTAATACGTAGACCTTGTTTTCCCATTGCCCCACCCCAATGATAATTCCAGCAGCTGGTCTACCTCTATTGTTTTTTCCTTCATGAATATTCATGTCTATTGATTTCAATATTTTCAGTGCTTTCATAGGAACAAAAATGTTAATATAGTTCTGAAAGAATTTTAGTAATGCCCAATGGAAACTTGCTCTGCTGCATAAACAAGGCTTCCCAATTTTCCTTTAGATGCTTTTGGGAAGGAGCTCAGGAATGATGGAAGAGTGCTGCAGTTCACTTAGTGGGCTGGAGGTCTGCATGTGAGCCAGATGGGAACAGCTTCATTGCAAAAATAATCTAAAACTCACAATGTTGTAAATTACTAGGACAAACTGTCTAACATGTGGACTTCATGGAACCTGGGTTTCTTGTGCATCAGATTTTTTTTTTWAAAAAAAGAAAGTCTGCTCTGGAGATAAGTTAACTGTTTAAAATCTCTCTGATACACAGAGGAAGAAAAATGAACAAAAATCCTTCTAAGAGAGCCTTCTCAAGTGTGAAATGTTCATCAAGTTTAGAAAGGTGGGGCACAAAGTTCAGGAGCTCATTTCTTTGTTTCTTTTTTCTCTCTTTCTCTCTCTTTTTTTTTTTAGTTCACCCTTGCAGTTCTACTGTGTAGAAAATCTGAATAACAGCACTGTCTACCTCAGTAGGGTGTTAGGAAAGTATTGCCTGGCAGAAGCTGCCATCCCTTAGGGTGTGGTGTATGTGATGTAGAAGCCCTGATGAGCCAAACAGTGGCATAGCTTTTGGATTTAAATAGGGGTCCCATCTGGAAATGACTTCCTGCATTAAGTTAATCAGACACAACTGAGTGGAGCTAAGCTCTGGCATTACTAAGAGGTTGGGGTCCTGTCCGGCAGGAAACAGATGGGGGCTGTCTGCTTAGAAGACAGACAACGTGCCCTGATCATATTGTTTTCTTTGGTTTTTACACAGAGTTTGCTATGGGAGTGTAGGATTTTAGTCTGCATTCATGACTATGCTCTGAAAAACAGACAAGGACTCCAGTCGGGCTGTCTACTGTTTAAGCTTAGACAATGTGTTTGGTTGCACAGGCTTTAATTCTGCTGTAACCCCTTAAAACCAGGAAGATATGCATGCCATCTTATCTATAATTTCTTTTTATTAGCCCAGACTTTTAAAAAAAAAATTAAAGACTGCTAAAAGTGAAATTTCACAATTTCGAAGTAGGTGGTTAAGGTAATACCCTGAATTTCAATAGTATCAGACTGCCAAGCCAGTCCTCTGACTTAATTTTAAAATTGTGGAGTAGTACAAGGATTTCGTTGTGAAACCAGAACTGTTCTGATGTCCACCTGAAACTGAACAGAAGCTTCACAAATTTGTGGAAATTTTTTGTAACTCATCTTAGCTTAGTGTTTTGAGATGCAGCTTGAAACTACATCCATTTTGTATTCTAGTGGGTTTCATTGCACACAGTTTTTTGGTGGTGTGTTTTTTTTTTTTTTTTCCTCTCAGCAGGCAGCTCTGGCTTTATTTCAGCTTTTTTTTTTTTTGTAGAAGTATGTTGCTTTCCAGGAGATAAGGTTGCATTCTGAGACTAAACCATTAGGCAGCCTTACTGGATGTATTGAATTTAGTCTTTATTCCTTACCTGAGCTGCATTAGACTTCCATCAGCACATGTCATCTTGGCACTGAGACAGTAGTTAAGCTTTTCAAAGTGGCTTGAATTGAAGTAATTTTTGCTAGCACTGCACATAATGGATATTAGGTTCTTAATGAAACAGAGATGCTTCAGACCAGAAGAAATTCCACCCAGACACTCAGATAACATCTGACAATCAGTTTGTACCTCAAAGAGGGAAAAATAAGTAAACAATCTCTCCTATGGCTGCTGCTTAAGAAAAAGATTCCTCTTCCACCACTCTTCAGCCCTCATGGAGGTTTCATCCAAGATCAAGAAAGTGAAACTTATATCAGAAATACCAAGCAGCGAGAGACTCATATTATCCTTCAGCCTCAGTCACTAAYGGGTTTCTCAGACATGGCCATTTTTTGAATACCAGAGGAAAGGCTGTKTCCTTAAGAATACCAAAACAAATATAGTATGGATTCCATCTGACTCTTGCTGACTGTTACAGCGAACTGGGGAGCTGTTTCAGCAACATGACATTGTTGCATGGAAATAATGTAAAGGAGGTTCAGTCATCCTGCTGCAGTCTTGGCAAAAGCTTCTCTGACTCTAGCCAAGCTTCTACTGATGTCTCTGCATTATGTGTCACTTTGTTGTGCAYCAAATCCCATTTTCTTCCCATCCTCCTTCTCAGGCAAGTTCAGTCCAGATATAGGGTTGGAATTTCTCTGACATTAAGGATATGATTTGGGAGGCTAATAATTGAGTCTAAGCTCACATCTTCACCAGGAACCATCCTGGTGCTTTTGTTGGAACTGCCTTGTACTGTGTGAAAATCTAAGTGCTGCATATCCATCAGTTGCTCCGTGTGTGTGTGTTATAGTGGCAGTGAGAATAAACTTTAGCAACCCCTCGTTGGAGGTAGTGCTGTCACCTGCTGTCCTCCAACTGAGTCTAACAGTTTGTTGCATTTGGTTTTCGTTCCAATTCAGTCTAGTGGGGATCCAGACAAGGTGRTTCTAACCCCAGGCTGTACGGTTGCATCTCCTCTGCCTCTGACCAAGTCTGTGTTTTTTACTTGTTCATTGTAAGTCTGGATCATTTTGCAGAAATGGATTAAAGAACAATTAGACAGTCAAGTTGAAGGTCAACTTCTCCCGATGCAGCTGTGACAAGCAAAGGGTATCCTGGAGGCAGTAACCTCTTTGTGTCTCAGAGCTGTTCTGAGCATAGCATAAACGGTCTTGTTTGAATGTACAAAGTGGAGAAAAAGCTTTACACCTGGTCTGTGCTAAGTCAGACACAAGTAATAGGGCTTTCAGGACCAATATTTGGATTTAGGACCAGTCCTCCATCTAGTAAGGTATCTAGCAGTTGTCAGATTTTAATGGATTTCTTTGCAAAATACATCCTCAGTTGCCATAAAGGTTGAATAATTTTTGTTTCTCTGCTTCTTTAGTTTATATCACTTACGACTTAGATTACTCTTTTATAATGCTTTATTATATTTTCACCACAGTTTAAAAAAAATAATTACAAGTATATTAAAAGTTGTTAATTGACTAGTCATGCTGCCATATCACTGAATAAAATATATAATATGCCAAAAAGAGCACGTTAAAATGTTCAAAGTTATATTAATTATTAAGTTTGTAAGGCAACCATTTAAGAGTTAGGAAATTTAGGAATTAAAATTGCCTCATCCATCTTCATTCATCCCTGTGTTGTGCTTGTGTTAAAATAAAGTCTTCAATCACCAGGTCTTGTGCTTTCATTTCCCAAGGACCCATAACTCATTGGGTGCACAACACTGACAGAACTTGCCCAATGACTTAGGTGAATTTAGTGACAAACAGAATTCAGTTGTCCAAAGCTTAGTTTTCTCTGCATTCAGTTTGTTCAGACGTTTCGATATATTCTGATAAAGAGAGGATGAGCAAATATTACCCCACATTGGAAGCTGTGTGCCTGAAAGGCAGAGAGAATAAGATCAGTATTGACCAATAGTGGGAACCCAGATGGAAGCTCATAGGGTCTGACTTCTCCGTATACACCAGCACATATATCCTGTCTGCAGCTCCACTGACTTTATTCACAGAGTGTCTCCAAATGAGACCCTGGATTGGCAAGGTAGGAAACATATCTTTTGGGAGAATGACACGATATAGCATGGCTGTGGCAGAGGCAAGAGCAGAGTTCAGTGTTGGAGCACTCATCTTACTCAGTGATGAGGCCATTTGCTGTCTTCCCACAACCTGCTGCCTCATCTGCTTTGCACCCTTCAAATTCTGCACCAGACAGGCGGGGTCCTTCATGTGCTGCGAAATGCCTCTTTGCCCCTTGTGTCAGAACACATTGTTCCTAGTACAGAAGGTGATAAGGTGGTAAAGATACCATGGGAGGATGCTGAGATCAAGAATTAAAGATTTTCTTGTGATTCATATATATTGGAAAAATGGAATGGGGCAATCAAGATTGTTGTTGACTAGCTTGGCTTTGTGGATATGGCAAGTGCTGGATATACAGGCTTTGAAGTAGGCAAGAATTATTCTCTTCTGCATACTTTTTGTAGAACTTCCTTTTTGTGGCACATTCTTAGTTTAGCATATAAATAAACTATAATTAGATAGAACAACTCTCAATTGTGTTCCCTAACAGTTTTGTGCACAGATTTCAGACTTGTGCACAGTCTTCTTTTAGAAGGAACAAAAAATTCTCTCCAGAGACACAAATTAAGAAAAATATTTTAACCATTTTTGTTTAAAAGCATAATCCTTATGAATGGAAAGAGCTAAATCCTGAAACCAGGAAATGAGACTGAGTAGAACATTGATTTTAATCATCCAGAGAGGAGGGGGAGGACAATCCATCCATTAAAAACCATTTTCATTTTCTGAAATATCTTATGCTAATTATTCTTGGACAGAATCTTAGTGCTGAGATGCAAATGAGTGCAAAGAAATTTAAAGCTTTTCCTACGCCACAACTGAGCTTTGGTTGAAGCTGAATCCCCCGAGGATCAGAGATGTTTATTCGTTATAGCTTCTATTTTTGTTTTATCTTTCCTATCAGCCTATCTTTCAAGGCTGCTGCTTGTCAAATCTCTGCTTGCGCCAGGGTTGTATTGTATAGATGGGGTGTAATAGTCCTACACTTTGTCTTGTAAAAATAATGGATAAAAACACTTTATGATTTCTTAAGTATTTACTTTAAAGATTCTGCACAAAAATTTCTCCTTCCCCCCCCCCCCCCCCCAATTCTTCTATGTCCTCCATTACATGATATTAACAGGAAGGTAATTATGCAGACCTCTGTGGGATCCGCTGTACTGAAAGGTGAAAAATGAGTGTTGSCAACTTTTTACTTCCTTCCCTTGAGACGAAAAGCTCATCACTGCTTTTACAGCTGTTGCCAGGTTTTAGTCCAGCTATTTAGAAATAGATTTTTCTTTCTTATTTAAGTATTGTTTAAGAAGGAATCCACATTTCTGGAATAATTTTGACCTAGCTGGTGTGATTTCAGCACTAGGAAGAAAATAGCTCTCACTGTCAAAGCTCTTGAGAACATAAATAAAGCGGAGTCTTTGTCAGCATGTCCCATCATATTGTCTCTGGCATTGCCTGCAGCTGGGTTCGGATTATTTAAGGAGCATGAATAAGGGTTCCTGCATGACAGCTACAGGCTTTGAGAGAGAATCTTGATCTTACAGCTTTCTCACTCAGCAGCTCCTGTGCTCTACTGGTTTTTGTGGAGGAGGTATTAATACAAGTGAAGAGGGGAGAAAAGCTACTCTTTAGGTGGCTGTTTGAGCTTTGTTTAGCTTTGTTTATTTTTACCTACCCACAAAGCACTTTCTTTGTTCCCCTGGATATCCAGGCAAGGGATGGAAGGAGAGAATTGCACTAGGCTTTGGAGATTCTCTGTAACTTTCTGAGGCAGGTAGAGGGGAAGAAGTCTTTAAAAGATCAATCTTTCTGTGTTATTCATGGCTTTTAATAGCTCCATTACAGCTGCCAGAAAAAAAMCCCAGCAGCAAAAAACCCAAACCCCAAACAAACTCAGAGGATTGTCAGTGTTTTTTGCAGGTTTCTCTTCAAGGATTTTAAATGGACAAAATATTCCTCATTTACCTGGGGCTAAGAACGATTCATCCACCAGGGTTCCCAGGCAGCACTGATGCACTGGCAGTGGAGTACTCTATGAAAAATATGAACTAAACTGAATTTTTCTTTTTCAAAAGTCTTCCCATTCAAGGAGGCATGCAATCTGATCATTTTAGGAGTGGAAAWGGAAGAAAATACTATCAACTGGATGCTACAGTACTTAAGGTGATGGTCATTTATGAAGGTAGATTTATTCCTTAGCTGGACCAGCTTTCTTTCAGAAAACAGCTGTTGATAAATCATGTGATTGCATGCAATTATTTACCTACCTTTCTCATTTTCACCAAATGTTTTATGCAAAATACTTCTGAGGATCTTGCTGCTTTGTGACTATAAGTCAATTTGGATTTCTGTTGTAGGTCCCACAGCATTCTCAAATCCAAGAGGAAACCTTGTTTATAGGAGCTAGGACTTCATGTAGATTCTTTTGCAACTGTTTTAAAAGCAAAAATGTGTAGAAAAGTCTTACCTTATTTATATAAATGTGAATGCACCAATATAAAGTGCTCAGATTTTTACAAACATATATTGTTTTACTTAATAGATAAAAAMCCTTAACTTATATTAAAATATATAATTTCTTCCATCCGGCTTCTCCCACCAAACGTTTTTTCTGACTCGCTTACGTGGCAGATGTAGCTTGTCACTCTGCTGTCTCTCCCCTCCCAGTGACTTGGAGCATGGAAAACCTTCCCRTACAGCTCCAGTGGGCACCGGCTGGAGGAGATTTTCAAACTTAGAAAGTCCTTTTTGTGGAACTGAAGAGGCATAATAAAGCAGAGTAACTTTTCCCGAGTGTTTATTCTGAAATTGTTCCTCCCTGAGGAACTATTACTGTAACAGAGCATAGCATCAGGGTACAGGTATTATATTTCACCTATACTGGCCAGAGTTCTCATGCAAGATTATGTAAAAGAGTGATCATTAGAAATTGTAGGCAGAATCCTCTCCCTGTAAGGTATGAAATACTGTTCTGACATGATGGTTAATGGGTAATCTGTGCTGGATATTTATCTAAGATGTTTCCCCGAAACCACAAGAGGAAAACTAAAAAGAGTAGGGGAAGAGCATAAATAGAAAAGCAAGCATGTACTCTCGTCAGCTGCTTGTCATGTCTTTGTCCTCTTAGGGTGCTGCTGGAGCATTGTTTTTGTATTTCCTTGCAAGCCTCCAAAAGTCACATATTCTTATAGGAAACTCCTTGAATTATCACAGGTCTTCTAATATGCTGTAGAGGTAGAGATGGACAGATTTTTTTTCTTGGGCAACCAACTTGTACTTTCTGCCAGTAAAAGAACTCTCCATAGGTTTAAGTCAGCCTCCACATGGTGCAACTCTTGACTAATATAGTAGTCTGTTTGGGATCATTAGTGGCCATCAGTGCAACGTTTCTTCCTGAATTATGTCATCTCCTCAGCCAGATCCCGGGTTCCAGTCCACATTTTCCAAGGTGGTTGGAGCTTGAGCTGTCATGAAGTCTGTATTTCCTGRCTGTTGAATAATAGTTTCATGCTTTCCGAGCAGAACAGTAATTAATGAGAATTTTATTATAAGTGTTAATGGAGTGAACTTTTCTTTGTACAGCTCTTTAAAGGCTGTTTCTGACCTACGCAAACCACAAATACAGAGGTTGTCTTTTAAGTGGCATAGAAAACGGTTCCTCTAAAGTTTACTGTACAACATTTTAAGTACTGTCATTCAAATATAGTCCAGAAGTCTGAATAGTTACACCTTTAAAACTCCATTCAGACACTTCACTGGGAATGTTTTCCATTGTGAAAACTTAGAGGATGGCGTTAAGTCCTTCCAGAGTTAGTTTTAAAGGAAACTGCTGTGCAATTCRTGCACACAGAACAAGATAGAAGAGGAAGGGGAGATTGTTACTTTTTTACTAGTGAAGCTAGCCAGTGATGTGTGCAATATTTTCATTTGATAAGGAAATTCTAATCTGCAGTTTCAAATGTGACATTATCATCTTCTGAATTTTGCCAACACCCTCATCTCATCTTTTTTGCACTCTTGTCTGTAGATGGAGTTTTAGGAAGAAGGCAGAAAGGTTGTAACATAGAAGCTAAAAGTCAAGACTGGACTGAGTAAGGAATGAGACAGAGTGCATATGTTAGTACAAGCTATTGGAGGTGAGTCTGCTTATAGAAAGACTGAACTGCAAAACAGAAGAGAAAGTAATTCCATCTCACATATATTTATGGTTTTAATCATAGTAATGTCCAAATAAGAATAATTTTCTAAATGACATAATCCAAGAAAAAACACTTTCAGGAATTTGGACCCRGGTTCTGAAGCAGGGAAGACGTAGGCCAAACCTTTCACTAAACTTACCTCGTTGAGATTTTGCCTAAACTTTAGGCCTGTCCTGCTTCATGTCCACTCAGAACTTCAGAAGTAGCCCTAGAAGAGGAAAAATATTAGATGGAATCTAAWCAATGTTTTGACTTGGCATGGCTTGTGTTTAAATCAGATTTAACATTCTCAGCCTCTCTTTGGAGATCCTTCTTATCTCTAGAATATCTCTCAGTTGTAAATCGAGCTGAGCTCAAAACGGCAAGGCTTTAAGAGCTATTCGTAAAAGGGTTTAATGCAGGTATTTCAACAAGTATATTGCCTTATTGCTGTCCTGTATGCGTAACGCAAATCGACTGAAATGTGAGTGTTGATATTTTCTCCTCAGCTGTATTATTTCTGTTATTGATATTTACATTATTTGTGTGTACAAAAATTCTGAGCTGCAGATCTTACTAGCACAAGATTCTCAGAAAGCAAATCGTCACAATTGTCTGCAGAAGATTATTTTATGACTAAGGTATAATCTTGGGCTATGGAGATGTGAATTTAAACCTTATTCCTTCCTCAGACATTTTTGTTTGATGTGGTTCAAGGGCTTTGACCTTGCTTTTCACCTTTGTGTAAACAAAGAATCAAAAAAAAAAACCCMMMAMMWTTTTTTTTTGTGGGGAGTCTGTGAGATACTGTAGAAATGCTAGCAAAATATATATGCATTTACCAACCAAATTTTAAGGTTGCAGATTCACAGCAGAAGTACTTCTGCACCTTTCTACCCAAGGAGGCTAACAGATTTGTCAGAACATATCTGACCAGTCAGATGCCTTTTGAATACTAATAAGCAACACAGAAAGTAAAGTATTTTACACTACTTTTTGTATATTATTGTTGAAGAGTGGCAAGGTTAGAATTGTAAACAACAGTTTACTAGGTGTTCTGCAACAATGAACACAGAGGAGAGGAGAAAAGAGGGGGCAAAAGGGGAGTTAAATTCAGTGAATAAATAACTTGCTGTGCATTGCTCGCCCAGTTCTACAAAATGGCATCATATCATAACYCTGTTGGGCTACCTCCTGGCAATTCATACTGGAAGGGGGTGTGTGCTATCTCACAGAGAATTGAAGCAATTTGTGCAGTTGTCATCCCCAGTATGTATATTACTTCAGGAGTACCTCTGTCATGACCTCGAAGTTCCTCCTTTCTGTTCCAGATCTGCATGTCTCCTCACCACTGCCTAATTAAGTGATGTGATTTTATGAAACACAGATGTCCATTAGGGACCAGACTGAAATTACCAGAGTTGCTTTAYTTGCAACCTACTTTGAATCCAGGTCTCTAGAATTGAGAAGCCGGAAATTGTGTTAACCCATATTTTACTAAACCCTTGATAATTTATCTTTAAATTTGGCATCCTTCCCTCCCTCCTTCCCCCCTTTTAAAGTTTCTATTTGTATGTAGAGACTTTGGAGAGAAGTAACAGTTCTTAGTTTGCTGGGACCACTTCTGCATCACAGCAAAGCCTAATGAAAATTAATTGGTAGTGCTGTAAGCTTTCTGTTTAAGGCTATTGCAATTTGGATATTTTTGCAGACTGCAGCAGCCCATAGTTTATCCATTTTTTAGCACCTTCTAGTACTTGAAACTACCATCAGACATTTTCCCTCCAGGTGTCCCATCAGGTGTTCTTATAGCAGGGTAACCAAGAAAGCTTAATTTGATTAACCAAACTGGATGCTAGTTTGCACAGCATCACAGACTTCCCACTAATATCTCTGGCTGAGATGGAATTCAGCAGCTAACAAGAGTAGTTAAGCATCTACCATTAAAGATGAAGAAAAAYCCTTTCATAATTTTAATTAGCTTTGCATTTCTAAAATGCTTAGGGATCACTTAAAATCCACAGATGCTTTTGAAAGAGGCATGGTTCACTGCACAGACAGTCGTAATATTGCCTGGTCTGAGCACAGCTGAAGAGATATGCAGCTGACGTAGCTTTGGAAGGTCACAGTTGCTGTATTTACTGGAGCTTATTATTAGCTGGAAACTCTATTTTTGCTATCAAGTGCACTTGTCAAATCCAGGCTTGTTGTCAGAGGGCAGTGAAGAAGTGATATTCCCTGAGAAGCTGTCCTTCTTAYGACCGTTCAATAGTATCCCTAAACGAAGATTTAATGTATTTTGAATGGAAAACAGAATCTGTGTTCCATCCATTTTGAGTCAGGGAAAAACAAAAGCATAAGTGGCACTCAGCCTTCTCTCCATGGATACATTTTTGCAGAGCAGCAGGACTTTGGCAGCAAAGCTTTCTTCATAAAGCAAACCATTTTCATAAACTACAGGAGGGTTGGTGGGGTTATTTTTTTTTTTTTTTCTTTCTCTTTCTGGAAGCAGAAATAACCCAAAGAGTGTATTCTGGGAGGTRCTCACTTTAGTGATTCCTGAAATTCTCTCCTTTACTTTCCAGCTTTAATTTTATTATCTAAGTATAATTTTCTTTCCTTTCCATGTGTCGTGCATCTGCTCTACAGGCTCCAGCCAGGAGAATAACCATATGGGGACATGAAAATCTCTACTGCATTGATGCCAGAAGACAAGTTTATGTCCATTCCAAATGGCATCAAAGGCTGCTTGTCTATTTTCCCTTTACATCACTTCCAATGACTTCAATCTGTGGTGGTGWCTAAAACACAAAAGGAAAGAAAAGGCCTGTCTGATTACAAACTGAAAAATAGTCCTCACAGTGCTGGAATTTGGATGATCAATGAATTTTACTTTAAAGCACTTATATCATTGAGCATTTTCTGCTTCTTTCTTTGTAAGGTAGCAATTACTGCACAAAGACCAGCTCGCCTTCTAACTGATCTCAGTACTTTCCTTCATTTCTTCTCATGGCAGATTCCTTCCTCCAACCTGCATAGAGGCAATATTCTCTGTAGGAGTGAAAATCATTCAGCTAAAATTTCTCCAGTGTCTGGTGCTCTCATTAGGTAAATGCCTCACCTGCTGCACTGTCCTTATCATTCCAGTAATGATTGGAAGTGGTATGAAAATACTATGAAGGCATTGCAAAAAAAGACAATCAACATCAACACAGCTTGATCCAAGCTGATACTGAGTTGCCGACTTGACCTGGGAAGGTGTAGTTACCTCATGTTGGTTGTACATGATTGCTTGTCATAAAATGAAAGGTTAAAGAAAATGATGTACCATCGTGGACAGAATGGCATTCAGAAAAAGTAATAATAATCAAAAGTCCTGGCTGTACTTAAGTAAAAGTAGCCAAGCGCTGATGGCTTTCTAAAGGACTCAGACTGTGTGATATATACTTGTTTTTATAAATAGGTATTCAAATACCTATAAATAGGCATTCAAAAAACATGTGAACTTGTGGCAGACATGGGCTTGACCTAAAAGTCTGGCCTGAAAGAAATTTGGTACGTAGAATTCATTTTCACACAGCAAAATCCATTTTACTTGCAATGAATTGAAATAACCCCTGCGAGAGAGATGCAAGCAATACCCACCTCGCTTGCTCTCTGACACAAGGCCAGGAGCACTGCTTGGACTAGCATGGCTGAAAACCTCATGGCCATATCAGCTCCACAACATGGTGCTGGTTCCCATGCCAGCTTGGACTGCTGAGGCTTTGTGCTGATGTTGCTCTCTGAATGACGATGGCTTTGAGACACRTCTGCAAATAGAAACTTCCCCCTGGAAATTTATTGGGATCAGGCTGGAATTGTCACTCAGACAGTGACTTCTGTCACTTATTAGCTCCCTAAGGCTGAGCTTCCTTGCAGTATTTTTCCAAAGCTTGATCTGTCCTGCTCACCAGGTGTGCAGAACTYCTCTGACTCTTTACAGAGGAAGAGTAAATGTTCCTAAGTCAATTTATGGAGCCGGTTGCTTTCCCATTGCTTCACAAGTTCCTGCATCTCATTCCCACTATTTTTATCCTTCTGGAGTTACGCCTTCAGCTCCCATTCACTCGCCTATTTTCCAGTGTCATTGCTTATTTGCCAGATGGGAGACACAGTTAGTCCTTACGGTCCAGTAACATTGAGTAKCATCAAAATCTATGCAAATAAACACTTGTTCTGAAAGTAAATGCTCTTCCACAGCCCAAGTGCATCTCAGAAAGCACAGGAGGTAGCAAAAGGAACAAACCACTACCCACAGCGTCAGYCCCTTGCTGTGTGAGGGTGTTGCTCTCTGCGAGAGGCAGCAGCCAGCATGCCTTCCCAGGGAGTTACAGGCAGRTCTCCGTGGCTGTCGTATGCTACATGTGCAAGGTATCAATAGAGATACGAATTGATCTCTGTCCATGTAATATTAGGCAGGTGGCAATGTGTAAAGCACACAACTTATCCATCCTTAGAAATACATATAACCATAATGTCTTTCCATGGAAAAGCCTGTCATTTCAGCCTCTGTTCACCTATGATACAGCTCAGTCCAGAACTGGGAATGTGTGGTGCTTGTGAATCATAGATAGTAGAACCAGGACTAGATGTAGGCTCCTTGTTGATGTGGGCTCTGCAGCAGGGAACTTGCTGTGCTGGTCAGTGCCAGTGAGAAGATAGGTGTCTGCCTACTTTTGTGTATTCCCTTTCCTTCTCCTCCTGTAAATCCCCTGCTGCACTGCAGCTGAGGCTGGGGAGCGAGTTGTTGAAGTATAGTTATTAATTAAGGATGAGCTAGCCATTCTAGATCAGATGTGCACAGCTCTCTGTAATCCTTAACATTTGTTGTGCTCTCTATTAGCTTTCACAGTGACATTTGGCATTTTCTTAATTGTCAAAGATGTTTTAAATTGATCTTTCTAAACTGATTTTCTCCCTTGTCACATCCGCCACCTCATGTCAGACTTCAAACAKTCCTGTTCTGGCTCAACCTCAGTATCTCTACAGTATTTGATATGTTTTCTCTGGAAAACATCTGCCAGATTCCAGAATCATTTCCTGTTATTTCTAAATGCCAAGGTTAATACTGAATGTGGCTGTTTTTAGTACTGGCCTCATTATTGTAGYCATCCCTTAGGGTCTCCATTTTCTTTTTCCCTAACCTTTGGTTATTTACACTAGTAAAAATACATCTCATTCTTATGGTGTTGAATTAACAGTGCAAATATCATCTCTGATTCTTTTAGGCATTGTCTGTCTATTTTCCTGTTCACTAAGGACTGATTCCCTAGCTCCCCTCTTCCTTTCATCTTGAATGCTACTTTTCTCCTCACCATTATCAGAACTTTAATTATAAAGTACCATTTGCTATCACTGTGAGTGGCAGAACCTGGCCTTAAAGTAATACTTTTTGTCTTCTCTCTTTTTCTTTTTTTTTTTTTCTTTTTTATGTAACTCTACTTATGATTAGCTTCAGAAAGATTATATTTAAAGGAAATTCACATTGAATTATAGTTTGATCAGTATTCCAAATTTCAGGTATTAGAGTTTAAGCAGAGTATACTTGGGGACTGCATTCATCAAATCGGTTGTGCATACCTGTGCTGGAGAGGACAGGGAGAGAACAATCAGCAGTATTAATTTGTTACTCAAAGCTGTCAAAATAATCTTTAATATTCTTCCCTTATGTACATTTCCTCCTGGTTATCTTGACTGGAGAAAACAGTTTGTGGCACAGAAGAATTTCATAAGCTCGTTTTCACTAGTTCCAAAGATTAGTGATAAGATGACACAAGTTGTGGAAAAAATGCTAATAATGTGAAATTATGACTTATATGCTGCTGAATATCACCTTGTTTTGAGCTAAATAAGGTTCATGTTCCAACATGGAACCTAGCTGAAAATCTATAATTAAATTGCATTTCAACTTCTGAAGATTAAGGCAGGAAAGAAATAGAGAAAGGAAAATACCYGCTGCTTTTTGTTGTGCTGGATAGTTTTAGTAGCCAGTGGTTGACATCTTAAGGACATTTAGGTACCAGCTTCTTTGATGAAGTACTGGTTAAATCGTAGGCTTGGGTAAGCATGTTAAATTTTCTGTGTATGTGAAAGTCTCTAAACTGTGCAAAATTGCRTGCAAATAAGCATTCTTACTTCTGTCTTTTTTTTTTTTTTGCCTTTTTTTCACTCTCCCAAACAACTTCACCCTTTTTCACTTTTCAGTTGACCCTCAGGTCAGTTAGCAGCCAAAATGACAACTAGGCTGGTAATTCTGTTGTCTGCTGTACTGCTGCCACTCTGCAGAATGTAACCATTGAGGGAAAAATAACATGTCATATACTGATGTCAAATGAAATTCCTCTAAAATTGGTGAGAACTTAGTCTTTGTAAGGACTGATTCACATTTAAGATAGTTGAAATCTAAGTGCATATGAGACTTTACACATAATTGCTTAAGAAGTACAAGCAATAACAACTTCGTTACTTATGATTTCTACAGCTTTATAAAGGATATTTAAATCAAGCCACTGGTTGTGCTGGAAATGCAATTATATATAAGTAACAGCTGCTGTTTGACATTAACCCCTGCTTCCAATCAACATATTTTAAAACTACTGTGTGACAAAAGTATAAATTTAGTGGGAGTATCCTAATATCAATAGCAAACAAAAAAAAATCCACTTTGTTAGAAGATTTTCTTTTTTGAAAAAAGAAACAATAAGAAATTTAAAATGTCTGTACTAATGTGAATTATTTGTATTTGTTTGCTTACAAATTATTTGCTAGTACTGTTTTCCCATGTACACATGCTTAGTGAAAATAGCTTTAAAATGCTGTTTCTAATGGAATTTCTGTAACTTTTATTTGCATTAATTTTAAATGGGAGGTTCAGTATAGATGCTTGACAGATGTTAGTACTGGCCTAGTTGCTGGGCTTAYGTTGAACCTTGATATTTGCCCCATCTTCCTTGAAGGTTCCTCCTTTTTTTAGTTCTCATTTTTCTCAGAGAAACAAAATGAAAGGACTTGGCAGGGCAATTCAACCTGACACTYTGAGCCATTGCGTGAGTCATTAGAAGAGACTGGAAGATATGCTCATTCTTGCCAGCAATTCAGCCTTTGTACAGGGTTCTTGTTTAGAAGTAATGGACAACCTTTCCATTGCAATCCCTCACTCATGCCTGACTTGAGCATTAGTGCCAGAATGATGGACTTTCCCACCATAAATACAGCCACGCATGTCAATTATTTTGAATATTTCTAAAAAGATTTTCTTTAATATGTTCTGCTGTCTGCTCAGTGAWTTATTAATTAATTAATTATATTCATAGAAGAAAAAATACGTGCTGTTTCGCAGAGGGAACACAGTGAAGCAAAGTATTGAAGGTAACTAACAGTGTGGTAAGTTTATTCATGCTATTTCTTACTGAGTTCCCCATGGACAGGACAACTGAGAAACAATGCATGAGCAACAATTGTCCAGATATTTCCTAATACAGATTCCATTTCTTCTCAGCCCTGCCTTCCATTGCTGTTATGTGTTATACAAATCTCTCTGCATTTAGCTCTGGTTTGTAGTTTGAGAGATGTAATAAGCAGTTTGGGTTTATGATTTCTCCATCTGCTTGAAATAGAATTGAAACTGTTGTGAGCTATCCTCAAATTTAAGCTTTCTAAAAATTCAAGCCAGGTCTCTCGAATCTTCAGAAAATCTTCTTTTCTTTTAAACAGAATCCCAAATGTCTTTCTCCCACTGTTATGCCTTTAGCTGCTGCAGTGAAACAAAAACGTATAGGGGATCTAAAACYAAACAAAAACTACTGACACAAAAACCTAAAGTCAAATTTGTGTATCTTAGCGTTGYGGAAAATCCGTGAAGTGGTAAAAACAGTGTCATGGCCTTTGGAGTACCAAAGACTGAGGAGTAGTATGACATTTTCTGTAAAATACGTTAATGTTTTTCCTTTACCAAGGTTCTGTTTTCAAGGGATATTGAGACTGAAACTTTTAGTTAGGTGGTGCCCAGAGGGAAGATTTTTTTCTTTTAAGTTTTAGACAAGTTACCAAACATGAATGCACCTCTTCTGCCATCTGCACTGTCAAGATAAGTATATATCCCAAGTAATGGTGTCTAAGATGTTGCCTGGGACTTTTCCTCCACTGAGGCAGGCAGGCTGTGGTCAGTTTTGTTACCTCTTACTGGTATTTATTGAATCACCTTTAATTCAGTCATGTTACTTGGTCTCTGACAAAACCAATTGTTATTTTTACCTAGTTCTGGAAACATGGTTTCTAGGGCAGCTTTTTGCATGACATCACCTCTCAGCATCATGGTCACCCATGGACAGCCTGCAGTCTGTAAGCAGGGAGCCTGGGTCTGAGAGTCTAACAGACGTTCCCCAGAGGAGACCTGAGCTGCCTCTGAGCTCGCATTTGGAAGCTCATTGGCTGCACGATCCATCCGCCTGGTCTCAAAAACAACTATGTSCTGGTACCCAGCCATCTGGGTAGACATACCTAATGCAATTTATTTTGAATCACAACCCTGAGATTGTTCTGTGGATCGATTTCTCAAAATATTAGAGTCTGACATGAATCCAAATAGCTGGATATAAAGGTCTCTGCTACAGATGTTATTGCTGCCAACCATTATAAACAGTCTGTTTTACTACTTTTTTTAGGGGAACAAAGCCCACATTCACTCAAGAAGAGAGGGGTGTTGGCCAGTTCCAATAAATGTTAATAAATTTTTWCCATTTGTGGTTTTACTAGAGCAAACTGACACAACTTTCCTGCCAATTCATTACCACTCCTTTAGTTGTGAAAAACAGATGAGCAAATATAGCCTGTGTGTGACAGAGTGAGAAACAGGTTCTACTCCAATATTTTTGCTGGAGTTTTATGCCTTATAACCTGCTCAGTAAGCTGCATGCTCGACTGAAAAGGAAATGATGTGTTCAATCGATGTCAGGCCAGTGTCAACATGATGKTCATGTTAATGCAGATTTAGATGCAGAAATCAAACACTGGTTTGGGGAAGCAGACATTGTTGCTTAGAGGTACTGCCGACCATGGGAACTTGTCACTAGTTGCGTTGCAGTAGATATCTACACCAGTGAGCTGTAAGACAGTCAAGATCTGCTAGATGTACTAATATGCTGTCTTTGTTTCTGTAATTTAACTGAGAACTAGGAAAKAGGGAAAATGTAAAGTACGTGAAATACTTCCTCCTTCACTTTCAGAAAGAAATGCTGTGCTAGGAAAGTCCAGCTATATTGATTCCCTAGTGAGATAAACCACTTTCTTTTTCTACTGAAACTAGTGTAAAAAGATGGAGGTTCTGATAACGTACTACTTGAGTCGCTTTTTTTCCCTTTACAATTAAGCTGCAGGAAAAGCAACTGGTGTTAAAGATGTGTGGTAATCAGAAGAGAAAAAGAGACTAGATCTGACTAAAGCTCTGTCTAACCACTATTCTTACTTCAGTAGCAGCAAACGGTGAATGACCAGGGAAAGGTGTAACAAGTTAAACACATGGATATAATTCTGCTCTACACCACCTCAGTTTCTGCTGATCTGAGGCTCAAGGGCAGAGGTTGCATCAATCCAGCAACCGTTTCTCACCTTCTGAAGTCTGCTTTTACTTCTGATTCCAATAGCTCTTTCACCCTTTGCTAGGGGTTACTTTTCTTCCTCAGTAATTTTTTAGAGTTTTCCTCCATTATCCATGTAGCTCCTACTTCATGGAAGCTGCTTTCGTGGTTTTGCAATATTTCTTTTTTATCGGTTTGGCTCAGGGCCTAATTTTCCTCAGTCTACCATTCCTGCATTGTTGGTTATTGCTGAAATACGCCAGTATTATGTAGGGTATTGGCAATTATGTTACTTCCTGCTGCTCAACCTCTTTTACCACATTTTCCAGTTTGTTGRACACTGATTTCCATCCATATGTATGTATGTATCAAATCTTGCTTCTGTAAAAACACAGTTAAAAACATTTCATTGAAAAACTTGATATTTCATTCCTCCTTGATGAAGTTTCTTTCTTGTAGGGGAAAAAATAATTATTCATGTTGAATAGGATTTACTCCTCAGACTGTGTTCTTCAAATCAGTCCTTGCTGCACACTGCTAGATTTTTTTTAAGGCCAGAAGAAATCATATTGACATTTAGTCTTAAGTCTTGTGTAGTGCARAACACATCATTTTAGTGAGTAGCTCCTTCAGCATGACCCCTGACATGTCTCTCAGAAGGACACCTCCTTTTAATTAGGTGCTAAGAAAAAAGCTGTCAAAATGATCGTAGAAAGTACCACCCTGGCCATTCATTTGGCAAGTTATTGCCTAAGTTCATGTCATTAGTCCCAGTAAGGACCTTGCAATGAAGTCAGAGACAAAATTCTAGATAAAGTAAATAGCCAATATTGAGCCCATTGTTTCSGAGTCAAGTTTAGAGGAAATAAGAAGAGACTTACTTGTCCATTAGATGTGGCAATGTGTAGTCTGGAATGATTATTATTCTTACTTTAGACTGTGGCAATAGTTTTCTACCACTGTAGTTTGGAATCATATTACATTATGCTGTTCAAATGTGCCATGTGTGCATATGGGGCTTTTGCTGAGGTTTTCACCTTGTTGCAAATTTGCCTTCCAAAATTGCTTTCAAAAATCTGATGTACAAATAAACCCAAAATATATGAAATTGAATTTAAAAAGATGGTAATTTCAAGTATAGATTTCTTTAGAATATATCTACAGACCTTTAAAACAATAATGCCTGTGTATTAGCAAGGAATGCAATACATTAAGAGACAATTTGAGGAGTGAAATAGTTGTGGCTGAGGAACTGACGTTCAGACTGCTTATTTCTTCTGAATTTACCTCACACTAGCTCCATTCTGTTCCCTGAACAGTCATTAACAGACAAACATACTCCATTTTTTCTTCTTCTGAAAGARTTCCAGTTTTCATACTCTGATACCAGTCTGCAAATAGGGGAAATCAGTGAACTATTTAAAACCACATTCCAGAACCAAACTAAAAATAGATACAGTCAATTTCTGCATTCCTCTTGCTGGATTTTTCCATAAGAGATAACATAGCTGCTGGGTTTAACTTGTTCTCCTATCAACCTTGTTATTGCAGTAGCTGGTTGCTTGCAGCTGAGAATGACTTTGGAGTCTTGACTTAAGTTCTTCACATTGGCATAAACAGTAATGGTGCCATTTGAATTTCCTGGATTGTTTCATCTSGGTATTTGAAAATCAAATCTAACCCTGCATGTATTTTCAGTAGTGCTCATCAGTAAAGCCTTTGAAATGAGAAACTGGTGGGCAGTTTTCCTGATGATTCATGAGGCTGATAATTCTATCCCTCTTCCTTCTTGACAGCAATAAAACAACGTGACTTAGCAGAAACGTAAGTTAGCCTTTTCAGACARCCTCCCCAGCAAAGGCTGCAATCTGAACCACGACATTAGCATTGTAGAATGACAACTTTGCACCAACCCCCCCACCTGAGACTTCTTGCCCGCTCACTGCAGATACGAAACAAGTAGTCACAGGCATGACATTATGATTTGCAGTTGGGGCTGGGCAAAAGTTTTCTCTAAATAATAAATCTTCAGTCCTCCTAAAGCTCTTCAATCATTTATGTTTAATACAGCAGCAGTATCAGCTGTGGAAAAGAAAATGTCATGGTGATACGTCCAGCAGATAARGGACTAGAAACCCCAATTAAATTCTCTACGCAGCCTAGCAGGAATGTGGATCTTAATTTTCCAGCTGCCAGGCTAGCAGGTGCACAGAGAAAGCTCTGACAATTTGCTGCGGACTCTGTCTTATTTCTGTGAAGGAGCATTCCCAGGAGCAAGGATGGGAACTGAGGTACATCTAGCTCCAAGAAAAGTGCCCTAACGRTGAGATTAGTGTCGCTTTCTTGCTCTCTTACACTATTTAAGTCTTTTAGAAAAAGTAGAATGGCTCCTGCAGGATGGGGTAGATGGGTGCATTTTAGGACATTCACAGTCACCTCAAAATACTCTGTAAATATTTGTGAACACCCCTCAGAATACCCACTAACCTTGAACATTCAGCTGGAAGGGAGARGCAGTCCCAGATGGTTGGTGTGATCCGAGCCTGGAGTGTATTTGCACTTGAATTCCTTAACTAATAGCTGAGCTTCCTTCGACAAGAAATTTTGTGGGGAGTTTCCCTCAATCAAGAGTATCTGTAATTGGTTATTTTAAGGGACTGTTGCTAATGTTGGGGTTTTTTTGTACCCTGGAGTGAAAACTGTTCCTAATTTTAAAGGTTCAAAGTAGCAACCATTTTAAACCTCAATTTTAAGAAAAACTGATCACACAGAAAAAACTCTTTGTGATTTAAGAAGACAGTGTAAGGGCCCTGTCTGAAGTGTAATTCAGAGATGTGACTTCATGTTTCAGGTTTTGACTATTAAAAATGAATATTCTCTAAGCATCTGTTCCTGCATTTGTAGCCCAATAAGAAAATACTATGCAAAGAAAAAGTCTTCTGGACAATTTAATTAATGACTCTGTAAACAAGCTATGCTTCCCACATGTGCATGGTATTATGTTCTATTAGAAAGATTTATGTCATACTATACATACTAGCTAGCCACTGCCCTCTGGAAGACCTCAATGTTTATAAGGGTAGACCTTCCTGGAACAATGTGGAAATTATCAACCAACCACAGCAGAAATTATAAGTGGTTACAGTATTCTGTTATGCTGAGAAGATTGTAGAAGAGAGGGCTTTGGAGCCAAGCGGTGGTGATGGAGAAGGGGGTGATATGTCTCTGAGCTTCTCTTGAATGTCTCTTTGAGATAGAACATCTTTGTGTGTTTCAAAGGAGTATTCTCAGAAGTGAAGGTGCTCTTAGAGAAAGGGCAGGGTGAAAAATCCTCTGACTGCAGTGGGACAACTGCTTGGAGGATGAGGAAACTGTTCAGAGTTAAAGAACTGGGTGAAGCTAAAAGAAATACTGTGAATACTCACTGCCTTAGAGGTATTTATTTGTGATGAGAGTTAGTCTATTTTTCCTGAAGATTGTTTGATTTCCCCATGTGGTCTTGTTTGTTTGAGACGCTTTTTCAAAATTGAAATGTGTTTTTAAAACATTATAGTCTAGAAGATCTACCTTGTAGGTGGAATCTCAAGACTACCTTGAAGAAGCATAACTAGGACTAATTAATGTATTCATCCTTTCTAACAGTAATTTTTGGTATGAGTACTTGCTGTATGGTATACAGCATCAAGGAATAAGGAAAAAAAGTCTTTGATTCCTAGCATTGTTTATGTTTTCTGGTTGATTTAACTGTCTCCCACATGGATTGTGACTGTGCAATGACTTTGAGGGTAATGTTCCATCAACAAATCATAGAATGACAAAATAAATTGAGTTGGAAGGGACCTCTAGAGCACTCCTCTGCAGTAGTTTTGCCTTGGAGTTGTGGGGAGTTCCTTGTTCAGCCAAGGCAAATTTCTGCCACACCTGTATGACTTTCTGCATGTTTAAAAGGATTGTTCTTGTCTTTGAGAAGGCTGTCATAACCACACTCCAAAAATAGTTCTTTGCATTCTGAGTAGAGAAATGATTTTGCCTGGATCAGCGAACATAGCAATAATAACCATAAAGCTTACTGCAGTTTTTGCAGAAGAGGTTTCTTAAATACCCAGAATGGTCTGTCAGATGCAACAAAGCATGCAAATGAACTGGGTTATAAAAATAATTCTAACATATAATTTTATGAACACAATCCTTAAAACTCTTTTTCTTCACTGAGAAGTAAAGATACAGGAAATTATAAGGCACAATTGTTTACTGCTACAGAAGTAACACAAATACRCTAAGCTATCACCCAAAGTCCTTCACATAGTTCACTTGATTGGAATAATAAATTATGCTGTTCTGTTTTCCAAGAAATGAAACATTTTGGTACAAAAAAAGTTTCATGTATGGCCAATAATGTATTATTTYCTCTTACAACCACATAAACAATTAAAGGCATAATGGAGAAATGGCAAATTATTTTCTGTGTCCCTGGATGTCTCAATAAAAAAAAAAGTTGTAATAATTTTGTTGATACACACATCTTAAATGAGACAATTGGTTGTCATTGTGTTTGTTTTTAAGAATACTTGAAAAGTAAAAAGTCTGCTACAGTCAAAAGGTTTAAGCTTGGAAATGTGTTTTTATTTATGAGTGGAGATGATAGTGTTAACTGTAGAGATACTACTCTATCATCAAATGGTTTAAAATGAGAATGAATATACACTTCCAGCTAATTTTCCATTTCATAAGCTGCGTAATACAGCAGAGAACCCTATGGTTAGTTATTATTTTTCCTTGAAAATTGTGTAACAAAACTTCACTGTCTTTTTTCCTCATTTGCTGAGAGATTTACAGAAGATGTTTCATTCTCTAAAGTCTGAATGAATGAAAATCTTGAACTATACATCCACAGTGATGATTTCCTGGAAATGCATCTCTCTTAATATTGCTCTTATTTTAACTGATTTCACCTTTACCTCTTTCCAAGAAAGATGATGTTCTATCTCAGCCAGTCCTGGTAGAACTGCTCTATGGTCATAAAGGCCCTTCCATTTGAAATTCAGGGTACTTTGTTTGCCTAATAAAATCTTTACATAAAGTCTAATTTTTATATTTTCTGTTCCTAATCCTTCTGTGATCCTAAGCTCCCCTGGCAGCACAATGACTGACTGAACTRTGCCCAGGAGGAACATTGCAGGTATCTTCAGGAATACATCTCAACGGCCAGTGCATTCAGATTGCCTAACATAACATAACCTGGTGGTTATAAGTTTGGTCGTCTTCTGACCTTGCARATGGCAGGAAGGTAGTATTACATAGGCATATTAAACTGTGGATTTGACATTTTACATCTAATAATCATAAGCTGTGAGATATTTTAGAGACCATACTCTCCAAATAGCATTCGTCACTGACAGTTTCAGCTGTCAAGCAGGATAGAAATAAAACTGAGTGGAACAAATCCTCTCTCATCAGAGAATGGGGAAGGTAGAAAATATTTCTCGTTTTCCTCCACTGTCACCATGTTGTTTGGGGAAGGATGTCTTAGTCCTTATGGATTCTCCAATTATTTGAAGAGGCCTAAACCTCCTCCAGATGGAGTTCAATGTGATGCTGACTAAGCAAACTTGGTTATGGCAGCTGCACTCTACAGTACTGTATAACTATGGGCCAGGTCCAGTGACATGTAGAGTTGYCTTCTGCAACACTGAGGTCTATAAAGATTAGCTATTACCTCCAACAGAGGAGGGTGCTAGACCTAAATGTATGTATAAACATCCTACACAGAAATGTTTGCCTGCTCTGTTCACTAGAGTCCATTGGTAATGCCTTACTAATAACCTTGTTTGAAAAATATGAATTAAAGGGGTTAATTTGCCTTTGCCACTTCAAAATGTGAAACAGTGTTCAGTATTGCATACATACAGGCTTCAGCCTGCTTATGCTCATAGCAAACAAGATTAAATGTTGTTAAGATTTTATTTAAARATATAAAAAGTTGTGGGGCGGGGGAATCCACTCAGACTCGCAAAACACAATTTCACGTTAACAGCCGATATTATTCCTTTTCCTGTTAGCTTAAAGCATTTCAAGAGGGACTGTTATTCTTTTTGCTTTGCTTTTAGAAAATCTTGTCTGACAGTCTTTTAGAGTGTACTGAGGATGATAGCTATTGGAGGAAGACTGAAGAATTCAGGTACTAGGGATTTTAGCTATTGTGGTTGCTTTTGTTGAAGACAAAGCAATGCACACACAGAAGGAGAGAGAAAAAAAAAGAACAGCAAAGACAAAATGTAGTTTCTGTTTCTGGCTCATGCTGCAAATCTTACAGCTACAGACAGGCACAACACCTGGTGTCCTCAGCCACTGTGAAGTCTGTCAAATAYCAACATGCTTAGGGCTGTGCTTTTAGCATTAACATGAGAAGAGCGCACAGCAGTGTCACAAAAATCAGTAAGAAAAGCAGCTCTAGTAGGCTAAATGAAAGGATGGAAGGGCCGAGAGAGGGAAGAAAAAAACAAGGAAAAGGAAAGAAAGGRTGGTGAAGCCTCCCATTTTAACTGGTTCATAGGACTGACTTTCCCAAAGAAGTCTCAGTAATGCTAGGTGGGTTCCTTTCTTTAGTCTCGTCTACACATGACCGCAAAACTTTGGACTGAAGAGCAAAGTCTAGAATTAGTAGAGTAGCTCATTTTCATCAATTTATTTACCAATGTGAGCTAAGGTCTAGCATATCAATTTTAGTTAATTCATTTCCATTTYTATACTTTTCATGTTCACCAGTTATGAACATAAGGTAGTTCTGTAAGATTTGAGTGGGCCTTTTGAGTTGTATTAAATTTTTTCTCTACCGTGATCTTTTGATGAGATTTCTAAACAATTTAATATAACAAGTGAAGTTGGGCTTTTGTTATTTGGACAATGTATTGTGCAGCCTTTGTCTTAGGGAGCTTCATTCTATCACTTTACAATAGAGATAATTTGCATTAATATGGCACTTTCATTTTGAGGCTCTCAATACAATTAAAAAACATTAATTAAAACATTAGCATATCAATACCTTTCTGAGTGTAAGATAGTGCTGTTTCTCTCTCTCTCTCTTTTTCTTATGTGAAAGAACTAATAATCAAGCAGACGATGTAACTTTCCCAGGATCATACAAGATGTTGGTGGCAGAGCCTGGAGCTCTTGACTCACCTCCTTATAATCCAAGCAATAAATTAATCTCCTTTAGGGTACCGTAACTAAAAGAGAAACATTTGTAGACAATGTGAGTAAAACTTAAAGAATTTTAATTAAAAAAAAATACTTCCATTTTATTTTCTTCTAAGCTCAGAAGCGTAACTGTATAATCCTTTGTGAGTAGGCCCTTGGTACCTCGCTTTAAAAGCCTAACTCCTTTTAAAATGACATAATCTTGTTTCATGGTTGCAATTTTAARTAAACAAATCTAAAATAGTCAGGGGGCAATGTAACCAGTTGCTCAGTATTTCTGTTGAAAGCTGCACTGCTGTTGTACTATATGCCATCTGAATCTATTACCATTTTGCAAGCAAGTATGATTGAATACCAAAAGGAAAATTTCTGTGCAGTGAGTACTTGTATTTTTATAATTATAAAGACTTGCCACACCAACATTTTTCTTATTTTTCCCCCAACAGCTGACTAAGAGGTGATTGGAGATCCATGGCAGTGATCATGGAAACACTGCTTTTAATTATATGTCCTCATAGAAGTTAAAACCTCTATGGATTAGATCTTTGTAAATACAGAGCTGGAGTTTGTTCCTTAATCATGTGGAATGAGCTAGTTAAAACAGAAACAAATAAGAAAGAAAAAACGTCTCAATCATATTGAAATTGTTTATTGTACGGCTACACACTGAAGAGAAACAAATGACTGCTAAAATTGATGGTAGGTATTTCAGTCAAAAAACCCCAACCAAACCAAAACCAGAAAACCCTTAACAATAGAAAGATCTCACAGACAACTAAGTTAACTTGTCATCATTCAAGAGATCTTCTCCCTTTCTGCTCCCTCCCCCTGAATATAACATAGGAATAGGTGGGATATRTTGCTAGTTTACAAAACAGTTCTGCATTTGACAGAGTTTATGCCTGTGCTCAACTGTATCACACGTTTGTTTTGTAATGGCTAATGATGTGCTGCCTTTTAGCCTCTAGCTGATTATTACCGGTTGGTTTCACAGACGGATTTTGCTGAAAGTGTGTTTGTTGCTGTGCTGCAGGGTCTCCGCTGCCTCTCTTATATCTTGCACATCTCGGAGAATGTCACTGGAGGTGCTGCAAACGCTGCTCGGCACAACGTCCTCACCGAGTCAGCGCGACTTCCCAGTGGGTCAGGCTAATGAGCTGCCTACAAGGCAGAGATAGGTACATGTGCAGCGGTGGTGGATGGGGAGACGCAGGACACTGATAAAGAACTGTGTTGTGAAAACAGCTGTAGTTTTTTTCCCCTCTTTCTTCCCTGAGTGGAGTATGTGAAGAGTGCAGAAACATGTACTGATTCACTGGGATTTGTTGTAACTGGATCAGGAGATAATGTCTACACTTGTATTAACAGTGGGGGATCATAATATGCTGTAGTACTTTCTAGAATTATTTGATTATATAATTGAATTGAATGGATTAAAAAAAAGGCGCTTTCTTAGATGCTGACTTAGTGTGTAAATCATTATGAGAGCAACCATCTGACTGTAGCACTGCGCTGAAGGCATTTTTTATAGCAAGGTCCTTGCCCAGTAGCACTGAAGGGATGTCAGAGGCACTCTGTTACTTTACATTGACACCCTGGTAAGGAAAAATGTTCTGGTGAGTCTGACTTGATGTTGAGCATATGGGAAAATCTTGGGCCAAGGTGGAAGGAATTGTTGTATACTAAGGATATTTTTTTATTTTTTATTTTTTACTAAGAAATCGTGTTTCTGTTGTGGATAATTACCTGTTACCATCATTTCTGTGTTTCACAGACTTCTGTAAGTATTTATGAAACACTATTGTACCCATTTCACAAACTGAGATACTGAGAGGAGAGAAAGGTTTCACTTCCAAATGTAAGTTAACTGTAAGTCCAGACTTTAGATTTCCCAGTTCGGCACAACGAATCCAATATCCCCTCCCAATTCATCTGTTGTCACTAAAGGTGTGAAAAACAGGCACCTCTATAAACTTTTCGCCGTATTTAAATGTCTTTGCAGGTATTTCCAGAACTGCATAGATTTTTATTTTGGCATGTTCTTCTGCCAACCTTGCATGCAGACTCTGCCAACCAGGATGTATCTCATGGAAATCTTCCTGGCATTAGTGATATAAATAAAAACGCTCTCCCTCTCTTCATAGATCCATACATAGAAAACTCAACAAGGATTTGGGAGTGCTCCCTGTGCTGTATAAAATAAATCAAAGATCATTCAGAGTCAAGGAGCCAGATCCACTGTGCCCTCCACCTGCCTTGCAACCAGTCCCTGCGAACATGCTTCAGTTACAACTGGCCCACGCCAGAATTCTGAAATTATGCCATCTCCATATTTCCATTTCCCATCTAAGTAGCAGAAACAACAATTAGCAATCAGATTTAACATAGCAAAATTTCAAACACTATTGAGCAACTCTCATTTTTTGTATGGAACCCGGTGTCTCCCTCTCCCGAACACCGGTCTAACAATAAGGATGACATTTCATTTGCCTCTGCAAGAGATGTGGGAGGTAACTGCATCCTTCCTACCTTTTCTCAGGAGTGACACAGCACCCTTCCACTTCCTCTCGTGCTCCCTCTCATCAGTAGCTTACATTGTCATTCCTCTAGATAGGGATATGCTATTGCATATATATATATATATATTGACAGCCAGCTGAACATGAGCCGGCAGTGTGCCCAGGTGGCCAAGAAGGCCAACGGCATCCTGGCCTGTGTCAGGAATAGTGTGGCCAGCAGGAGCAGGGAGGTGATCGTGCCCCTGTACTCGGCACTGGTGAGGCCGCACCTCAAATACTGTGTTCAGTTTTGGGCCCCTCACTACAAGAAGGACATTGAGGTGCTGGAGCATGTCCAGAGAGGGGCGACGAGGTTGGTGAAGGGTCTGGACAACAGATCTTATGAGGAGTGTCTGAGGGAGCTGGGGTTGTTTGGCCTGGAGAAGAGGAGGCTGAGGAGAGACCTTATTGCTCTCTACAACTACCTGAAAGGAGGCTGTAAAGAGGCGGGTGTTGGTCTCTTCTCCCAAGTAACTAGAAATAGGACRAGAGGAAATGGCCTCAAGTTGCGCCAGGGGAGGTTTAGATTGGATATTAAGAAAAATTTCTTCACCAAAAGGATAGTTAAGCATTGGAACAGGCTGCCCAGGGAAGTGGTGGAGTCACCAACACTGGAGGCATTCAAGAAACGTGTGGATGTGGCACTTCGGGACATGGTTTAGTGGGCATGGGTACTGGGTTGACGGTTGGACTTCATGATCTTAAATGTCTTTTCCAACCTTAATGATTCTATGATTCTATGATATCTGTGGAATAAGGTCACAACTTTCTCCCCTCTTGCAATGCATTGACATTAGTGTGTGTTGACATATTCAATGAAAGAACTACTGGTTTTGGTGACATAGCAGTTGTATGTTGGTTTAGAAGTCCTCCTTGGAAAAAAACTAGGTGGCTTTGTATAGGTGCTTGTGTAGATGCTTTAGATCAGAGCTGGATTCCTTCTTGCCTTTCCAATGAGAGTATTCTCACAATGAGACTGAAGGTCTTGAGACTGCTTGAATTTAGTAATGTGAAGTTTTTTGGGGACACTTTTCTTTTTAGTTCTATTTTTTCTGTACCCACATATGTAGTAGATACATGCATGAATATATACTCAACAGTGTTAGTTCACTAACGTAACCCTGACTTCCACTTGTGGCTTTCTTTTCCACGCTGACATCACTGTTTCTGGCACTATAGGGGCACATGTATGTATATTTATATATAAAGAATCTATGTGAAAATAAAAAACTCAGTGACTTGCTGAAGGGACACTCTTGCAGGGCATGAACCATAGGTTGCAGAGATGGAAGTCTCCAGTCCTGTATTCTCTATGAAACTGGAATAACTGTTAGGGTAAAAACCCGGCAAAATTATGGTCAAATATTTAATGGAGTTTTTGGGGCTATTTTTCACAGACATGCAACACCAGTGGAAATTTCTAGCTGGATCTGCCACCATTTTACCTTTTTTCTTTTTTTTTTTTGTCTTTGAACTGATTTTCTTCACCCTTGGTTCATTCTCTAGATTTTACTGGAGTTTGAAACTAAACCATGTCTCAGACTGTAGGCTTTAGTGTAACTTACTGTACATGGAAGGTAACGAAATTAAAATCTGTGCAAAAATCTACATTACATTGCTATAACCAGAACCTTTAATGGACTGTTATGCAATAACACTTTTTGCCAGCATTGGTAAAATGAATGCTACCACCTTTTATCAGTACTGCTTAGGCAAAATGGGTTCTGTGGATGTGTCTGTCCTAACCACTAGGTTATCTGTTCATTATGTCTCATATATTTATGGAAGCAGAGTAGTTTAAGACATAAGGGTGAAGTTAAGGTTAAACTTTCAGCCATTACTGCTTTTCCTGAGTTGTGCAATTACTTAATTTCAAAACCATGTCTTTTCTTAACATTTTGTTTCATATTCTGCTTTCCTGTAATGGCTTGACTGGTGATCAGAGCACAGCAGAAAGGATTTTCTCTCCTTGCCTTTGTAATCTAGGTGTAATTCTGTGGACTTGAAGTGTTACTTTACACAATCCGCTGGCTTTATGATCTAAAACCAGTGTCAGAGTTTTCTTCTCTCTTACCTAGAAAACAGATTTAGAAGTTAAGAAAGTTCTTCTAATTACTCTAGGATAATTTGGTTCCCAAATCAATGTTCTCCTTTCTGAATTCCTTCTACCTCCATGAAATGTGCATTAATTTTACTTTATGTTTGTGGATTGTATAAAAAGTATGTCTTCCCTATAGATGAACTACCACTTGTATTTCTTGCACAATGGCAGTATTTTTGCCTTCATGTTAGGTGAGGTTATCTAAGTTAAGAAGACTCCTTCTTATTTCAATCTCAAGGTTGAAAAAGAAAGATTAATGGAAAACGTAACTGTGATACATAATAGCATTAGAATTCAATTATTTCATTTTAATCAGTTGCACATTATTGATAACACTGAATCACAACTTCAGCTGTTTTTCAAAGGTATGATTTTGTGCAGTAGTGGAAAGGGACTCAAAACTCTGGGACTCTCTGTTGCAACATTTTAAGAACAGTTGTACTTCACGTTTTTGCTTTCCTTTCTCACGAGCTTCCCCCCTCCATTCCTTCTAAAAATTTCTGGTTCTTAAATACCCTTTTGAAATAATACGAGTCAGGCAAAAAGTAGTTGGTAATTCCACACATATCCTCTAGTTTAAATAAATGTCAATGCAAATGTAGAAAACTATACTGTATTGGAGCATTTAAAAAGAAGGAGGTTTGAGTGCTTTGTTTTCTTTATACCAGCAATTCCATCTATATTACATGAAGAGGAATGTCATTTGACAATTTAATAAGAAGACCTATTTCATTTTGGATAATTTAAAAGCAAAATTGCAGAATAACGTTTGCTAACAGATAATTTACACAGTAAGTTTTATTTTGCATTGCAGTATGTTTTTTATAAAAAATTCAAAATTGAGATCTAAGATGTATTGCATATCCCATTCTGCAGAATGGCATCTCAGAACATTTATTTTTAGTATGCGGTAGCTTCTGAGTATAGTTTATCAAAGGGAATAGTTTAATTTAGTTTATCAAAGGGAATATAGTATAGTTTATCAAAGGGAATATTAAAAGGAAAGGAGAGCAATCATTCTGCTGTAGGAACACAAAATCATATGGTTCAGTTTAGAGAAACATGTTAAACGTTGTAATGGAGTTTAACAGCCATCATACTGAGTCAGTGCTCAGTAAATTGAAACAACAAGAAATACAGCTAAAAACCTGTGACCTACATTTCTAGTGACTGGTGATTTGGAGCCCTGAGCCTTTGCATATTCAAGACAAGGCACAGTGAAGGGGACTAGGTCTTTAAAAACAAGATCTCTGGAACGCTGCCAAAATGGAGATACTCAAAATCAAGTCTGGCTTTTGAAAAGTGTATCATACTCTCACATCTGGTTGAAAAGTAGTGAGGAAATCGTATCATTAGAATGCATACACTGCCACTTTTACTGAACTCTTTGACCTCATACAGTTAATTCAAAGTCTTACAAAAYTGATGAAAGAAACATTAAAATAGCTTCTGATCAATATCCATTGAGTTATATGAATTTACATCAGTTGGGGATTTGGCCCTCAGTCTCCATGAAACCTGGAACATTCACTGTAATGTATTACCTGCCTTTAACTTGTGCATGTCTGTCATAGATATATTTATATATACATATATGTGTGTGTACTTTATAATCATCTTGTTAACAGGCTTGCAAAACAGTCGGGCTGATGTCAAGGACTATTTCATATCAGGGGTTTAGTTCCAACCCATGCAATGAATCAGCAGTGAGCCTAGCTACCAACTGAGACAGGCTACCCGTACCCATGAAGACATTTCTGCTAGAGGATTATCAAAGTTAAACTCAGTTTTGTTCTAACACACACAAAAATGTGTGTCCATGGACATAAAATGTAATGCTGTACAGGCAGAGCGTGCATAAGTTGAATGCAGTGAAAAATGAGGTAAACTTACATATCAGAAAGGAGGAGTAATAGCAAACAGAAGAGTACATTTTAAGCCCGTTAGACCTTCAGGCTTGCTCGTGTGACTGGAAGGTTGCAATAGTCCACTAATATATTACTGTCTGTCCCCACCTTGCCCACATACACACTATCCAGCTGGATGCTATCATTTCCTTGGCAAAAACATGACATCTGACTGCATACATGTTCCTTGACCATTTTAAGGGGAGCTTAAGGGATGGCATAGAGTAGGGAGTGAACAAGTTAGTTACCATGTGTTGGCTGAACAGACAGAAACTTGCTTAAAATAATGATTACTGTGTGTGTGAGTGTGTGTGTGTGTGYGTGTGTGTGTGTGTGTGCATTCCCATAATAAAGACCGAGTTTTACAAGTTTTAGACTATCCATCACTAGTTCAAGGAAAGTTCTTTCCAGGGTTGTTGCAGTTGTCCCCAAACTAAATGTTACAGTCCTCATCATATTCACACACCTTTTCCATTTGAGCCAGGAGAAACTTGTTTGTTACGTTTAAGCTTCACTCTAAGCCCCCTGTATGATAATGGGCAGACGGGACTTCTGTAACAACCTTAACTCATCCTTGTAATAGCCACATAGAATAACTCTGTCATTTTGAGTAGGAATTTCTGTGTTTGTGACTCTAGTTTGGATACTTTTAAAAAAGCCACCAACCTGTTTCATTATTTCTCTCTCTTCCACAACGTTCAGACACATGTTTTTTCCTCACTTCTGAACTGTGGGATCTTTTCTGGTAAGCAGAAACCAGGCTTATCTCCTAGAGTGGTAGTGACCTCGAAATTCTGGGTGCTGGCAGGATGACTGCAGAGATTTTCCCTTTGCTTTGTTTTTCTGTCTCTGCCCTCTCATGTGAATTGCATGGTCATTCATTTAAGGATTTCTACTTTTCCTGTTTCCTGTTGTGATCACTGATTCTATGTTTGATGGCTCTATTTTGTTGTCTCACATCTCTTGGGAGAGATCCTTCTTGTAGGAGGTCCTGATTAATGCCCCCTAGCCATTTGGTTGGTTTGATTTCTGATCCTTTTCACAGTGTAAATGCAATGTTCTTTGAAGAAATGAGCCTTATGATTGCAGAGCCTAAATATTTGGAAAAGATATGAAATATAAGGATATTTATTGCCATTAGTGAAATGGGCAGCTTAATTTCTAAATCATCTATGTATAGGAATGAGCAACTTGAATTCGTGCAATAGTCATATGATTATAATCAGTGCATACTGATTGCGTTTTATTATTTGTGACTTTAAATTTTATTTAAGTTCCTTTTTCCCATGTGGCTTCTACTGATGAAATCACAAAAAAATAGAAATAACATTGGTTTTTGTGCGTTTTTCTACCTTGACATGCTTAGATTTCTTTTTAAAGGAATTTTGGCTCTAAGTTTCCAGGCTTCATAACACTGGATAATTCTGTGTTCCCTGGAGAGTTGGGGGGAAGGTTTGTTTGTTTGTTTGTTTGTTTTTTAAATTGTTCAAGCTACTGGTTTTGACTCTGACTTAACTTTATTTTAACATATTTTTGTTTTGTTTTTTGGTCTTTCTCTGTTCTTTAAAAATACCTAGATATCAATTTGCTCGGTAGCAGCCAATTAAAAGATCAGGCATGTGATAAAATGATACGGTGAAATCAAACAACCTGAGAAAATGTAAAATATGTATTTATCCCTTACTTTACATCCTGAGTTTAAATGACTAACACCTTAACTTGTCTTCCTCCATATGTTAATGAGTACCAATTAATGCTAACTGATGACACTTAAAAAAATATCCTATACCTTCTAAAAACAGGTTTAGTGCCAACTARTCATTACATATTGGTTACTGTTTATCACATTTATATTCATACCTCTGGGCTATCCAGTACTTCATGCTTAAATATTTAGTTTAACTGAAAGTTGAACTGGAACAAGAAGAAAGGGAGGAAAGGAGAGAGGGACGAAGGGAGGGAGGAAGGGAGGAAGAAAGGAAGGGAGGGAGAGAGGGAGGAAGGAAGGGAGGAGAGAGAGAGATATGATGTTTTATCTGCTCCTTGAAGTAAATTTATAATAATAGGTGGTAGCAGTTGTTGAAAAAAGTATTTACTGTCACAGTGAATTCCTGAAAGCTATTAACCCAACCTCAAAGTAAATAAGTTTCCCTTTTCCACTTCTCTGTATACTACGGTGTATATATACAGTGTCCGTGTTATAAGAGTCATCTTCAAGTTACTCTCCTTCAGTAGTTCAGACCCTTGTCAAAAACAATTATCTGCTTTTTTTCTCAAGATATGCAGTCTCTGCGGGACTAAGGTATCCTCGAGCACATTGCCTTGTCCCAAGGCTGATTATGATCATGAGTCGATGGTGCTGAGTCATTTTCTTTCCTTTCTTGTTGGGTGGAGCTGAAAGATCCCAATATAGCTTTCCAGCTATCCTAAAATTGCTGCTGCTATATTCTTCCAGTGTAGGTGTGACACTACCTCTAGCTAAATCCAAAAGTGGGTAACTGGGAGAGAAGTGTTCTAGTAGTTAGAAAGGGAGAGTAAGAGTTAGAGTTTTGTGCTCAGTGCTGTCATTTGTTCACCATTTCACCTTGAGCAAGTCACTTAAGTTACCCTCTGCTTCATTTGACTTATCTGAACAGTTGGTCAGATCCTCAGTATGTATAAATCTTGCTTACCTCCCTGTGCTATCCCTGTGGCCACACACAAAAAAACCACGGGAGTCTTAATTTCTTTTCTTTAATTTCTTCTTCTGCAAGCAAAAGGCAGAATAGATTGTCTTTTGGCTCACCTTACCCATTGTCTGCCAGAGCAAAGCTGAACCACAGAGGGAAATCAGTTGGAGCTTTTGCTTGTTTCCGACACTTAAAGCAAGGAGTTCCTACTCAGAACTAATCAGAGACTCCAAGGAGATGAACCACCATTCTACATGGCAATTCCCAGCTTTAGCCTGTTGTTAGTCCTTCTATTTGTTTACATGCTGTTAAACAAAACTGTTGTTGATAGAGGATTAGAGAACCCAGGAAACTGAAGTAGTCTTTCACTACAAGGTTATCGGTGTAAATCTGGCTGATTAAATAATCCACCAGGAATTCAAAATAACTAACAACAGTGCGGAAGGGAAGCTGCTCAGAGTTTTCTACTACCTTTGACATGATAACCATGACAATTGCTGTTTAACAAGAAACTGTTACAGGGACAAAACCTCTTGGGTGCAGGACCTCCTCCAAGCCAGGATTACTGCGTATTTGAAGACCATGGTGCTGCTGCCAGGGAACAGAGGATGCTGTTTCAGTGCTTGGAATGTCACTACCGTCTCATTGACATACAGRTAACACGGTGCTTACCTGCCAAAAGGCTATTGAATCTGGAATTAATTTAATGTCTCTCAACTGTGCACCAGCTCTACTTACTAACAAATTGAAACACTTTTTTTTTTCTTTTACATTTCTGAGAACAAAAGTAAATATCCTACTGCTTTCCATTATGAGCAGAATTAATCACGGATTTTAGTTGAATACACCATGATAGGACTTAGACTATAAGACACACTTTTCTGACAAACTATGTGATGTCACACTTGGATGGCAAAAGCAACAGAACAAATGAAAGAAAGAAAGAAATGAATGCTTGTCAAACTTCTCCAAAGTAATTTCATTTTGGGTAAAATAGGTGTACCATATCTACTTTCACATATTTTTCCTCCAGAATACCTATGGAAGTCACCCAGGAATGGAAGAGTCTTCTACTCTTATTCTAGCAAATTAAAGTAAAATTCTTGCATTGGTAACTGGTCTTATTTAAGTATCAAAAGCATCTTCTACTTGAAGAACAGCATTGTAAATCCAGGTGACAGTAATTTATAGACACCTGAAAACTAGACTAAAGTTTAGAAATGGTCAAAAGATGAGCAATGTGTGTTAGTCAGCTTACAGGAATAGAAATGACCTCCTTTTCCTCTTGAATCTAAACAAGCCCTTGGGAATTTTACATTACATTGCTTCCCTTACGGGCAACAAAATCATTTCAGCAAGAAGCAAATTCAGGAGGTGCCCCAGAAAATGTAAGTGCCCAATCTGAAATTATTAGGTATTTGAAGGAGCTGTCTGTTGGTTCTCTATTTAGATTATTTTTCTCCAACCACAATAATGGAGAAACCCAACACTAATAAAATCCATGAAAACTGCTGATTCTTAGCATCTCATGGAGCATAGCTGTAAATATTCAAGGGCATGCACTCAAAAATGAAGAAAGGTGAAATCAGCCGAGTCTGACTTTTTTGGCCCTGTTCATCTAGATTGTTCTACTCCCTGCATTGAAGCCTACAATCTTTAACAGTACATCTCAGTAGAACACCTAATACCTATTCTTTAAATGTATTTATTGCCTCTACTGCATTATGATTGCCAGGCCAATTTAAAAAGAAATCCTTATTCGAKTCTTCAATTACCTCCAGAGTTTTTATCTGATTGGCCTTCTTGAGGAATACAGCATGCCAGACAGATTGCATAGGGAGTTTTAAAAACCCATTTATCCCTTAGCACCTTCATAGCATTATAAAAATAATTTTAAAAAAGTTTCACTTGCATTTCATCCCCTTTAAGTACGCTTCAAAAGCTTTCCTAAATTTGTTCTGCCTSCAATTACGTTGATTTCTGCATTGCCCTCTAACCTCTTCCAGCATCCAAGCGAGGCAGCTGGTTGCCTGTTGATTATGACAGTGACTTCCATTTCTCATTTCGTGTCTTGAACCAAAGGTTTCAAACTTGTTGCTGATTGCTGTATGAAGGCTTCTGTTGCACCCAGCTGTAGTCAGTGCTTTAACAATAATTGCTACCTATGGAAATCTCGTTCCTTTTAATTTGATTAGAGCTATACTGTTTACAATACTGCCTAAAGTCCGGTAAAAGTGATATTGTTGGGGGCAAATAGTTTGAGGTTGAGAGTTAGGATGCAAGAATTAGAGTTGGAGAAATAATTCCATCAATTACTTTCATGACCTAAATCTTTAACTGAAATCTGTGGGAAAATGTGATTGTTATCTTTGAATCTGGTGCATTGCGACTGTGTTAAATTTCATGTCCACCTTTTATTTTAAGGAATGTTTTTCTTCCTCTGTTGCGAAAGTTAAAAACAGCCAGATATATTCTCAGGGAAGAATTTGTTTCCTGAAATGTATCTTTGGTGTAATTGTTTGCTAAGTCAAAATGACATCAGTGAAGTTATAAGAGTGGAATGAGACTTCAAACAGACCCTGAAGTTCTGAGGAACAGAGGAGTATTTTTGACCTTAAACTTGATAATAACCAAAAAAAGCATCACAAATTAGCATGTTGACACTTGATATTAGGGAAAGATGATCTCATCAAAGATGAAATGGTTAATTTGGGTTTCTAAAATGGAAATGAAACACAGACAACAAATCAGTCCATTTTCATACTTGTCCACCATGCTACTCACGAAAAGGGTTGATTTGCATATATGTTTAAGTCATAGCCTTCTCTAATTAGATGTTCATTTAACCCTGTTCATAGAATGTGAGTGGAAAGCAAAACCAGAATGCTATCCACAGAAAAATAAAATGTGGATGATATTATGGATTGTAATTGTCTAGTTATGAGTTCCGATAATCTTTCCATCCATCTCTGCTTACTGGGAAAGTTACTTTACAAACACTCCAGTCAAGTATGGCAATGATTAAGTGTAGCAGCTTTTTGCCATTAGCCTGTTCCGATTATTCCAGAGAATTGGCTCAGAGAGCAGTTCCTTTTCCTCATGCCTGTTAGCTGTGGAGTTGGAGGTCTTGATCCCTGAGTTGACCACTGCTTGCTGATTTCTTGTCCCAGCTTGCAGGTGGCTACTCCTCTCCCTCTGCTCAAATTAGTTTCAAACGCAGAAAGTCCCCAATTTACCATCTTACTCCTAAACTCACTGTCCCCGCCCTAGAGTTGGTCCCTATTCTAAGGGCAACATATCCATAACGATTCCTCTATCTCATACTGGGGTTTGTTATAATTATTTAGTCAAATCCTACCCAAGTCTAGATTCCACCCTGACTAACCATTTCACAATACCTGTCTTTTCCCCTGTAAGCCCTTTGGCAAGGTGTCATCACGTTCCCTGTGTTTTTAAAGTCTGTGGCCTGATAGGATCCCAGCTGGCTAAGCCCTCTAGCTCCTCCGGCAATAAAAACCTCTCAGTGTGGTGATGCACAGCAAGATTGGATTTTCAGTTTCAGTCTAGTAGATTAACAAGTAATATTTATACTACAGTTACCCTAGTAGTTTTGCAAGCTGTTTCAACATATGCTTTGGCGAGACTGCAGTTCTGCAAATGCTGCTACTGTCACAGGGAAGATATTGGGGAGCTGGAGTCTGTGCTGGTATCATGGAGGTGTGCTCATTTACCTTGACTGAACATCTAGCCCATGGATGAAATTCTGGTAAATGGTAACTGCAATTTCTGTTTGCAAAGCAAACTTTATAACAGTCTTCCCTGTGCACTTGGTAGGAAATTCCAATATGGCCTTACTCTGAATTCATTAATTTCTGTCTAAATTCTGGAGTCAATTCTGAAGATGTCAATTGCCTTGTATTAACTTCAGTGTTACGCTGATGAGGATACAGCCTGCCGTCTCTCTTGGTGATATGTCCGGTCTGTCACCAGTCATGTGCATTTTTGGTTGATGGGATTGCCCTTTTCCCAACTGTTTCCCTGACAAGTGGATGCTGTAGTTACTTTGAAGTACCCCAAATCCCAGTGGATAGAATAATCAGCCTGATCATTGCAACAAGCTTTCCATTGACTGCTGGACCAGCCTGTGTTTAAGCTGCCATCCATCTCCTAGGTCTTTCTTGCTGCCAGCCTGTCAGCTGACATTATCCCTCCTACTCAATTGAACTAATCTGGACAATGCTGGCTTCCTGCCAGCTCAGCACTTCATCATTAACTCTCCTCCTAGAATCTCATTTTTTGTGGGTATCCATTTTATTCTGCCTCAGCCACTTTCATTTAAAACTCTTCAATCTTCTAAGCAATAACCATTTTAATCTATGTGCTATAATGTTTTCTTAAGAATTTATGATTTTTCCATTCCTCTCTCCCTTCCTAGTTGTGAATTGCCATGTTAGCCTGCTTATAGGAATAGTTTGCAAATACTCTCTGGAAGGTCCTTATCTTGGCCCCCTTCCTTTTCTAGAGAAAAAAAAAAAGACTCAGTCTTTAATGAACTTGCTGCTAAAGTAGCTTAGCCATTTTCTGTTGGCAAGATTGATGATGCTATCAACGTTATTAAGTCACTAGGTATGAATTTCTCATTGTGTAAACCTGAAGTAATAAGCACTATTAGAACTCCAGGCCATCCATCTCACTGTTGCTTTTCCAGTGTTCTTTCCTAAATGAAAAAATAAATAATAAAAAAAAGGAAGAGGTAGGAGAGACGTTGCTAGTTTCAAACTGTGAGGCTGCCGACTTCATTTTTACCAGGTTTGTTTGTTTGGCTTGGTTTGGAGAATCTAGAACTGCAAACTGCTCTGGGTTGTAGCTGTGTTTCAGGATTTTTGAAACAAAATGTTGGGTTATTGTGTTTTTCTGCATTTCTCCTTGGTTGTGAGTGTTGTTTGGCTGGCTACCAGTGAAAGAGGATTCTGGAAGCAGACTGCAGGGAAAAGACAGCCAAAATGAGTTGACTTTCGAGAAATAATTCATGGGAAGGGGTCAAAACACTTGAGAGGAGAAGAGTTTTTTAGATGATGATTGTTTCATCTTTTGTTGATACTTAGAGGAACATATTATGGGTACCAGCAGCTCAATCTTCAGTTCTCTATGCCCCCAAACTGCCTACCACACCAGCAAAAGTGACTCCCATTCTGAACCTGTACACCCCATTAATTTCTTATGAAATTAATGCAAAGATCCATACTACCAGTGATTCTTTCAATAATATCAAGAAATTTTGAGGGTGATAAGTCCCTACATTTCCTGTCTGGATGAGAAAAGATTTAACATTTTCAGGGCCATCAGCAACCTTGGCAAAAGCAGGAAGGTGGAAAAAAATATGAAGTGAGGAGGTTCACGGGCCACAAATATGGAGAAGTTGAAAGTATTTTTATTTTTTTGTTGATTGGTTTATTTCATATCTTTCTTTTTGTTAGATAGGTTCAAATGATGTTTTGATTATTTGATAGAGTTGAGATGCTGTTCGCTTTTCCAAGGCAAATAATGTAATTTGGTGTCCCACTTCCATGGAATTGAGTGGGTTTCTTTTCCTTCTAGGAGAAGGCATTCAGTCAAATCATCTAACTCCTTTAAGAGAATACTTTTTACTGATCTATTGCTCCCCTGTCACTCTAAGATATCTTTTGTATTAGAAAAAAAAMCTGAGACGTGTGACCAAATAGTGTCAGCCATAATGCAGTTGCACTGAGATGCAGGGAGTGAAAAGATTCCCTTCCTGAACCCCCAGTGTTCCCACGCTTGATGGGGGGTGTTACTGTGTCTGACTATGTTTGTGCTTCAAGGCTGTTTGCTGTGTGCCTCAGAAGAGGGAGCCAGAGTTGACAAAAAGTCTGAATGTTTCAGAAGGGCTGGAGAGTGTGCAAGAGTATCCAYGACACTTTGAGCACTAAACAGCTCTGTACAAGGAAGTGAAAGAATAGGTGTTGCATTATTTTGGCAACCAGTGCAGAGCGGCATGTGTCTATCAGCATTTATAGGGTCATCATAACTTCTGGTCTAAACATAGCTTAGATCTTGGTGAAACACTTTTCTTCTTTCCTGCCTCATCTGGAGACTTACAGGGATTTTTAATTTTGACTTCTGAYATGCATTTCTAGTTCAGGAAGATGACCCTTACTTTTGGAGGCTTTTCTGAATTTTGAAGGTGCAATTGTGAACTTCAAATTAGCTTTCCTGCCATTTACCTGTGGGCATAAATGAGAGGATTTATCCAAGTAACAACTTAATTAACAAGGAAGTGGGAGGCTAAATCTTATTTTCCACCTCTCCATAGCTGTATCTACAATACTAGATTGCCAATCAAGGTGGCTTATTTACCAATTAAGCCACTATTTTTAGCATACTTTTCTTCCTTTGCTATAGATAAAGAAAGGGTGTAGGAAAAAAGTTTGCTTATTAACATTCAGATCAACTGCAGTATTCTGCTCTTCACTGGCAAATGGCATAATTCTCCATATCAATGTTGTGGTTAGTTAGACCTGCTGATTTGGCAGTTTCTTTGTGCTTTGCTTCTGTTTAATGTTCAGAGCATGCTATAACCAGAGCYGTACAGAGTCTGAAGCAGAATTTAAAAGACGTGCAGTAGTCTGGCACAACCCTTGATGTGTTTTAAAGTCTATCGCCTGTGAGAATGAACTAAATGGTGATGCATTTGCTGGCAGTTGGGACAACAGATTCTGTATATGACAAAACAGAAGAGGTTTCTGTGAAAGTTCTTACTCAAATTAATTCAGTGTGATCTATACCAGTTACATAAAAGTAGTTGTTTGCTTTTGCTAAAACCCAAAAGAGTTTTTTATCTTCACTAGAAGGCTAACTCCTTTTCTACTCAGTGCACTGTGTTTTGAAGACCTGTGTAGGAACCATGAAAGCTGTGATAACCACAGCACTCTTTTATCAACACCACTGTTTTATCCCTCTCCCCTTCATACCATGCAGAACATTGCAGAAAGCAAGCTCTGGGGGCATTAAAGGTTTTCCTGGGATGGCATTTCACACACTATATAGGCATTTCTGGAAAAGTGGAGGACGTACCATGTGGAAATGAAGGTAACTAACATAATTTGTTTGGCAGAACATCCTATAGTAATGCTTCCCCTAGCTTATAATTTTCCAGATTACTCCTGCAGCATAGGRAGGGACACCCCTGTGAGGAAACCAGCTTTCCTAACCTTCTTGTTCCCTTTCTACTCAAATCTCAAAACATTCTGCAAAATGCCAAGTAGGCTCCAGGTTAACCTCATGAATGCACAGCATTTCTTCTTCAGATCACAGCAAACTTGTTATCAACAAGAAGCAGGCTAACACAAAGCTTCTATTAGCCTGTAAGCTTGATTCACAGGAACAGACCCATACCTCTGTAAGGACTTAATGGCAAGCCATGTAGCCAAAAGTGAAGTCTGAATTAGTAAAAAACTATGATGTGAAATATAGAAGTTAGAGCATCACCTGTTCCTCAGAAAACAGCATTAAAATTGTTACTGAGTTCTGACAACTTCTATCTGACAGTTTAGGCAGGATAAAAATATGGTGGTCTTAGGAAATCTTGACATAAGCAGAAAATCAGACCTTTGGCACTAGTGACCAGTCCTGAAAATCTGTGTGGGAGAAATGCTGCTAGCTCAAAGGAAACATCGAGGGAGTGCATAGTAATAGACTAAAGGAACTCAACCAAGAAAACCATCACAACAAACAGGCCTCACATGCAGAAAATATTGTGAAGCTGTTACAATCAAAACACTGCTTTAAATCCCAAATATCCAAATGAAATGTCTATGGAAACTGAATTCTCTACCATTACTTTAGTTGTGGTGTAAGGCAGTAGTACAGAGTGTTCTATGTTCAAACCTTTTTGCACCTCTCTGAGTCCTACTGAGGCAGCATTAGGGCCACAAGGGCCTATTCCACTCCTTGATTCACCATTAAAATCTGACTGGCAGGGTAGATTTCAGTGGTTAGATATGGTGGAGAACAGAAATCATAAGAATAGTGTAAACTAGCATTTTCTAAGCTTTATTCTTCTGACAGTTTCAGTATGTGAGCTAACTTGTGAAGAACTGCAATGGTAATCGTGGACTACCATGGAAGAAAGAAAGAAGTGAAGAATCTTAATTTCACTCCTATTGTCAATGGCAATGGGTCAGGTTTCTAACAGAATTTGTATTACAGGTGAATATCTTCCAGGAGAAAAGCATAATTGGAAGACAGCAAAATCAGAGAACAGACAAGCTTTATTTTATGTGAGGAAGCACCAGAATTTGAAGACATGCAAAGATTCATAGCTTTCAAAATCACGTGCTCTTTTAGGACTTACCACTAAACTTCTGCACTGCATTGATACTTTTGGAGGGAGGGTAATATCCTTTTCTTCTTTTTTTTCTAATTTTCTTTAGCTTTTCTTTACTCCTTTACTCCTTTTCTCCTTTAGCTCCTTTACTATTCTTCTCAGACTTCAGTACAATAAACCCTCCCCAACTGAAAATGCAGCTGTTCTCTTTTGCTTATACCACTTCATTCCTCTCTTTTCATAACACTCATGTTGCTGATCTTTCAGTACTGCATTTTAACTATGGGAAGCATTTGAGAAAGAGAAACTACATCARATGCTGTTTTTTTTCCCAGCATTGCTGTTAATGAATTTTAGCAGACAGGGCTGCTTTCTAACAGTATAATCTTCAGCTACAAGCTTGCTTCTGCAAGATCTCAGAACAGATTTGATAGAAACATAACCACAAGGAACAGGGGTTGCTTARGTTCTGTTTCTCTAGCTAGCAAAGCTTTCTGTATCTCTGGGGTAAGCAGAAGTTGACTGTGAACATGTCGGAAGCCCGTGGTATTTCAAACTCTACCTTTTCCTCTTCCAGTAACTCCTTCATCTCTACATCAATAAAAATATTCCCCCCCCCCCCCAGTTTTTCACCATTGTTAGTATCTCTGGTGCATTCTCTTGTATTTTAAATTCCAGGTGGAGGGGGAATGTGTTTCTTGGAAGAATTACAGCTCCTTATAGCATTTTCTCTGTGGCACTCCTGTGTAACAACTCCAGCACCTTCTGCTTACATTTTTGCTGCCTGGCAGCAAGGGGCCGTTTTGGGATTTGCTACAGACTTGAGCTATAGGCAACCAACTTTCTAGAGTTCCTGTGAGCATATGTATTTGGGGGACTTGTCTGGGGCCAGTGAAAAAGGAAAAAGATGATGCTATAATCAGTATAATGTTCCTGTAGGGACCCATCTTATAAAATCTTAGATACCAGGTTCTTTTGCTTTACTTCAGGATTAGAACACTGCAGCTGGAGGAAATTATATTTTCAAGGGCTTGCAGCTCCAGTGGATAGAGATTATTGGTAACTTTTAAGAAACTTGATTAACATAGAGATCTCATGCAACATGATCCATCATACTAGCAGTACTGTTCTTTTCTTTGTTTCAGATTCACCAAAGTAACTAACATGATCTTCTGAAGTAGGGTCAGCAAAGAAATTTGCTAATAATTCCGGAAGGTTTTGCAGTTTGCTACTGTATTAGTTCTTTCTAGGCAGAAACACCAGTCAACCAAGAATCAACGAACAATATCCTCATGCTAATAAGCATGATTTTCCAGCTATATTTTTAGGTATCAGTATGGACTGCTAGAGAGCCTGATATTGCTGGTCACATACTTGCCATGAATCCTGCTTTTTGTTTCTTCAGATTTTGATCCATGTGTCCTTTCGTTGTCACTTTAGCTACTAGCTGAACTGCTTAGTTTTTTTTGCTTGTTTACTTAGAACATAAAATCCTTATTTATCCTCTCTTCTCAACAGCTTTTTTTAGGAGCTGGCTAAGAGAGCTATTATTTATTAAAGTTTAATCAATTATGATATGTCTTATTTAAAAAAAATTACTCTAATAGGAATATATCCTGTCCTGATAGATTTTGGTTTTCATAGAATCGTAGAACAGCCCAGGTTGGAAGGGAGCTCAAAAGATCGTCTGGTCCATCATTTTTAGAAACAAAAGTCACAGTTATAATTTCTGATGTCTTCTACTCATGTAAGGAAATTTCTATATGCATTTTAATCCATCAGTAGTCAATATTTGGTCAGACTAGCCACTTCAGTGTTCCCACTATCGCCTAATAATGACGGTAGTTGTAAGATGCAGAACCACAGACTGATTCTACTGCAAAGGTAACAAAAAGGTCCAAAGAACCTAAAAAGGCAGGTCATTTATCTAAATATTAAAGAGTGCAGGGGAAGGCAAGATAGGATGCATAGCAGAATATCTGGTTTAAAAGTTGTCAGTCTGGGAATGACAGACTGTATTCTCCCATGGAAGAATTTAAAATAATGTTGTCTGTTTCAGAATTAGGACCTAATGTTTTAATAATTGTTTGGTTTTCTCTTTGTTGATGGCTGTCCCTCATTCTGATAATAATATCACTGTCTTTGCTGGCTAATGCTTCTGTAAAGATTTTTGCTAATACTTTAAGAAACAAAATCTAACAAATATATTACTCTTTCAAAGAATGGTCTAGTCAGGCTTTTCATTTTCCCTTCATTTTCCATCACTTTTCTCCTATACTCGCTTTTGTACAGCTAACGTCATCTTCAGCGCTGCATCATGAAAGTGTTCCTATCAAGATTCAAAAGAGGGTATTGTCTCAGTTATATATATAATTACATACAGAAGGAACTGCAAACTTACCTTTTGAAAGCTGTGAAATACTGAAATTAAGTATTAATTAATTATGTAGCATTAGTACTGTATGATCATGATATTAAAGACTGTATTGTAATAGAGATACTACTTTAATTTCAAGATCACATACTTTTTTCGTTTTAAAAGGTCCCCACTCATCACAGTGTAAGTGATCTCTAAACAAATAGGGATTCACCATTCATCTTACCCTCACTGCTTAACGCTTGGCCCATGCCCTCTGTATGACAAGTCATTCAGACTGTCCTCTAGAGAAAAAGACATTCATTTCTGTATGGATTGAGTGCTTCTTAACTATTAATGAACCAACTTTCATAACATGCTACAAAATGTTGTGAGATTCTTGTATTATAGACAGAGACACCAAAGCACAGGCAGTTCAAGATTGAAACATTCCACTTTGGGGAGTTTCTTAATGTTAAATTAACAAGAGTCAATTGATGGTTTATTTCCAGAGTACTTAATATTATGTAGCTTTTTGTGTCTCACCATCCACTGACATCCATTACTACAGCATTTTCGTGGAGCAGATTCACAACTCAAAGGCTTACATGATGATGGATGGACAAACTCTCATCATTGGTGCAGCTGTGATCACTACAGTCAAAGACATTTACCCAACATTGCTTTGGTACCATGTGAAAGAAAGCAGATGTAGAGTCCAGCCCTCAAATATGGTGTTCAGGCACTCTTTCTGCAATCCTYTGTCATTCATCACCCACCTGCAAGCTCTAGAAAAAGTTAAGGGTTCTGTGTTCAAATGTCTTGTTCACTGCAGAGTTCTGCTTATGCCCAACAGGCCTGTTGGGGAGTATGTTCATGTCAGTAAAACTTGCTTCCAACTAAGTAAATAACTGGGTTAGGTATAAAGGTGGTTTGTATCTCATGTATCTTCTAGATATTTCCTTTCCCCTCTGCAGTGGTAGTAAACTAAGGGCTTTTGAAAYAGCTTGCCTTCCAACCAGAGAGAAAATGGATAAGGTGTTCAACCCATGATAGCCAAGAGCTTGGTGTTCACTTYGCTTTTTTCTCTCCACACATTGATTTATTCAAGAAATCTAAGGACACTTTAGCTTTAGCCTCCACTACTGCCCTGCATGGATCCGGGTCACGTAGTGTGGAAACAGCCGTGTAATTGAAGGGCATCAGCCTGCACATGACTACTGCTGCCCCACAACTTGCACACACACACATTCACTCTCTCTCTCTGATTGTGACCAGAAATTCCAGTCTAAATCTGGAGAATTATTTGTGTGGAGACTGAGAAGCTCCCTAGCAAGCCTTAATTTTTAGTCAGATCAGGAATCCAGAGCAGCTTTAACAGAAAAAAATTGTTGCTTGTGATGCACACTGCCTGGTTTGCTACTGAATCAATGTCCCTTTTCTATAGCTTTGGTTTAGGACATGTTCCTAATTAAAATTATTAGTGTACTTTGTTTTGAGCAATCCTAGATCTATGCCTAGCATACACATAACAGTTACGTTGATAAAGTCCCAATGGTGGTGTTGAATAAATATGTTAAGTTTGCTTCTGGGAAAGCGTTAATGTAATTTTTAGTGAAGCAAAGAGTGGGTTAATTAGGAAATTATGCAAAGAAGATATTTATAATTTTGTTTCAAGACTATGATCTGTTAAACAGGCAGGAAAATAACAGTGAAAGGAAGGACCTCTGTCATGACAGATGCAACTGTAAAGGAGATTCAATGCCTTTTGCAGCAATTAGGAAATCATATGTTTCAGGTACTGCTAAACATCAAACTGCAGGTGTTTGTTAATAAAATGCTAACCTCCACAGCAAAGGATTTCACACTTCTTGTTTCTTATCTCTCATTTTGGGATCAGATGAAGTGACACAATCTAGCGGTTTCCAGGGAGACAGCGTTTTGCTTACAGACGAGCCTCACATTGTGTTGCTAGCACCAAAGATGCTTTGATTATGGGAGAGGAGATAACTTTTTTTCTTAAGTTTTCAGCCTTTACCATCAGTAATGAAGTTTTTGGAAAACACCCTCAAGTGCTTTATGACACTGTTTTCTCATGCAGTTAATTAATAATATTTTCATTTGTAGTGCTCGATGATTATTTATCATAAATTTCCATTACCTAATGCTCTATTCCAATACTCAGGCTAGTGGGGCTTGTCTTAGCACATAACTTACAGTGGTTTAACTTAAATTGTTTTAAAAATTGTCCTAGGTAGGTGTTTCTATTTGTGTAAATACATTTTTTTAACCATTCAAATCTGTGTCGAAATGTGTTTTAATTCCCAAACTAATTTTAACCATTACAGTGTTTTCAGCAGAATTTGCATCACTTTTAAAAAGCAGCAGTTTAAAAGGTCTTCCCAGATCTGCATTGTAAAAAAGATCAGCATTAATCTGTGTCTTGCTTTTTAGACCATAAATCATGCAATTCTTAAAACTCCTGGTTATTGTTCATTTGCTGTGGGGAAAGTAAATGTCCTTTGTGGTTAAAAAAAAAAAAAAAAAAAGCTGAAGACTGCCCAGCACATAAATTTCAACTGACTACAATGGGATTTCACACATCTACCTGGTAAATTACTGTGGATAAATAATGTGCCATGATGAATCACCCAGACTTTATTAACCTATACTGAATTAGACTGCTCATGCTAAAATATTTCACTGCATTATTTTATTGCCTATTACTGTCACAGAAATAAACTACTGACTATGGAATGATGTACTAGTTTTGGACAGATTGACGGATCTAGATTACCTGAAAAAGGCATGTCTTCTTAGGGCATTGCAGCATAAAGATGGTGTTCACAAAAGACAGCTGCAAATCTTACCAGGGTTAGGGCATGGAAGAGAGACTGACAGCTGCACAGGCGATAGGGAAGGTTTCGGTTTGCTACTAAAGACGACTTTCAGAAACCTGCTTAGACGGCTGTTTAGCTCAGAAGCTAAGAAGGCTTCAGAAGGCTTTTAAAGATGCGTTTCAGAAATTCAGCTAGAACACTGTGAGGCTATAACGTTTCTTTTGCCTTCAGTGTGGCTGATTAGAAGTTTTTTTCTAAACTTTTCTAGTTGTGGGTGGTTTTGTGGGKTTTTTTTGTTGGGTTTTGTTTGTTGTTTTGTTTGTTGTTTTGTTTTTTCTCTTTTCTTTTACTGGGCTCTGAGRGTGTAGTGTGGATGGAATAAACCCTTTCATGAGGTAGAGAATGGAGCTTCTTTGTTCAGTCCCTGTTTCAAACAGTCCAATGTCAGTATGAGAGAAATAGCAGGCTGATGCTGAGGTTCTTCTGCCTAGAAATTTTAATGAAGTTCCATAATTAGAGCCTCAGTAGTCATGCCTATGTGTGCCTCAGCTCTTCTGATTATATACTGACATGTTCTTTAGTATATATTCTGTTTATTTAGGTGGAGACTTGTTTCTGCAAACACTTAGGGGAAACATCTTACGTTTCATAATGAAGTACAACTTAAGTTCATACTTAAGTTAGAATGAGTGTTGAGCCCAAGTATCAGGACAGTGTAAGTAGCAGAGTCTTGGTCCTGATCACTGTAAAAAGAGCTGGCCAGGGGCAGACAAAATGTCTGTCTAGTTCAGCATCCCACCTCTGGCATTGGCCAAAAGTTGGAAAGATCAGAAAAAGAGAACAGCATATATCATGCATCTCCCCTGTCTGCCTGAAGCTTAGGGAAATCCTGAACCAAACGTAGCTTCTGTTGATTTAACTAAATGCCAACGAACTTGTCCATTCTGGCTAGGCAGATCCCTGTAGGTGTGGCAGTTCCTCCATAGTCATTTGAAGGTATCCAGGCACAGAGTTTGTCAGGGTAGAGCCTTTAGACTGGGCTGCTAAACCAGTCTGTAAATCTTTGAATACCTAGGTARGTATATGCACATTGCTGCTTCTGTATTTCGGATCACACAGGGACAAAAGTACTAAGAAATTGATTGTTTTTCAACTTATTATAACTCAAAAGAAGTTTTTTGAGAAGGTGATTGGCACTTCTGCTCAACAAGCACAGCAATGGTTAATTATAAGCCCTGGACCAGTCTCAGTGACTTAATAATGTATGTTTTCACTTTATTACATTCTGAAGAGCTGCTCAAAATGCTTACAACTCCACTTTTATTTTTGCATTAAATTCAATATTTTAAAAAAAAGCAAAGCACTTTAAATCTTATTCAAATTCTTTGGTTTTATGCATTGATATTGGATGGCATATTTTAAACTAAAAGCTAAAATGATAGTTCCCTCTCTATATTTTTTTCCCTGAAAAGAAGTAATTTCTTAACCTGCTCTAATAAGAACTTTATATTTATAGGAGATATAAAATATTTTTATTAAAAACTGGTTTCACCACAAGGTGGATTTTGTAAGATTCCCATCATCTTTATTCCTAAAGAAAATTAATTTGTCACTTTACTGCTAATCTGGTTTTTCATATGAGCACACAGCAGGCTTAAGTAAAATAGCAAATGATGACTTTTTGAATTTTTTACAAAAATACCAGGGCAACTTGCAATGCAAGCAATGCATTGTAAACTAAACAAAGTAATGTAATGTAAACCTGACCTTTCTGATCTAAAATGAATCATTCATATCTAGAAAAGGAGCAGTCATCTCCTCACCAGCCAGACTCACAGACCAGTCTGGAAAAGTTATAGCTTTGATTAAAGGCAGATCAAGAAATAATCCTCCATCACTGGAGAGGTGATGCAAGAGTCCAATGGATACTTTACCATCAAGTTGACTGCAAGCAAATAGGCTGTACATGGGGAAACCTTTTTATTGCAGAGATGAAGACAAGACTGAGTTAGCAGGACTAGGCATATATTCCTAGAACTACTGCTCATGATGGTTAAGCACGGCTAATCAGATGCTGACTGCTGAATTTCTGCATTTCCATTTGTACTGCAGGAACAATGATCATGGAACATCAGGTATTGCCAGGTAATTTCACCAGCACAGACTATTTTATACAATGCTTACAGGGCTTGAAAAGATATCAAGATACCTTTACAACATCACATTTAAAAATATGAACAGTATAATGTTATTTTTGACAGTGGATTGTGGAGTATATATTCTAGGTTTTCTCAAAGATAATTGTTAATGTTTCTTAAAATGCACYGAATCTCATTAGTGGCATGATTTTCATGCTAATGTAACAATAATTGCAGTCAGCACAAAACATAGATGTACAGTAAATGCACACTGCCATAAAACACTCTGTTCAWTTTTTTTCCCTGTATTATTAATTGTGAAAAGTTCTGAGCTTGCAATGTTTCCAAATGCCATGCCACATTTAACTCTATTAGCCACTATTCAGCAAGACACATACAAATGTACTTTACAAAAAATGTTCTGTAAACAACAGCAGGGACTCCCCCAGTGATCCTGAAATATAAACATCAAATAAGCCATCCTAAAATGGGAATGCCATCCACACCCAGCAATTCAGGACACTGTAAGCAGAGGTGATATCCCATTTCTAAAGGTCGAAAAAAACCCAAGCAGAGATTCTAGTAGAAGTCAAAGGAAAAATTGCTAGGACCTGAAAAAGTTTATAAATTTACAAATGTGCCTTACAAAAGTACGTTTTATCATTGTATGTAGATTGTTCAGGCATAAAAAAGCTCCTTTTAAGAATGAAGATTTGTTAAATTGGATCTACAGTGAACAAATGCTGATGGCTTTCCTTTACAAGGGAATAATTTTGACAGAAATTGAAGAACACTAGGGTCAAACTTGCAGACGAAAATTTAGTGTGGAGTATCTTTTCAGTGATCCTGACGAAGTAAGGAAAAAAGAATGAGGAAATTAACACCAGAAGGTCCTACTTCATTGAACAGAGCAGTGCTGCAGGTGGTGCAGTCTAGCTGGCTGTTAGAAATATAGCTTGTTCCCAAAAAGTTTGTTAATCTTATCTCTCAGTCCTGCTCGCCACTGCCCGGCTTGGCAGCTGCTTCCCACTCCTCCTCTCGCACTCTTCCTCTCTCATCACGGTCCCATAGGCATAGCAAAGGGCTGGGTCCTGCTGGGGCCAGTGGGGCAGGCAAGGGAGAAGAGGACTTCCAAAAGCAGCATATTTCAGCCATGAAACAGTGTTTTCCAGCAGAGAAGTACTCTGTTAGAAAATTCTCAGCCCACTCTGACTGCTAAGGACGGTGAATCCAAACACATTAAACAGTGGTACCTTTGAGTTTTACAGCTTTCAGTATGAAACTCTCTTTATCAAATGGAAAGAAAAAGATTTTGTTGTCAAAAACACCAGAGCTATTTTTTTTATTCTGATATGAGACGAGGCAATAGTTAGATGGAAATAGTTTGGGCTTTTAAGGGATCTGAAAGATCATGGAAATATATATATATATATATATATATATATATTATTAAATGAAATGTGTTGCCTTTCTGAAAATACCTGGACTACTAGTCTTTTGAAGTCAAGAGGAGATAGAATGGTCACAAATTTTGGTGTTAGCTTTAGGGTGTGCATTCATATTTACTTAACATGTTTATGTACTTTACTTGACTGAGGATTAAGCTTGCACTTAAATGCTTTTGCTGAACTGGGCCATGAAAGAGAATGCTTAAAAGAAGACAAGGTACCTGGGGTGTTTGAAGAGGAAAATCAAGTCACTCTCAGAACTTAGAAATGTCATATAAATCCTCATCTCAACATCAGTGGGAAAATCCAAAAAATGCATGTTGCAAATCTTTGCAGAAAATAAGGAAATGAGGKTTTGCTTTGAAAAATTCAAGTTGGTATTTATGCATAAGATAATCAGAAATACAGATTGTCAGAGTAGAAGGATTTAAAGGGACCCTATCGACTTGAAATATATTCATTTATAAAAAAAGTGTTAAAAGTAGCATCAGATAAAATTCCTACTCTATGATTGCTCTGCAAATTCTTGGGGCTTTACAGTCATAGTTTTCATTCTGCTGTTGCAGTGTGAAAGAGTCACAGAAACACGGAAAATAATGAAACTGAAGATACACATAGTGCATGCAAATGCAGAAGTAAACAAACTAGAGAGAACCAGAAGTAGTTTTTCATTTTTCCAGTTATTTGTAGTTGTAGCAAGCCTTGGAGTTATGCCAAACAATAAAAAGCACATTACTTTCAGGCAACAGACTGACTTTTAAGTAGTGTTGCTTAAAGGCAAAAAGCATTGATCCTCAATTAAGTGAAAATTAATTTACTCCCCTTTTCCTTTTACTCTTCCCTAAAGGTTGTTCAATGGCCTTAGATTTTTTTTTTAATTGGAATCCAAAAATTAGTTCAGACCTGGAAACTGAAAGTCTTGTTGGCACTAAGAAAATACTGTTTCCATGTGAGAACTGGGTCACTTAATTTTGGCACCTCAATATGAAATTATGTTCATCTTTAGCAGGATTGTGGAAAAAGACTACTTAAAAATCCTGCCACAGGATGTTGCCAGTTAAGCTATTTGTAAAGTCATGCAGGCAAGGGAGTCATAAGTGGACAAACGTGATGCTAATCATACATTTATGCCCCATGGCSAAATGGCAGACTTCATGTGATCTTTAGTCTTTCTCAGGCTACTGCAGCTACACTCAAACCAATTTAACTTTTGCTGTAGAGAAACAGGGAAATAATGAGAAGTGAGAAAATAAAATTAGAAATAGATTTTTTCCCCCCTTAAATATCAAAATTTTTTTGATAATGGAATATATTGGTGCACACAGAACTAGGTGACCTGTTGCGTGAGACATTGGATTTTGAGTTTGATGGGACTTGTTATTACTTTCTTTTGACCTTGTGTGCAGAAAGAGGAGAAAACTGCAGTTCTCATCAATTAACAGAATTGGTATCCTCACTTATATTTTGACATATTTTTACCAAAAGAACTAGATTTGGTTTGTGTTGCTGTTGGGAGAACTCACAAGTTAACAAAGCTTCTGTTTTTCTGCAGTGATATAGATAAGTACAATCAGATATCAAGTGTCTTGAGGCTATGCATTATATCCTCTAAATGCTTCCCAAGCCAGTTATAGTAAATGAGATGAAAAAAAGAAGAGGTAGGAGAAGGTTAAGCATCTGAAGAAGTATTTAAATATGGATAAATATGTAGCATATTTTTCAGAGTAAGCAGAGAATGGAAATAAACTTCCTGAAATGAGAAATGAATTGATATTTTAAGAATCACAGAAAATAATGAGTCTGAGAGCACTGGTGTTAGCATTTGTGTCATGATCCTATGAAGAGTATTTTACTGTTCCTCCTCCCCTGCCCACTCTACCTGGGATTGGAGGGGACATTGATAGGATGGTTTCTCAAAATGTCTTCTAATTTAACTAAATCATGAAAATGTATTTATACCCTTCTCAGCTTCCAACTGCAGAAATGGAACTCTGCTGATTTCACTTTCCTTCTTGCATTGTTTTTTGTTTTTTTTTTTTTTTTTTAACACCAACCCTAGCAAGATTTGAGCAAGAGATGTGACTCAGCTGGAAACTTTAACAGGGAGCCTGTTGGAAAAAGATGGGTAGCACTATATTGAAAAGTATTATGGCAGTCAGTTCTTCTTTCCCAATTTGTCTCCTGGTTTCACATTGCCCTTGAGTTGCTCACAGCAGTGGCTGTTGGAATAATTGATTTTTCAGTTCACTGACTGAAAAARATTCCATTCACATTGACCCAAAATGATTTCTTTAGGGGGGAGGTTACTTATCCTATTAAAAAAATGAAGTCTTAAAATATTTCATTGGAGTTAATTTGAGAAATAATTTAAAAAAAAACCCCGAAGGTAAATGCGGAGGCAACTGTCAGTCTGAACCAAAAATTATTTTGTTTTGAAAATGGCAGACAAAACATTTTGACCTTTAACAAATGTTTTTCCCTGCTGAAATATGCCATGTCTTCAAAAGAAATCTCAAATAATTTTGATGGTCTTTTATTGACGAACAGATACGTTGGTCACAGCATTTTATTCAACATTACTCTGAGGCTGTACAAGATCTTGCAGCATTTGTTTCAAGAGGGGACAAGGCTGGGGGCTGAATCCGCCTTTTCCTTAAGTGGTGTGTTTACAAGGTTTTTTGGTCCACACTTTTCTGCTTCTGCTTTGTGAGCCCTGGGCAATGCTTGTAGGGCAGCTGGGTTCAAACTCTGAGCATGGATCAGGACCATATTCCCTTCTTAGAGGGAAGGTATCACAGCTGTATTTCTGGGCCCCTGAAATACAGAGYGCATATTCATAGGAGATGACCAAGATTTATAAATAATTATTGGTGTGTCAGGGGTTAGTCCTTATTTAAATTAAGGTAAAATGTTTCTCGCTTCAGATCCAGATGGCAAAATTGTCAAGTCTCCTGTGTGCCTGTAAATTGCGACTCCTCAATGGCACTGATTGGCTTGAAAGGCTTTAAATGGCTTTGCACTAAAATAGCCTTTAAGTACCTATGCACAACTGATAAAATCAATACCAGAGGAGTGTAAACAAAACCAGGGTTGCAAGGCAATCAGATGTGAATATATAGCAACCAAAATAATGCAAGCAAGTCATGTTATGAATAGCTGTCCCACATGCTGCAGTAATGCTGCATGTTTACATAGCAAAGAGGGGAGCTGATGAGGGCAGGCACATTGGGAYGAAAGATCACAAACCCGGGCCCCAAGGGACTGTTATCTTGACCATGACTTTTGTTTGAATTTATGGTATTTTGAAGACATTACTCTTTTTCAATAATCATACAATCACATAATGCTTTGGATTGGAAAGGGCCATTAAAGATTGTCTAGTTCCACCCACCCTGCCATGGGCAGGGACATCTCCACTAAATTAGGTTGCTCAGAGCCCTGTCCAACCTGACCTGGAATGCTTCCAGGGATGGGGCATCCACAACTTCTCTGGGCAACCTGTTCCAATGTCTCACCACCCTCATTGTAAAGGATTTCTTCCTTATATCTAATCTAAATCTATCCTCTTTCAGTTTAAAACTGTTGCCTWTTGTCCTGTCACTACAGGCCCTGGTAAAAAATTTTTCTTATAAGCCCCCTTTAAGTATTGAAAGGCCATAATAAGGTCTCCCCGGAGCCTTTTCTTCTCTCAGCCTATCTTCATAGGAGAGGTGTTCCAGCCCTCTGCTCATTTTTGTGGCCCTCCTCTGGACCTGCTCTAACATGTCCATGTCTTCCTTTCCTATACTTATTTATATAGTGGAAGTGACACATAACTAACAAACACACTACTTGCTGTAAAAGCCTGAAGAAGAGGCTGGGCCCTGATTTGTCTTGCTGGGTTTACACCTTCTCAGCTAAGCAAGCTGCCAAAACGTCCTCTTCTGCTTAATGGAGAGAGAGAAGCAATTTCAGGGTGGGTTTTTGTTGCCATACTTGAGACATCTAGTTTGGATGAGTTCATTTGCTCTCAATTAAGTTTATAGTGACTAGCTTACATGTAGGTATCAGCGTTTAGTCAGAGGAACCAGGTGCAGAACAGAAGGTCACACAGCCCCACTGGTCTGTGGCCAGAACGTGGTTTCCTCTCTTCCAGGTCAGTGAAGCCTTTAATACTGCACTTGCTGGGAATGCCAGTGTATAGCAGTCAGATAAATTTTCCTGCCTGCTGCCAGGACAATAAGCTGTTTCTTTAACCAGCTGTGTTATAAGGTTAGTGCTTTGCACACAACAGACAGAAATCTTTTTGTGGGTTTGTGGGGCTGCTTGTTTCTTTCCTCTCTCTGCTGTCCTACTTGAGTGCTTGGCTTCAGTTGGACTGTGTGTTGAAAAAAAAAAAAAATCTCTCTCTCCTGTTAATGAAGAAAGCGTGGGAACATGTATGTGTCTCTAGCTCTTGAATTTACAAAGAAAAATATTAGGTGAAATTGAGCTGTATAAAATGTGTACAGATCATCCTGTTTTATAACACAACCTTTTTCAGAATGATTGAGTCAGACTATTCTGGTAACGACAATTCAGACTCGCCCCTTCTGGGAATATAATTTACAGTAAGCTCATTGCTCTGACTAGTTTATTTTTAATCTTCATGGGCATTAAAAAGTAGAATTACCTTTATAATAAACAGGATCCTTGAATAATATACACATTCACACTGACTAAGGGCTTAGTTTTGGTTTAATCTTTAATTCAGCAGCAGATTGCTTTTCACAGTAACACTATCAATTACAAAAATGATCTATATAAAAGGACTAGGGAAGCTATCAAAGTATTGTGGTGTTCTTATGATGAAGGTAGCAGACAAGTCAGTATACACCCTGGAGAAAGTGAAAATCTCTTCTGTTTTGCTTACTTTTGTGTCCAAGAAATTCTTGACACCTGCTTTCCATCAATTTTAGGTTTCTGTAAGGCAGCTGTCACCATAATATCTAAGTGAAGTGAAAAGAATTAAAGACAGCATAAAATGGAAAAAGTTACTATTAAGGCAACTGGGCTGCGTTTCAGGACATTTGGGTTCAATTACCAGCTCTGTCCCTGTCTTTCTGTGTGATCTTGGGCAAGTCCTTTTCTTTTATTGCTGTTCCCCATATGCACACTGTGCTTAATGATGCTTCCTCTCTCCCACTCATCACTGTTTTTGACTAGAATGAAGCTTTTGGGGATGGAACCAGTCTTTCACTGGCAGTCTACAGAGTCCAGTCTCAATTGTACACATCCTCTCTTAGCGGTGTATAATTTAGCTGCAGCTGTGAATTTCTTGATTACTGCTGTATACCTGTAGACTAGTCAGTAGGAAATATATTATAACACAGTTTTTAATAAGTTTAAAGATTCTCCTAAAAGACTTTTTTAATGACCACTCATGACTAAAGCACGATGACTAATGTGCACAGTCTGTGGTGAAGTATGGATGATACTTCTGTATTTTCATATTCATATCTTCATATACACATGAAGATATATATTCATGAAAGTAAAAGCTCTTTCCTGAACAGGTACTTGAGAGTAAAAACTCTATCTGAGATGAGGAGGGGAAAACATTTGAATTACAATGGCCTGGGGAGATGGTAAGTAAGATTTAATGCAAAAGTTGATTAATTACTCTTTTTCTTTAACCTGATTTAGTATGTGTTTTTAGGGAGCCTGCTAGTGCCAGAGTAAATTAAAGTTGTTCTGGGCTCTGAACAAACAAAATATCCTGTTCCTTGTCCTTTTTTCCTTGCCATTAAAGGCACACATTTCTCCCTATATTTAATGATAGGAAATGATAGATGTACCTGTAAAAGATCAGGGCAACTGAAGGAGGCAGAAAGGCAGAGTGTGGAGGTTGGCAAGGTAAAAGGTCACCTGCAATTGCTGCATTTCCCTTTGGGCAGCCTTGGCTACTCCTTTAGAGAATGGCTTCAACCACACCATCTCATCCAGGTTTGTTGTTGTGTCCCAAGTCATTCTTATGGGTTTCCAGAAGTACTGGCCTTCCCTCACTGCTTAAAGAGTGGTCGTCACAAGCAGAACATGATGATTTGGAGAAGGGCGGTGTGAGTTGCCCTGCAGGTGCTGTCAGCAATGTGGCAGTGCAACCTCTCTTGTTCCTGAYGGTACCAGGCTGAAGAAGGAGCTCCAACAGGGTCTGCAATCTGCTGTCATGTATTGCTTGTGGAGTGCGAGTTAACTGTGAAACTGCACTTATTCTGTGTCTTCTTCCACAGTAATACAAAAGGCATTGGTTCTTCTGGGGCTGGTACTCTAATATACCACACAGGAAGCACTCTGGCCGGAGAAAAAATAAAGACCAGATCTTCAGAAATTGCCCATTTAACAGGTGAACAGATTGACGATAACACATGCCTGCCGAGGAGGGTCACCTTCTGTGTTCTACAGTCTTGGAGAGCAGCATGCTATGGGAATACACAATGCTTGTATGTCACCATGCTTGCTTCTCTTGATTCATACTGGATTTGCACTGGGAAGCTTCCCTGTCCTGCACACCCACCTCTTAAAGATCAGGCTGTAGAAGCGCACATCCGCCAGCTGTGATAGGCTGTCTCTATCATGGGGCTGACAGACAGATAGGCTGTCTCTATCATGGGTCGGTACTGCAGGGTGCCAGAGTCTGAATCGCACAGAGCAGGACAAGCGCATGGAGGAGATATTGATGCTTTCCAATTTCTGAGTCTCACAGGACTCTGAACTCAGCATGAGCCAGAAACCACTGCCTCCTGGAGAGGCTGAGCACTGCTGATAGATGACATTTTGCCTGCTTTAAAGGTAGCATCTCTTGGCTCTTGCTCAGTTTATACTTATGTGCTTAGCTTCTAATCTGGAAAGTAAAATATCGTTTGACATGCTGCCTTTGAAAGACTCCAGACACCAAGTCTACTTCAGAAATTGCTGGAGCAGCCATCTTTCAAGTCCATAATATCAGCTCACTCTCCAAGGAAGAAGAACACTTCCTTTACTACTGGTAGCATGATTCTCCAGAGGAATGACAGGATCATTCATATAGTCCTGACCTCTTAGCCTTCCTTCCAGCACTGGAGATCAGTGAAGACGATAAGGTTTTACCTTCTCTAATGCCTTGGGAAAGTAGAGTTAGGAAGGGGAAGCAGAACTTGTGTCCTAACTCCTTCAGGATTATGTGACTGCAGTGGCTGACAGCTGTTCAACAAAATTAACAGACACTACAATTCACCTCCAAGATAAGCCAAAATATTAACCCTCAAAGATACTTAGCTGAGACAGTTTAAAGGCTAAGTATCTTAAAGAACCTTGACTTAATGCAGAAATTGAATGTGTTGCATCAGATAAGCTATTTGAGAAGACTGTCAACTTGGAACCTAACACAAGAGCAATCCACTGTGTCCTTTCCAGTCCTGGAAGAGTGAACTCCACTCCACTGTTTTCTCTGCTCAGATCTGGAAGCTTGTCCTCTGTAAATGCTGGACAAATTTCTCAAATGTCTGTCATTCTCTGCCACAAGCCCAGACTCCCTAATGTGATAACTTGAATACGAAGAGGACCTCATGTAAATTCTATTGAAATTCAATCAAGGAAAATAAACTGCAGACATCTGCTCTTTGCTTTGGTACTAGTTAGGTGTTTTCCCTTGGTCTGCATAAAAATGCTTACGTAGCTTGAATAAACGCCAAGCCAACATTTCAGCATCTGATTGGTTAAATAACCATGTGAACAATGGCAGTGAGAAGGTGAATGGGAAGGTGAAGATATCACAGGATATGGATTAGCTGGCTACTGTTCCTCATTCAAAAATTGCTGATTAGTGATCTCCTTTAAAATTTGATTAGAAAGGAGCATTGTTTTCATTCATTTAAGTAGGGGCCAGTCACCTTTTATGCTTCAAAATATATGAGACAGCATTTATAGGAGTGTGACTCTCATGGGTGTAAAAAAAATATATTAATGAATGGCTTTGGAAAAATAATACTTAGACCATCCTTTAAGAAGTAAACACATTCTCCTTTACTTTCCCTTAGTCCTGAAACTCCTTGAATTATAATAGTAGGTCAAATTCCTCCATGGTGAAACTTTATTAGTCTTGACAGACTTTACACTAGAGATTTGGCTGGCACGGTATTAAATATCCATCTTCTCATACTCAAACACACAACCTCAATGCTGAAACGTAGCCATGATAGCAAAGAATCTGCAGTGCAATTTTGCACTGTTAGAGGGGAAATGCTGGCCCTCTCCAAGGCTGCAGCTGTATGCCATGCACTCTCGTCCAGACATTGGGTTCTTATTATGCCAAAGCAGCTGGAGCTGATGACCCACCTCACTGGTGCTTTCAATAGTTAGGTCCAAAATATGGATTTGTGGTCTTGCTTCGCTGCTGCCTCACACTGGTGATACCTAAAGGGCACAAGTGCTGAATGCCGTCACAGTGAAGCTCCCTAAATGCCTAAAGGTTTGAGCTAGATTCACAAATTGTCTATCTTCCCTCTGTGACTGATTTGTAAGCATGCTCCAGTGCTGCTTATTGTACTGGGCTTCACATGGAACATCTCTGGAAGGGCTCACGTCTCTCTGTGTCTCTATCTCATTCTTGTTTTAATCATTCATCTAATAATTATAACCAGAATTTRTGGTGATGATGGGAAGGATTTAACTTTCTTCATCTTTCTGAAGTGATTTGAACCTGGGATTAAGTACTGTGAGCAGACTGAAGATGTTCTCATTCCCTCTGTTAAAGCTTCTGTTTTACGTAGAATAAATAAATGTGCATCATGCCAGATAATAAACATGATACAGGAGTGCTTGGGGCACCTCGGTTCTGTTCCTGCTACTCTATTTATATTCAATAAATCCCATGGAGGGATGGGATTTGAGGCATACTTCTGTTTTAATGTTGCCTCTCAGCTGGCTGCTATCTTTGCAGTGTTTTCCCTGCTCTTTTATTCCTCTAGGCTGTGGCTGCAAGGAATGGAAAATATGGCTTTAGAAAATGCAACATAGGATTTAAAATGTCATAGCCATATGGTGCGACACTGAACTGGTGCAAAGTAACCCTGACTGTTCCGGTGTGCTCAAGGGATTTTTGTGGCAGGCAATTATGCACTAGATTTTATGCCAGCTCAGATACTATCTGACTGCTCAGTTCTGATGTTACTCGCAGTCAGGTATTTTCTCCTCTCCTGTGAGTGGCATAAACCAGCTCTGCCTACCTGCCTAATCTGGGTCAGGGTTGTGTGGCTGAGCGATTCCGGGAAGTCCAGGTCTGAGGCTGGTCAGTGCAGAACTGTGGCCTTGTGCTCCCCACAGGCAGGTTAGGAGCCTTCATACATGAGCCTAAATGTGGTGCATCCCTCCCTTTTGCAGTCCTAGCCTTCAGCAAACACTTAGATTTCTGCAAGTTGTTTCTATTGAGAGGAAATCTTTAGGTGGGAGACAATATATCTTTGATTTGATAATGTTTATTAATAAAAAATGTACATAAAAGCCTGTCTCCCTGAATCAGTAGAAATCAAAGAGCAGAATGCTTTCAGTTGTGATTCCCATCCTCTTTTGTTTTCCAGCCTGCATTCTCACAAACCTCTCCTGGCTTGCTTTCAGGTCAGGGTGAAAGAACAACTAGCTGCCTTTGACTTTCTGTTGTGCTCTGTGTCTGTGATATTTCTGTGTGCCTCTGTTTATGCTTACACATGCCTGCATACATCTCCATTGAAAAAAACAGCTATATCCATCTGTTTTCATTCTCTACTGAACCTCTCCATACTGACATTGCTAGTTCCYTATTTGACCTGCTTTTGTGGTGGTGGCTCTTGTTCTTTTCTTTCAGTCAGAATAAGGAACTTACTCACTTTGTACATAACATGAGGCTATCATTAACTTCGATGAGGCTTCCATTCACAGTCCACCATCAGGTGATGTATGAAAGTGGTAATTCTACCTTTTACATTACAGAGTGAAACAGATGGCCTTGGGCTTGACTCCTCAGGAAACAGTAAACTTTCAAGTACTTCTTTTAAGCCAGATGCGATGCTGTCAGATCATTTCTACTGTAACTCACTCATTTGATTTCATATGAAAGAGCTTGGGGACTCGTATGGGCTCTGTTTTCCAGCACAAATATGTTAGCGAAGAGCTAGGGATTGGAGAAGGCAGACACACATGCTGCTGGAGCCTGGGTTCTCTTGGGCAATGAAGTCATCCAGTGATATGTCTACATGGGCCTTCAAATTTGCTGAATCCAAATCTTCTCTCTAAGATCCATGTAGCTGCATTGGTATATTGCTGGAACTGTTCTAATATTTCCTTCTCTGTGGGCTCAGATGTGTCTACATCCACCCTGGCAGATGTGCCCTTAGCTTGGGCATGTCTATAGGTGTTTATGTAAAGTGAAGTTTTTTTTGTAGCTTTCCTTTCTTTTTCCTCTGTATGATTCAGGAGCTATGGGTAGAAAGTTATGGCACTGAGTCTTGAAGAGCTAAAACTCTGACTCAATGATGACTCAAGGTAAGGTGACATACTGTTCTCTCAGATAATGAGTGCACACAGTGTAATCTCTGGGAAGAACTGTGCTGAGTTTAGCATGTCCTTCAGATGCTCTGGAAAAAGGCATGTGATGGTACAAAAGAGAGATGGCAAACCTCTTCCTGTAGGAGCTCTCCTAAAAACAAGCAAAAAAGTGTTAGGGTGGTACAGCAGTTATTAGCATTAGGTTGCTATAGCTCACCTTTTAACCTCTGTCAGGTCTAATTTTTATTGGTTATTTATATAAGTAGCCAGGCAGCTGGTATAAACATGCAAACTGCTGGTAATTCCTCAGGTTGGTGAAAAAGTGAATGAGTTTAATGGCTAAATCGCTTTGTATTTCATGAGTATTGCTACACTGGGAATCCAAAACACAGCACTACAAGTTAGAGACCTGATTTTGCCATGTAACTCTGCTGTGATTTAGTTTGTCCCAGTCTGCCCACACTATGGCACTAAGGGAACTCCTCTGCAGCAATTCACACATGTGCCTTGCACCCGAAATCTCCTTAGGCATGCTGGTTGGTTCCAGGGCCAGGGAAATAACCTGGAGAATTGGCTATTTCCCTTGTTATGTCCTCAACCTACCACAAGATGACAATGTTTCAGAACTTTAATGGCTAATAATAACAACGGGATGGTTATATCCTTTTAGCTGACTGTCTAGGCTTGGGTGGTGTCCGTAAACGACTGTGAATTTGGAGTGCTAAATGGGATGTGATCTTATAATCGAGAGAGCGGAGATATAAAAAAGACTGGCAGCCCACTGAGGTGCTGTTCTGCTGGGTCAGCTGTCAAATGAAGACATGCTAAATCTAGCACTTGTCTTGTGTCAGTTATTTGGGGCAGCCTGCCACGTACCTGCTTGATCCAGGTTTCTTGCCAGAGGTCTAAAGGCAAGACGTTGAATTTTATCATTTGTATCTGTTTTGGAGTTGCTGAATGAAATATTATTGCCTGACATAAAAAACAAAACTTAAGTGGAGATCAGACAGCTGCAACATAAGTTTCACAACTCTTATTTTTGTTTAAATTATACTTCTTTCTTTGTTAATGAAAGTCTCTTGACTATTGAATGACAGTTCTTGTGCTCCCTTTCAAAGAACAGAGACTGAAAGGTTGACAGCTTAGACATGGAAGGTGAATGTAAAGTAGCATGTAATACACTATTTCTGCTGCTTTTGACTTGGGCTCTACATTACAGATGCCCGATTTCTCTAATAGAGGCTGTTGTTTCTTCTCATTATGTTGGTGAGCTCAGAAGAAAGGAGAAAACCAGGTTTGCATTTATTAAGAATTATATTACTTGTTGTTTTGACATAATTTGCTACATAAATATGTTTAACAAGTGTACATATTTAGGAGATCACTCACAATTAGAAAATAAGCAGTACTGAAAAAAAGAGGCCATGAACTCTTCAGTTATGGGTCTTTATATAGCTGTATGGAGGGATATCTTCTGTGCTACTACTTAGTTTTAGTTTCTGTTTCTAATAACAGTTTACCATCAGTCTAGTATTTCTATCAATAATTTCTGAAAGGTTTGGAAGACCTGGAGCACCATTCCATCTCTATGTCCTCATGTCTTCTTCCGTAAAATGGGGACAACAATATTCTCCTCTTTTTTTCCCATATGGTCCTGTGACGACAGTGTGACAGCTCAGTCAGGTTTGCTTGGTGATGTTGAGTTCGAACAATAAAACCAAATTATTTAGGAAAACAAAAGCTTTTTCTGTTAGTGAGAAACGTATATCATTAAAAATATAAGGCAGAAAAAAACCTAAAATTGTTTAGGGGTTTAAAAAGACTAACTCAGCTTAATCACTGCTAATAAATCGCCCATGTTTTCATTARTTTCATTGGGAAGGAGAGGAGGCATTAATCTCATATAACTTCAGATATCTAAAAGATGTTCATCTAGTCTGAGCTAGTTACCTGGATTGTTCTATAGTCAGCCTGTAGGCAAGTCTTCAAGAAAATTAATCCCATCTATCTTAGACATTGTTCCTGAACCAACACCCTGTACAGCTGATATTAATTTTCCATCAACTAAAGAAACAGCCTAAAAAACTTGCTTAGACCAGGCTTATTTTTAGACAGCCGAAGCAAACTGACTCCCTTCATGACTAAATCACCACTTCTAGCTTTGAAAACTTGAAACACACTTTTTTTTTCAGGACTCAACTATACTATATGGATAAGGCCTGCCTTTAGGACAGAGAGGAACAGATTCAAAGGAACACAAGGGAAGGAACTATATTACACAGATGCATGTAAGCTGCTGCTTGATTAGAGCTGCAGAAGAAAGAATTTTTCTATCTTGTGAAAATTTTTCACAGATGAAATAAATTGTGTTGTTTTATATTAAGACAAAGAGTTAATTTTCAAAAAAACATTAATCAAACTACATTTCAAAAGAAATGTGTTATTTATCCATCAAAATATTTCATTTAAATTTTTAACATTAAAAACAGTTGCAGTGGTAGACAGCTTAATAAAACAGTAATATTTATACTAAAATAACCCCCAAAGCCTTGTTTTGAAGCAGAAAACAATCTCCTCACACACACACACTCCCCCATCCCTGGGAAATATTTTTATAATTTCTAAAGTATATTTCTAGGCAGTGAAGAAAAACAATTTTAAAAATCCTAAGCCCTTCCATTAGAAAAAGTATTGGTTTTGACGAATCAGCATCTTGGGGGAGCAGGGAGAAGAAATTTCCTGACTAAAAAACTACAACTTCATCCTTCCCAAGCATACCTGGAAAGTCTAGGTGTTGCATGAGCATTTAGGTGTTATTTTGATTGGAGTAATTTTGCCCCAGTGGGAATGCACTGAAAGAGCAGCTGATAACCTGCCTTAAGAAATCCTTGACAGCTAGTAAAGAAGGTTAAGGGAACAGTGACTTCCCTCTTATCTTGTTCTTAATCTCTTCACCAAGTATGTGCTGCTGGCTATTTGCAGGCACCGACTGTCTTTTGACCCAGCACAGTAGTACTGTGTACTGTCCTGGGCAGCAAAAAAGAATTATTCTTTGACTTCTCCCCATCTCCTGAGGAGCCTGTGGAAAGGCCAAGGATTCCTCAGCCCATAGCCCTTTCCAGAATTTGTCCCAGGATGTCTTCATTTAAGACAATTGATTTAATAATTGCTATTCTCTTTCCAAGCTCCAAATTAGGACAGTCATCCCTTATACAAAATAGAGGACTAACATCACATTGCTGCCATCAGGAATTGTCTTGGAGTRAGATGTATTTGCCTAACACAGCTCTAAATTAAAATGTTGGAGACTGTAAGCAGATAAAATCTGAGCCATAAATGATAGATGGGGAAGCCAGAGCCTACAGGTATCATAGGCAGAAGTAACTCATGCCAACCCAAATTCCTTCTCTTAACAAGACAGAGATGATCTTAATTCTTTATAGTGTGTTGTGTGTGATGTACAGTAGAGGTTTTTTCTCATCCTGATGTGCATCAGCAATACAATGTCTAGCTTCTGCAGCTGCTGTGTTTATTTCAAATATACTTTTGGGAGGCAACTATATTAGGCGGCTCAGGAGACTGTATCCTCCTCCAGCTTTCCTTCTGTGTGCCATGCAATGGAAGAGTGGCCATGCGGCTATGTGTCCCAGCTGCCCGAATAGCAGTTCTCCCCACTTCTTCTGCATAGAGGAATTCAGCACCTGAAATATTAAAAAAAAAAAAAAAAAGTCTCACAAAAAGATATTAAAAAAAAAAAAAAAAAGTCTCACAAAAAGATACAAGAACAAGTGAAGAATCAWCAAACACTAATTATTAATTTCTGAATGACTTGTTTAAAAACATTCAGTTCTGAGACAAAGGCAGAGGTTATGTATAAGTTATACTTTTGCCTTTTTATAAACATTAAATTCTTACAGAATTTGATTCACTTAGATCTACTGACATCTATTTAACCATACTTGTGTGAAACTGAATCTGCATAGTAACTTGCCTGTCAAGAAGCTACATAAAGTAACTAAGGTTAGCTATCTTAATTTACACTTTTGAACAGATTAATTGATAGATTCTCTTGCCGTACTCTTCTAAAGCTTTGACATACACATTAAGCCAGTTTTAACATACATAAGTCACTCAATTTATTGAAGTTTATGCATGCTGCAAGTAAGTTTACAGAGTCTAGAAACAAAATCTAAGTTGATAAGATACAGCTCTGTGAGGAGCAGCAAGATGGTGTCTTGCAAGAACTCACAACCCTTCTGAATGTGACCTATTATTTTTCTTTTTTACTGCCAGGTTTATGTGGTCCTTAACTAGCCCTTTGCATGCTGCATTTTAGGATCTCTGCCATTAGAAGGTAGAAATCTCTATTAATACTTCAATAGCATTGAAATTATGTTAAAAGAAGGAAAGAAAGGGTTTTGTTATTCTCATTTCTTTTACGAGGCTGCGATTTACTTGACAGAAGATGTCACTCTAGATTTATTTCAGAAAACAGAATCAGTCCCGAAAAGGTCTTATGAAGGAAAGATCATTGACATACATGGTCTGTGCWTTTGCTTCTTGCAGCTTATGTCCAGGAACTCACAAGGAAAAACTATTTCACATGGCCAAGGACTGAAGGCCTCAAATACTAATTTTAAAATGTCTTCAACTATGATGTGATTCATTTCCATATATAACAGCCAGTACTTCAGCTCTCAGAAACTATTACCCATGGTATTGTGGCTTTCACCAAAAGCAACAGAAAGGCTGTCACCTCAGCAAATTGATTTTGTGGAGACATGACATCTTCCATTAGCTGAGGATTAGTTTCTCTGGTCTTTGTTTCTTATGCCTGCTCTGTTAGTGCAGTTAAAGGATGCTGGTGTCTGAACACAGGTGCCGTATTTAAAGAGCAAATACTCTCCTCAAATCCAAAGTCAAGTGAATATTAAGGGTGGAAAATACAATGAGAAGCTCTGGAGTGATAGCTTTGGACACTGGTCTCCAAAATTTGAAGACACTGGTTTGATTTCACAAAGCATTTTTCTTCTTACACAGGGGCTCGCTCCATGTCCCTGGTATGAAGGACATGGGGATGTCATTGATGTGTCTTTCTATGAATAGCTAGGAACAATAATAGTGTGGCTAGACCTTTGCCTCAGGAGGATGAAAGCCTTATAATATCATAGGAGGGCTCAACTTCTTCCAAATGAATGCTGTGAGGCAGCAAGCAGAGCAAGGGCAAGGGAAGAGTCAGAGCAAGGGAAAGAAGTGTTAATACCGACTACAAACTTGGGGGGATGAGGCGAGGAACTGCTTAAAGATGAGCAAGGTCACAGTCAGAGAGTCCTATTTAACAGTGGAGGCAGAGAAAGCCAATTTATATCATGGAGAAAGAGTCCCCAGGCAGAGGCATGGCTTTATGAGCTTCCATAGAGCTCTGCCCTAGACCCAAACAGGTTTTCAAGTGGTGAAGAAAGAGGTACAGGTCTTTTCAGGATTATGTCTAACTCTGGGTATTTCTTCTGCAAAGCATAACCAAATTTGATTGATTTTCCTGTTTAAAGTCTGTCTGGGGATCCATTTTCCTCATTGTCATACATTCCACTGAATTTATCAGTAAACCTAACATGCTTGTGTGGCTAATGTTCTGGAAGGTGAAATGCTTAAATTATTAAGCTACTGGGGTTTCTGAGAGTAATGTCCAGATTGGTGCTAAGAGCTTGCAGGACTTGAGCTGAGGTGTTCCCTTTTCGTCCGGCAGGATTCCTCTGCCACAGCATATACCACAGACAGAAAGGTGGGATGCAATGGTTCTCCCTGGAAGTTTAGAGCATATGGAGTCATTGTGATGGGGCCAAACAGGTTGTCCAGGAAGGGARCAGGAGCAGGATCATTTGTTGTGGTCTCTGTGTGCATGTGTGAGGCACTAGTGATAGAATAGGTGTGCTGCAGTTTGGCACCATTGCTTCCAGTGCTCTTTGTAATCAAGTGTGTTTATAAATGGTAAGATACATTTTAAACATTTCTCAATATTTTAACTTGAAAGCTGGAGGAGGAGGAGAAGGCAGGAGAGGGGCAGGAAGCGGGATTTCTCTTCAGAAAAAGACAGTTAATAACATGATAATCATTTCTGGGTAGCTGAAAAGGAAAGAAAAAAAAAATAAATGCAATCTAATACATAACCGTCACTTGTTATGAGTCACATCTTTCATTTTAGATCCAGATTATCTCCATTCCACATAAATGTGGCATTCCCTAACTTTCTACTGCTACAAATTGTCGACTTAATGAAATGGAATTTCATGTGTATTAGGACTTGTAGGAGAGTATTTTACTAGAGGAATGAGTCATTACAAATTTCATCATCCAGACTTCACTATTACTTGTCCTTATGTCTCAGTGTAAGTTTTGTCCTAAATCAGGCCTTAGGATGGATTAAATCTGCTATACCTTGAAGCTGTTTATCTCAGGTTTCTATAAAATGTGGTCTTCAGGATTGTTATCTCTTGCAGTAAAATTCAAACATAAGGTATTTCAGCTTTCAAAATATATGCAGCTATTTGGGCGACTGGAAGTAGGGAGACTGAGACTTTTACTGCAGAAAAGGAAGATGGTAAAATAAAAACAAAGTCTAAAATAGAAACAAAGAAGTGTGGATCTAGCTCCATCTCAAGAGTGGCACTGGGTATCTTAGGATGCTCTGTACACCATGGTTTGCTCAGAGCTTCAGCATTTCTAGGGCACCAGAATCCCCTGGGTACTGACGAGGGGAGATTTACATTGGAATCTTTGTATTAACGTTTCACAAGATTAAAAATCTGGACCAGATCCTGACACAAAAAGAGTATAAAGGAAGTGGAAGGCCTCCTATACACCATGACGACCATGTAGGTTGCTTCATATCCTGAAATAACCTGGAAATCTGGGCTAAGACAAGCAGTATGAACTTTTTTGGCCATGCTTGTGGACTCAGCTGGAAAATCAGCAGCAAATAACACAGACAAGAGGGGATCTTCTGGTTGCTGATGTTAACTTTCTATCTTTTTGTGGACTACAAGATTAGCTTAAKAAAATGGAGAAGGAGAAAAGTTCGGGGCTTCTTTTTTCCATCCAGCCTAGAATGAATACCATATTACAGTGTTCAGCATAGAGCAACTCATGGAAAGCAGAGCCTTAGCAAGATACAAAAAAGTTTCCTTTAAAAATCAGTCTTTTAGAACCAGTGGCACTTGGATGCTCAGTCCATGACAGTTACAGGTAAATATACAAGAAGATAAACAAAGAATCCCATAATCCAGCAAGGATTAATAGGTCAGAGTAAAATTAATCTCAAGTAATAGACACATTTCACCTTTTTTTAATGAAAAACATGAGTTTTCAGCAACTAACTAGAAGATACTTGCTTCTGCTTTCTCACTAACAGAGAATAAATTAGAAGGAACTTTGCTGAAGACAATAACATTAGAAAGAAAGAGATCAAACTATTTTTTAGTCTCTTTCTACAATCTACAATCTTCCTTTGTGAATATATTTGGGATAGTGAAGTCTCAGCTAGCAAATAGTTGGTGTCTTAGCCCTAAATTTTGATTCAAACCTAAAATTGCTCAAGCCTGGTTTACTATTCCTTATTTTCAGATAAGCAAACTAATGCTGCCACAGAGACACTGCTTGCAGATCTGCCCTCCCACAAACACTCACAAACATTTTTATATGCATCCTTTCCTTGTAAATTACAAGCATTGATTGAGTTATTTCTGTCATCTATTTAATTGGTTTTAAAAAGATGTAAGTGCATTTTGCATCTGCAGTCTGTCTGCACATGTCCATTCATTTTGTTCTGTTGTATAGCGTTTGTATTATTTGTTTCTTGGTAGGACTGGTTTACATTTGTTTCCTGCTCTGGATTTTTTTTTTTTTTTTTTTTTTTTTCATTGTGTTAAGCCAGATTTGCAGTTAATTCACAGGCATAGCTCATACATGAGCATTCAGATGGTTCTTGAGCACACATTTCATCGATTAGAAACAGTACTTTCCATTCAGGTTCATTAAGTGCCTTAGGGTACAAAGGTGAGAGAGTTGCATTATATTTTCTCCCCAAGAGCATTTATGTATTAAGATGTCTTCCCTGGCTGCTGATCCCGGGTTCCCTTACTTCAGGAGGGCTGAGTTCTCTTTTCATGACTCGGCTGACACAAAACTAGAAGTGGAATTTGGCTAAGAAGAAAAAGAGGAGTCTGGACTTTCTCAGGATCTGATGCAAAGCTCAGTGAAATCTGTGGGGAGCATCCCATCAGTTCCCTATCAAGTTCTACTATGACTGTGGGGCACATTCTGGTACAAATAGATGTTGAAATTCACTTTTACATTTAATCATCTGGTTTAGGACTTCATGGAGGAAGAACTAGTCCAGGAAAAATAAAAAGCTTTCTAGAAGTATTTTCAAATTAAATGCAAACCTATCTAAGGTTCAGACAATTCAGTTAACTACACTCTCTAGTCGCAGAAGAAGAGTAGAAGTACTACAAGTACAGTTTTGCTGTACTTCTGTGCTAGTCCAAAGAGTGGGAGGAGAGTGTGAGTCTTTGCAGAGCCAATCCTTGCAAGATTTCCAGAAGTGAGAGATTCAGAAGCCTGGGCACTTCCCAGGCTTTGGACACTGTCCTGGTATAAATCCCGATGCCGTGGTCATTGGCAGACACAGAAAGAAATGAGTCACCAAGTGCTTGTCATTTCCAAAACAATATAGCTTCACATTATGAATGAAAAGTCTGATAGAGGTAAGTAACCTCCTGAAATGTTTACTTAGATAACAGTCCTGTGAGCAGGTCCTGAGAAGCAATCAYGGTTAAAATGGTAGATTTTATTACATTCAATAAAACACTTACATGTTGCAGAAATGACATCTCAGTTTTTCAAATAGCTAGAAATTGCTGAGCTTAATGGGCACTCGAGTGATGATATAATCACAGTTTTCTCTGGTGTACAGCCCCTATCATTTATTATTTCAACTACTGTACATTGGAATCCGCTTACTCTGACARCCTTGCCTCACCACAGGTCAGCTTGATAGCATCTGCTGGGAATGGGTAATAGCCAAACTGCACTGACAGCAGGCTGGCAGAGCTAACTTGAAAGGGAGAAATGCACTTAAAAATACATAAAGAAGGTGTGACAAAAATGAAAACTGAAGCAGTCCTCACTTGAGTATTGCACAACTTTGTGGATTTTTGATTTCCAGATGTTTTACCTATCAGATATTCCCTGATGGGTTTCATTAAAATTCAAAAATATGTCAGCCACTCTCAGCTGCTCAGGGAATGGTATTGATGATATGGTGTGTGGTTGTTCAGCCATGGATACAGAGTAATCTTCCTTTTTTTTTTTTTTTTTTTTTTTTTAATGGAGAAGCACTGTCTGCCACCCCCAACAGCAGATCTGCTGAGGGAATTTAGAAGTTCTGACCCTCAGATGTCAAACAATATTTTAAGGGGTATGTAAAGACACTGTAACTTGCAGGGCTAAATACAAACCATCTGTTTGAGACTGTGGAGGTAAGCAAAGCCTGTATGACAAGTGAACTTCAGAAGATTCTGGTGTATATAGGAAAAGTGGTGTTGGGTTTTTTGTTTGTTTGCTTTGGGGTTTTTGTTTGTTTGTTTGTTTGTTTGTTTTGTTTGTTTTTCCTGAGGTTGTCTCTTCTGCTGTATTCATTAGACAACACAGTCAACACGATCTTGCTTTTCGGTTACCTTCTCTCAAGTGACCTACTTCCACCTCCTGTACAGTCTGCAGGAAACTGGTTCAGTGGACTAACGCACGATGAGCTGGTGATGTCCACACCACCATGGCAGCAGCCGTGACTGCCAAAGCTGCCTCAGTGCCTCTTCACCATGCTGTGCTGCAAGCTATGGTGGAGGCATGCTCAGCCCCAGGGAGCCAGAGGAAGACAACCTACAKCAGCTCCTTATGCAAAGCTGAATCCCAGGAAAATAATACTGAACTGAAATGCCTGCTGTTGCTCACAGTCCAGTGTGGTCTTGCTGCCTTGCAGGGCTACACTTCAGCCCAAACAGGAACCTGTGGGCCTTGGGCTAGAGGCTGTGGCATGCAGATGGCACAGTACAAATACTGATGGTGAGCTGAGCCCGGCTGATTCTGTGCAGCCTCATTCAAACTCTCAGAGACATGTCTGTATAAAGCTGACAAGTTCTTGCAGAGGTGGGTGAGACCACCTCCTGTGGGACACTGCTTGAGGGGGCTGAGCAAGTACCTTCCTGATTCAGTGTTCATGAGTATAAATAAATACTGAGCTGTCTATATCTATTTGTGTCTATGGTCTTCCTCCACCCTAAACCTCCTCATTTCCTTGGAAATGTATTGGGTTTTTTAATATCTCCAGATTACTGATGGTGGGGAAGAACTGCCTGCCAAGGGTGATCAGGGAGACTTTAGTGTTTTTAAGGGAGCTGAAATAGGAACCAGATTGAGGGCTATGAGCAGAAAATTTGTGTTGCTGTCTGTACAATAACATACCATTACGGAAATTTTCTAAAAGGACATTTCAATATCTGGAATCTGCTCCTCTTGTCTTRTAAGGACTACACTTTCTGCTTCTAGTGTTTATGCCAGTTTGTACCTGGTTACTTTAGTTCCCCCAGCATGTCTAAGCATCTAAGTCATAATGTATTCATTTAATCTTTCCTCATAAATCTCTCCCTCTCAGTCCCATAAGCCAGCCCAAATCAACCCAGTAATTATTATTTATTTTTTGCTTTCCCTTTTCACAGCGTGTATATATTTTTGGCCATAAGGTACCCTTAATTAACGAAATACTCCAGATACAGTTATAGCAAAGCYATACAGATAAGGAGCTGTTTTCTCTCTACTTTGTGATTAGCTGCCTGTATTTGTTACTTGRATTTTATATCTCCCCTCTGTCATATTACATTGCAAATTCATGGCTAGCGTGTTGCTCACAATTTCTTCAAAGGACATACTGCTATTACTGCTTCCCTGGTTTTAATCTGATCATTGGATGCCTGTGTTTTGCATTAATTTCTCTGAGATGTTCTGGCTTGCAATTTTTCAAGTCGAATTTGATTTTTGGTGGGCCTCTCACCCTGCATATTTCTGTTCTCTCTTTAACCCACTTGCATTTTTTTTTTCTTCTCTTCTAGAGCCTCATCTGCTTTATCTGAAGCATACAGACTCTGGGTATTAGGGTTTCCAGGCTCAACTATTTTTAAAATACCTGATCCCACATTCCTTTGTCTTCTTTTATTCTCCATCTGCCTCTTATCTGGTCTCTCACCTTGTTTTCTTTCAGCTGATAAATCAGTTTTGCCAGAATATTTTTCTTTGTCTCCCTGTGTAAGTTTTGCTCTACCACATTTTTTCTCTGAATCGCAAGATGACCTGTCTACTTATATGTCATAAATACGTAAACTTCAAGATGCCTTTTCTAATAAATAGGAACAGCCTGCTTGGTATTAGTTTGCCAACGTCTGGATTTAAAAGCATCCTGAAAGGAAAAAAAAGTGCTATTACAGTAATCACAAACATTTTAACAAATAAGACTATCTGTGAAGGAGTTTGCAATCTGACTTGGTAAAGTGAATATTAGATATTTCTCTGATAATTACTTTTCTTTCTAAAAATGTTATTTTATTCTATTACAGTTCATATTTAAAATAGTACATTCAGTTCTTTAACCACTGATATCAAGTTTAGTCATAAAAAACTTGAGAAAATAAAACCTATAGCAAAATAAGCACTACAGACAAGCCAATGTAGAAAGGAATAGAGTTGTTAGCATTAACTTACAGAAAAAAAGCCCCCAACTTTAGTAAAATGCTCCAGATTGTCTTGACCTTTTTTAAAGAAAATTCTGATAGTACTTTGAGGTTTACTACCAGAATCTTTTTTCTAGCCAGCAGTAACTATCAAATAGTAGATTGTAATCTCAGAGAGCTGACACAGGTTTTATATCTTTGTTCATCTACTATTTTTTGTTTGTAACTTTCATTACAGTGACTCTCCTTTTTTTTTTTTTTTTCCTCCTGAAGGATGAGAACTGAACATGTAATGAAACCTTTTGAGGGATGATTCTCCAGGATAATTGATGCCACGCACTTTATTATTTAATTTCCTCAATCAAAAAATGTTTGGAGGTTTAAGTAACAGCTCACAGTTATCTATATAATGGGGAGGTGAGCAGGTCATAATTTGTACAACTCACCTGAGAATTTCACAAAGAATGAAATTTGGTAGAAATTTCATGACAGTTCTGAGAAGAAAAAAAGGAAATAGAAATGGGTTTCAAACTTTGGATTATGAAGCAAAGGACAAYAGAACTAATCCTAGAGCAAAGCAAAGTTATTGTTATATTACAAATACATATATGTTAATATAAATATTATAATTACATCTTACCAAATAGAAAAGGACCATCCTGCCTGAAGCTGTTGGGCCCATATATGGCAGTAACTGTTAAATATGGGGTAGGCATTGATAGAGGTTTTCCAATAAAAACCAGCACCACTCTGGAGACAAGGGGGGGGGGGGNAAAGAAAAAAAAAAAAGCCAAAACAAAGCAAGCAAAGTAAAATGGAATAGACTACAAGTGATTGTACCAGGTTTTTAATTAATGAGAATACAGGAGATATTGCTAAAATGAGTACATTAYCTAATGGTGAATTAATATTATGTGCTGAAACATCCCACAAGGGAAGAATTTGATATGCTAATATTTTATGAAACAGATTGCCACTGGCAAATATTTCACTATAGAGAGTTCTACATTAACTATAAACTCAGAAAAAAACCCAACCATCTTAATATATGTCATGAAATTTTAATTGCCTAGGAGTTACTAAAGCAAGATAAAAGCTTGATTATACACCTTTGCATCCTTTTGATGGTCTCTATTGACCATTGATCCAGGACTGTTTTTAGAAATGCGGTGCATTATTGTATGAGTAATAGAAGACACATTTTGTGGTATAAAGTTATAATTCCTAAGCAATAACATCCAAAACTGGAATTGGCCTAGGCCTAACAGGACACTACTTAGAACATCCTTAGGGGAGGATATTTGGCTTTAGAATTCACTTTCCTCCCCTTGGTTCAATAATACTGTCTACCCTCTGGAAACGTTCAGGCTATTCTGCAAAATGCACCTGTTATTTTTGTTGATGTGAAGGGAATGGATGGAAATGAGAGACAGTACTGGATCACAGTTTGATATGCCATAGTACAGCACATATTGTTTTTTTGTAAAATATATGTTATTTGTTTTGGCTTGGACTGTTTTTCAACTCTGCAGCATCACAAGAGTAGTTGAATACCATTTTACAAATGAAAAGAAGAGGAAGGAGTTTCTTAAGTTTTGCATTTAGGATTGGATAAACTGTTACCCAAAGGAAACAGTATCCAAGTCTTCATATTTTGGCCTGTGACTGTTTAAGGTACATGGAACTGAAGAAAACAGCCAGCTTTTACATTGTTCCATTAGAAGCCATAAATATGCCTGTATTCACTAAAAAGTTCACTGACTTCAGTAAACTCTGGTGAATGTGATTCAAGTTTCATATTTATGAGGAAACCTGAAAATAGCTAATGTTTTCTTGGACTGAAGTGGTAAAAAAACCCCACAAACCAAACCAAACCAAACCAAACCAAACCAAACCAAACCAAACCAAACCAAACCAAACTCTATAGAAGGTGGCTGCAACAGAAAGACAAAGGTTTTCAGTCTGTTATTCTGTTCACCTTGGAGTGGATTATATGAATCAGGCACAGATGGCAGACTCTGAATGTTACTAGTAAATTAACTAACCCATGTTCAGTTCAGTTTCTTAGTGCCATTGGAGCCGATCAAAACATTTTTGGTGATTGTTACCATTTCTAATGATGGCTTGCTCATAATTTTCTCTGCCTGACCAGTTGCCAAATGGAAGGCTGATTTCATACCCTTACTTCCCTTCGAATATGAACTAAATTAATTAATTTATTTGTCAATGCTTTTGTCTTGACATACAATGAAATCTGGTTTGATCTTAATGTTCAAGATGTATAAAATGGCAGAGACAGGTCTTCAGCTGCTGCGAACTGGCACAGATCCACTTATTTCAATAAAGAATTTGCAGAGTTTTGAGCAGAACACAGCTGGGCTTATAGCTAGAGTTGACCTATTCCATCTGTGGTCTGCTTCTTTGTTGCCTTACATTCAAAATCAAGAGTGCTCCTGAACAGTTGCTCACTCTGGAAATATCAAGTGTGAGAGTGAGACGTTTTTCTCCTGTTTTGAGTGGGAATTTCCRACTAATCGTTTCAGCTTTGGCTCCCTGCTGAATTTAGCATATTCTCCTCCATGATAGTGTTTCTTTTGTGCTGCTGCTTGGTGGTCACATTTTCCTGGCTTCTTGTCATTCTCTTGAAGATGGTATCTCACAGTTCACTGCCTGTTATTGAATTGTTCCAGCCATTCTATCTTCCAGGTGATGGCCTGAGTATTAGCAATCAGTATAATCTTCACAGAGACTTATTAAGTAATAAGTAAACCTGTAAGACAATGGCTTCAAAGATCTGACTCTTAGCTGTTTACTAAGGATTTTTTAAGCAGTATAAATAACCTTTTCTTTCTCTTTTAACTTCCTGATTAAATGCACTTAAAATACCTTTCTAGATAAGTATGCTTATATGTAGAATACAGTATTCTGCATTTCTGGTTCTACACTCAGTAAAGCATGATGATGCAATGTAAATGTGGTCAGTGCAGGAGGTCTGGCCCTATGAAATGGTTTGTTAGAACTGGGTATAGAATAGGACTGGATGAAAAACAAAGCAATTATATATATAAGGCTGTGGCTCCTTTGGTTTGTAAGCAACATAGAATACAGTCCTAAGGTCTCTGTTTTGTGAAACAAATGCATATAAACTAATCCTGAATTTAACAGTTATTGTCAGATGCAGCCGTGGCATTACCTGAGAAAGTACAGGGGAATTTCAGTTCTCTAACAGCGTTGTCTGTACCAGCTGGGATTTTATTTTTCTTAGTACTGCAACATGGCAGGAATATGTGAACCCAAATCTGTAGCATCTAAAACTACCTCCAGGGACCCCTGTGCCAGACTGTCTGAGGCACTTACAGAAGTATCTTTTTTTAGTGCTGGAATGTTCATAGTCATTAACATAATTGGGACAAATGAAAGAGGGAAAAATGCTGAAATAACTGGATTAATTCTGCRTAGAATTGTAAGAATTCATGGGAAACAAAACAGAGCAATTGTAAGGGATTTCAATAGTAACAAAGAAAAGTGAAGGTTACTGCAGTTCAGAGAAGATGAATGCCTAGGACATAGTTTGGGAGAGACAAAAAGGAAAGACAAGGGAATGAAAGAAAGTAGGCTTGATTCTTATCTCATGCTGCTCAGTCATGCTTTGACTCAGGTTTAAGTGCACTGTCCTTAGTAATCCTTGGCCGACTTGCCCGAATGACCATGCTTTTGCTGGGGTCACACTGGCCTGCAGCTGCCCTGAAGTCGGGAGAGATGAGTCACTCCGTCTTTTTCCCTACCCTTGGCCTGTGCCAGCAAAGGTTTTATCAGACCCAAGCACCTGGTCCTCACTGAACCTGAATTAAATGTGTCTGTGTCACTCTGACATACAGTCAGTAATCATTACCTGTCATCTGAAAAGCTATGTCACAGGCTAAACCAGAAGTTAACTTTTACCACCACTATATGCAACGAAGAATTTATTTAACATCATGATTTTTTCTTTAAATCAAAATGTTGGAGACTTTTCCTGAATAAAGTCTTACTGAGTACCTTCCAGGAGCTGGATTCTCAGACACTGTCCAGCAGAAGTCCAGGTTGATTCTGTGTGACCCTTTACGGCAAGATATCATTGCATGAATTTGCAGGCAAGCTGGAATCCGAATTTGAAGTTTGCTTCCCACTAGCTGACTGGCTGTGCATGGTTCATTTAAACTGATCATGGAATCAAATCCCAGTGTAAAAGATCCGTGTCTTCTCTCAGGTCTTGCCTATACTTGTTCTTCTTATAGCCTGACACAAGTGCAACTGCTCTGCTGTGCTATCATCTGAGCTATACGCATCACTAAGCACTCAAAGGGGATTATCTCATGTTGGACCTATTGTTTTGAGGGGTGAAGATTGTAGCTATATTGAGGGGAATGGGAGAACCCAAATTAAAAACGTGCAACAAAATATCAGGAGACTTACTCAGTGCATTGGTACAATTATCTACCTTAAACGGTAAAAGCTGTGCAAAGATGGAAATTGCATTGAATCAGATCACAGGTGGCAGTATTTTTCTGAGTTAATGTTGCTGGCACAAATATCCTAGAATCTGACAAGCAAAAGGCTGAAAAAAATTAGTATTTATAAGGTGTCTGTAAGGATATTGAGTACAGGGGAATCATTCTGGTTGTAGATTKGCATGGGGAGTGAATTGGGACCATGTGTTCCCTTACAGTTCTTCTACAGCAGTGTCCCTCACCTTTTATTCCCGTGTAGGTACATAATGTCACTGGCATAACTAGTCTTCCTGCAGGTGCAGCACAGGCTCGCAGCTAAAATGTGTCTTTGTTTTCTGCCTGCACAGCAGCCACTCAGTCAGGTGTGCAGCTCATCACACCTGTATTTGTGGTATGGGTTGTAAACACAAAAAATGCCAGAGTAAATTGTCCAGGTGTCGCCTGTGCCCATAAAATGATGGTCACCCTTTGAAAATAAACTCATGGAAAGCAGGCTATGTATAGAAAGCCATTTCTTTGATGGATGTTAGCTGCAGGGGGAGGATAAAACAGGCCCTTACCTATAACTGTGTAAGGTAATCATTCCCGTAAGTGAAACTTACTACTGTAATTGCACAAAGACTTGAACACTGTGAAGGAAAAATCAAAATGCTAGCAGACAAGTTGTCCTCCAGTTTATTAGGGTTCCTTCCCAGGAGTGCTACATTCAATTATGTTTTTCAGTGGTTTGCCAAAAGAGCGTCACAGTTAAGCCAGCTGAGTTTGCATTCAGTTTTTCTACTTTAAGTTACAAATGTCTTGCTTTTCAAAGCTTTCCAGCTGACCTGAAGTGCATGCCAACAGTACTACAGCTAATTGAATATATATCTCATTTTTCATTTTTGCAGCTTTACGGACCATTTCCTCATYAAAAAAGGTGAGTGTTTGCACAGCAGAATTAAGCAGCAGGAAAATCTCCATGACAAGACGTTGTCTCTTTCTTTTGTTTTTGAGTTTGGCAGCTGGATACTTCTGTTAACTCATATTTATCTTGTGCTAACATAATAATAGGGAAATGACTACTTTGCTTCAGTAGAAGTATCCTGCAGTTAAATGCAAGAAACTCTATTTGCCTCAAGGCTGTGCTCTATTCTGTGTTTATAGTGCTATTTTTATATATATCCGTATAAAATTTGAAGGGAGATCTGTAATGATCGTCAGTAAAACACAGCTCTGCAAGGACTGAGGAGGGTAAAAATTTCAGATAATCCATGATATAAAGGGACTTTTTATACTAATTAATCAGTGCACATGCTTTAGATTCTGGTATTCAGTGCTGTTTGAGTTCTCAATGAGGGGTACCATTTTGCATTACACTGCTTCTTTCTACTAAAGAAAATGATCACTTACTGACATTTAGGAAGTGAACCTGGGAGTCTTTCTTGTGCATCACAGAAGGACACCAAATATTAGCATTATGCTCAATGTTCCTTTGCAGTTCATAATCCCTTGAGCCATCCTGCTGATACAAACAGCTGTAGCAAAAGTGTACATAAGGCCAGGTGCACATTGGATTTGGGCAGAGGTACTGCGTAGGCCTGAACATTAAGCTTATTGAGGTAGAACAATATTGCTGTTCAATAAAGTTTACTGAAGTAGAAAATAAGCAAAGTCTCAGCATTTTTTCAAAACAACCGTGAATGTAAAGCTAATTCCTGCACAAAACATGCAATATTGCCTCCCAGCTTTCATTTCCCAGTTCTCATAGACATCATATGTTCCAAGTGACTTTTAAAATATTTTCTTCCCAAAAAGTAAAAATTCTTTAACAAAAAGCGGTGAAAAAATTAAGTATTATTGCTGTAATACTAAATGCTGTGTGTTAGGAACCTAACTTTCTGTTGCATTGGGTTATACAATGCCCCAAAAGAGTCAGTGTCCCCTTCATTGAATGGTCTTATTTTGTTTGCCAGGAGAAATGCTTTGATCCATGAGGAACTTGTTTTCTGACTGTGCCCCCCTGACTCAGTATTGATGCAGCATGCAGATATTTGGAGATATTGAATGAATAGAAGCATGATCAAAGAGGAGGCAATGATCTAAGACTGTCCTAAGTAGGAGATTAAGTCTTTGAAGAGACCGAGAGTGCTAAAAGGTGTGTGTGGTGTGTTCAAAAGGACAGGTGTGCCCAGTGCATTTGAGAGGAGAGGAAAGAGACAGTGAAAACGCTAGTTTTGATTCTGCCACTTCCTTGCATTTCTGGTCAGTGAAGCAGTTGAACAAAATAGCCTGAGAGCATTCCCTGCCACAATACCCTAGACCAACTAGATGTTTCTAGTTTTGACAAAAAAAAACCCTTGGCCAGAGGCTCCAAGTTCCTGCAGGACTACAGCTTTGGCTCCTCCTGGCCTCAGAGCAGCTGTGACAGAGGAGCTGGGTAGGGCTGCCCAAAAGCAGGGTCATTCTTCTGCCTCATTGCACCAAGAAGCAGGGGCAGCGGTGTCTGGGATGCCCTTCTGAGTGTCAGCACAGAAAGTCCCATGAGGAAGTTTGTGGCTGACTACAAGCCCCACCTCCAGGAGCAGCTTTGTATCGCTCTGCTGCGGCTCTTCCAAGGACTGCCTGGTGGAGACCGAGCATATTACTGCTCACTGGGGACCGTTCAGGTAAGCAGAGGGTAGCTTACTAGTGTGAAGTTAAGAGATTTCATTTTCTAGCCCTTTTTTAATGATTTTTTTTTTTTGCATCAACACCAATGGTGGCATCAATGATTAAAATACATTGAAACATAATTTTATATTATCTGCAGCTGCAATGACAGCAAAGGATCACAACACAGTTTCCTTTGAGTCCTTTCAGCCCTTCAAGAGTTTGTAGAGAATGGAAATCAGAGTTAGCTGAACTGGTTTTTTGGCCCTGCAAAAGTGATGACTGTTGAGCTCAGGCTTCCTCAGTATAATGTTATATTAAAAACTAGAAAAGTGCTTGGATCCTGGAAATCACTGTCAACATTACATTTTTAGGCAGGTCAAGTGTTGAGTCTTCATGACTAAACAAGATCATTTGAGAAACATGCTAATTGTTTCATTTGTTCTTTATTTTCTTGCGGTTGCAGACACAGTATTTTAATGACTCCCTCAGTCAACCTCCGCTATCCAAGGGGCAGATCTGTAGACTGAAATGCTCACGTTTGATGAGACATATTGAGTAAAGACCAGTATGTGCTGATCTGGATATATCACAGAACATGTATTGAAGCCTATTTGCCAGCTACAGAAGAAAAGATCCTTATAACTATTGCAGTACTATTGCCAAAGGAGATAAAAAGGTCATGTCAGATTACAAGTCACTTCTGGGCAGGCTCAGATGACTTTTTGGCATYCAATTCAGACTTCACCCTGTTTGAAGCAGTAAACATGTAGTGGGACTTTCTGGAAATCAGCTGGACTTTGGAAATATCTGTGTTATTACTTAATACTTACTCTGTAAGCAAGCAAGCTCTGTRTTCATAGTTGGGAGGTGTTCCTGTCGGCTCACACAGATGACTTGCAGATTCTACTTTTCTTCCCCAGCTTCACTCCCCACATCCAAGGTAGAGGCTGCACTCTGGGGCCAAGAACTATGCTTTTCACACTCGCCTTCTTTGCACGTCTTTTCTAAAAACACAGAGGAGCTTTGCTGGAAACCTGCGGACTTCTCTCTTATCCAGTGTTCAGGAGGTATTTGCAACTGTAGTGACAGAAAAAAGCTCACTCTTAAAGGAAAACTCTCAAGGTGTCTAGTGAGGCTTTTGGGACCTGAGGCTCTTTCTAGGATTTGTTAGGTGGGTTTTGATTTTAGAACAAGCAAAAATCTGCCTGTGAATTGCCATTACGGAGATAGTAGGAGAAATATTATTTTAAAAAATCCTACATCTTTACCTCAGTATTTCTACAGTAATAGAAACATCAGATAAGACTGAAGTGTTGGTGTAGGTAAGACTGGGTTAGGAATCAGAAGCCTGGAAGGCTATGACAGCTGAACTGATCTTCTCAGCCATTGTCATTTCCCAGTATTGCTCTGCTGAGGRCTAAGAACCCCTACTGATCACCTAATACTGAGGATGTTCAGCAAAACAGCGCTGCTAATCTGGAGAGAGAATATTCCGGTGGCAGGGAATGGGTAGTGCACAAGTGCCAGGATAAGCAATTTGTATGCCCAAGGGAGCATGGAGGGGAGGAAAGACAGCTCACCAGGCACTGGCAGTGGGGCACACAGGAGAGGAAACTTCAAAGGTGGAGGGTGAAATTTTTTGGAGATTGTTTTTAATAGGCATTTCTATCAATACATTATTGTTATTAGTAAGTTCTAGCAATAGGTCATCAATAGTTGTTTTATCAATTGCCTCTGATACCAGCACAGAAAAAAAAGACAATAGAGAATTTTTTCCATGCCCAAATACAGGGTTTCTGAGGTCTGCATGTATGATGACACTCTCTAAAGCATTGGACTTTAGTTCTATGTCCAGGTATAACATTCTCATGTGTTCTGGCATACTGTGACAGATACTATAAGCATACTGTATGTTAAACGATCCAATGTTTTGGAGAAAGCAAGCCTGTTACAATGGAATGCTATAGGAGATGACAGTGGTTTACACATATGCATAGTGCAGTACATGCAGTATTTGATTGCATGTGAACAACTCGTTTGTGACCAGAACACTGCAAGCTTCGTTCACATAAATTACCTGATTCTTATCCAAGATCTGTCTGTAATATCAAACTCAATCAAAAAGGAAAAAAAAAAAAAGAAAAAAGAAAAGACTATTCTTTTTTTTTTTTTTTATGTTGCCTTTTTTGCTCACTTTTCATCAATTTCAATATATTTCAAGTCTGGTTACCATGATATCTTTCATCAGTCCAGGAACAGAATGGGAAACATAATTCGGATTAGGGACTCAAGATAGGGATCTGAAAAAAAATCACTGTAGTCTTCGTCTGTCAAAATATTTTGGTTACGGGTAATTAAAGTGTGGTAGAATATAATCTTTGTAGAGTCAGATAAAGGCAGCCCCTGTCCTTGCTTTCGGTATATTGTGCCAGGAGTTTTGTTTCCCTATCCTTCAAGGGCATACCTTTCATACATACATTTCATACAATATGTTCTAGGACTATCTGTAGGGTATTTGAGGTGTTCTGCTTTCCATATAGAGAAGTCTGGCTGTGCTAAGTAGTGAACTTGGATAGCCRTGCTGGAAGCCTGAGCCTGAGGAGTCTGTGGTGCGGACATGAGAATGGACATGTCTGATGCCAGTCAGAGGTCATCACATGATGGCCCAGAAAAGAAGAGATAAGAATATCCCCTGCAGGTGAAAGAATAGTTTTTACCTTGGGAAGCCATGCAGCTCGTCAGGGCACAGTGTGTGTTCTCATTCAGCTGGAGGCAAGAGCTGTTGGGAGAAGTAATACCATGTACTAAAGCAGCTGGTATCTCTGGACAAAAAATGGACAAGTTTTGCGATCAAAAGTATCAAAATCCAAGCTAAGAACACCTGAAAATCTTGTTCTCAAGGGCTGCATGAAGGATTGCTCTAAAACTTGTGTAATCACATGAACGCCTTGAAATTGGTTATGCCTTGATGATATAAAGCAAAATGATTCAACCCTGAGGAATTTTCACTAGACATATTTCATCATCACCTTACCTTCCCCTCTTATTCCCCAAGAAACTCAAGACATTAAATGTAATTCAAAGCAAAAAGACTTCATTTCTTAATATGCAGAGACTTTGGAAGATGCCTAGACTGTAAGCTCTTCAGAGCACTCAGTTGTTTAATGCTTGCTCAGATGGCATGTGCCACTTACAGCCCTTTAAAAAACTAAAAATTTTATTTGAAAAACATATGCTGTGGATTAACCACAAGTTTGAAGTTCAAGCACAGGAGAAGAACTACATGAAAAAGAGAGGGGCTACATAGTCAGGGGATGGTGGAGCACAACTGGAAAGGAGGAAGGCAAACCAGCCTTCTTTAACATGGTGTAAGTTGCAATAACCACTGTAATACTGTCATGATCCAGAGACACTAGATGAGATATACTTTCTTTTCTCCTGCTGGTACTGTCAAACTGCAAACATTTCAATATGTGACCTTGATCCCATTGTACTTTAGCAAGGTGTATGAGAGCTGGGAGGAGCATTTACCATCCTTTAATGTCACGTAGGTAGAGTGACTTTCCCATGCACATCGGGAACATGCCATCAAGAAAAAATGCACACAGAGCTGTAACATTTCTGAGAGTTATGCCGATGGTCTCCTAACTCAGGCATGGTCAGCCTCTGCACACAAGCTACCTATAGGCAAACTTTCTACTGAATGAACATTGCCTGTCAGGAATTATAAATCCCTTACTTGTATGAATATGGTGTCATCTAACATTATACCTTCACCAGACACTCCTGACCATATCCTTCCTAAGTCAGAGATCACGGGAAGAAGAGCTGTATATCCTGCTTCTAACAGAAGGAAGACAGTGTTGCCACTGTAAAAGGCACTCGAGAGGTTTTGGGGTAATACGCACCTGATTTCTCTGAGCTTAGATGCATACATTACATGGTGGAGTGTGCTTTCTTTCCATCCAGTGTTTCCCAGAGGAGTGTAAAACACCCAAAGACACTTGTATAACAACAATGGCCCTCAACACTTCTCCAGCAAACCAGACCACTGGTCACAATTCCAATTCCTAACTGAAAGGAGCTGAAGCACATGCAAACACTCCCCAGCGCTTATTACTATGCGACAGCGGTGCGATGCTGCTGACAGGTACTTTACCACTATGTTACCTGCCTTTGAGATGTTGGAGTATTCTGCATCTTACCTCCACATTTCCTGTGGAGGTTTGGAGAAGTGAGGATTTTAGTGAACAGATATACTGAAGTAGCACAAGATGCCAGTGACCCCTCTTTTCTCTTTGGACCACTTGAGTATTCAGAAAACAGGAGGGAGTGGAGTTTCCTGCGTATGTTCATCTATATATGTAATGCAGAAAGGCTGCTAATTCCTGTGGTTCACTTCTGGTTATTTCTTAATTTGTTGGATTCAGATATGGGTATTTTGTCCTGTGAGGGTACCAAGGCTGTAAATGTGACTCAGGCTAGCATGTTCTTTCATATCCTTTACTTTTCACAGGGAAGAAAAAAATACCGTAGCCGTGGAAAGAACATAGCTTCTTGTCTGCATCTGATCTCTTCTGGTCGTCCCTGTATTGGGGAAGAAGATGCTATTCATTTAATACCCACACCCCCAGCTTCCCATCAATTTTTTCTATCTGTTAAAGCGGTAAATCTTCATCACTCACTCTGCAGTCAAGTTAGGGTCAATTACAATCTGGCTATTCATGTCTGTGCAGCCCTTTGAAAATATGAAGTGCTGTAAGTACTGAGTGATTTCACGGTCCTTTTTATGAACACAGTCTTTTCTGCTGATTTATAAACATCATGTTTCTGTTGCTCATAGCGAATGAAATACATTTTGCAGCAGCAGTATGTGAAAAAAGAGACATGCTACCACAAAAATATTAATGCTTGAAAATAAGTAGTAAATTTGTAAGATAAAGAAGTATGTGCTTTTGTGGTTTTTTGATGTTTTAGCATGTATCTTCCCCTGAAATAATTGAAATTCCATTCTGGATTGAACTTGTGAAGACAGCACTTGCAAAATGTATTCTATTTTGTGTATGAAATTTGTTGAAAAAAGATTACTTAGTTCACCTTACTCCTGATCTTTTGTCCCTCAACCAACCTTGATCATCATATGCCTTTACAGAATCATGTTCTCATAGTCTTATTTATGGACAGACTTTTACCTCCAGGAGGAGAGCAGGGACTACAAGTCCAGTCTGATCACCTGTCCTGTCCAATTTAACCTCAGTCTTTCGTCTTGCACTCACTCAGCTTCCTATTTCCCCTGGATCTTCACCTCTATTCTAATTGTTTGAAATGCTGGAAGGCTGCTGTTTCAACCAGGAGAGTTAAGGTACAATCTGAAAAACTTATCACCTTCCCTCATTTCCTACCTGTGGGGAATTCAGTTGAAATTGGATCTGGATCTAAACCAGGTATGTTTTTATTTTTACCCAACTAGAAGGCTCTTCGAAAATAAAAACCACTCATCTTTAGTTCACAGTAAATAAACTTAGCACGGCAGGTCTGCTTAATGTATGTCAGAACACAGCTAAGAAATAGAAAGGCTTTGAGTATTAAATCAATAATGGCTTTTTCCTAGCCAGTAATCATAAGACAGGATGAAATATCAAGTATCTCTTTCAGGGCCAGATAGGATTCATTCTGGACATCATCCATTTTTTATCTCAGATAAAAAAAATGGTTGCACAAGATGGACACAGAATGCTTACAGGCACTCCAGCCTGCAAAAATTAAATCACAATAACATATCTAGTAATTTTGAAGTTATTTGAACAGTTAGGATAAAAATGAGGCATGCACAGAGGCAAATTTATGTGTGTGGTAGTGGACATAGAGGGGTGGAATCACATTATTAATGAATCCACAAAAACCCTGGTAAGTTGTGAGTCTGTTTTTGGAGACAACTGCTTTAAAGAAGCAGACTCCTGTTCCCAACTCTAAACTTTTCGTCTTTGAACAAGTTTTACTTTGCTTTAAAAAAGTGTTAACAGGTTGGCAGCTGGAAAGGTCTAGAATAATTTTAGATCTCTAAATGCTTTTTTGCATATTCTCCCTGGATTGYTCAAGATCTAAAATGAAACAAATTTGAAAACTAGTATCAGGTAAATACAAGGCAAATGCTAGGTAAAGGCTTCTTCAGTAACATTAATAAACCACCCTTAGTCAATTTGACTTTTGGTTATTACAAACTCTGACAGATTTTATTATATGAAGCTGGCTTGATATTTTTGTTTGCTGAGGTTGAGCACATGTAATTTGAGGATGGTCTTGTCAGCATTTATTTATTACAGGGAAAGCCACTTGAAAATCTTAGTGGCCATTTGTAGGTCTAGGTAACCACTTTGTCATACCATCTATGCTTACACTGAAACCTGTAAAGGAAGTCTGAGATATCTGAGCTAGCATTATACAGATAAGGTTGGATATGTGAATCTGTACCTAAACAGCAAGGGACTCAGTGTGGGTTAATTTGCCTATTTAGAAGCAGGATAAATGAAACCAATCTGAAGTTTGTGCTGCTTCGAAGACCCACGTGAGATGTTAATGAGCTGTTTGAGGCATCTCTGCACACTCACCAGATGTAGTGTAAAAGCAATCACATTAATGACACTCCTAAAACTGCAGCTTAAAAGGTAGATTAGCTTGAAAATGATCTGCAAAGCTGCAAAGGGTCTTTGTATCTCAGTTTTTCCACCTGTACACAATCAGTAATGCATAACTATTATGTAAAGTAGTGCTAGACACACGCATGTATGAAATGACTATTGAAGACCCTCATGGAACCTCATGAAGTTAAAGATGCTCATAGTGGGGCTCTACAGTTCAGAAATTCCATTCTCTATCGTGACATTTTTGTACCACTTTTAGTTACTCTGTAATGGCACGGATGAACTAAGAACAATAATAGGCAATTGTGTTGGTATAGAATTTTTTTTAAATGTTCTACATACAGCAGCAAGCCATAATTTATTCCCAGCATATGTTAAACCCATTCAAATTAGCATGAATAAGTTTGGAGATGCAGAATTTAAGGATAGAGTCAAGCAAACATCCAGATGCAAAATGAAACAAAACCTCTTCGGGCAGGAAAAGCCAAATCAGATATGGTGAATCTACACTACAAAGAATTTAGTGTCCCAGAGAAGCCTGACAAAGCAACATTTGTATTTCCACTGACCACAATAGGGAGGGAATAGAATAAAAGGAGGAGATTTAGCATGTGCTTCACTTGCTGTTAATTGTTATTCCAACAAGTTGGGGGAATAAAAAACATCTAAAGCAAGTTCTCAGTTCTGCCAGGGGAATGTGTGCTTGAATCTGCCTCCATCCAATTGCTTGGAAGACATCCTAGGAGAAAATTCCAAGCTGACATCAGGGGACTGAAGTCAGATGGCTCTGTTTTCAGAACTCTGATTTTCATTTCTGTGATTAAATGTTTAATCCTTTATCTGAAAGGAAAAAAGAAAAAAAGAAAAAAAAAGATTTCTTTTTTCACCTTGGAGTCCAGTATAAAGTATTGCCTAAAACATTAACTGATGCATGCTGACTGGTCTATTCAATTACAAACAACATACCTACTTCACAGAGTGCCCGTTACCCAAAGTGTACTGCAGGGCTCTAAAGTCCTTGAGTACAACCTGGGAGTGGAAAATTTCTGGCCATTGCTAGCCTGCCTCTTTGAAAAACAGAGTTTATAACTMTCAAAACAGCGATACCTGGGTCAGAAATCATTTCTCAGCCAACAGCCCAATGAAATAAAGAGAACTGCTTTCAAACAGGGTTGGGAAGATCAGAAAGGCATGCTACCCAAACAGGCATTTTCTCATCTCTGAACTACTACCAGTCTTGCCTTTCTGTCCCTACTGCAAATCACTAACCGAGCTGGGGTCTGGTGCAAAAGACTGGTGTCTGATTTCCTGAGCCCAGATGTGACGTGGGTCAAGTTCCCCAACATGAATAACACTGTCACTTGATAATAGGACTATTATTTATTCCAGTGGTTTCTGTTGTAATTTTTCCCCAAAGTGACAGCATACTGTAATTACAATTTGGTGTCTAAACAAGACAGGGTCAGGTATCATGGGACATGAGTGTAAATGCATTAAAGTTTGGACATTCATGTTTACAGACCATAAGGAGTTAAGATCTAGAATCCAAAGGGCTTTCTACTCCAGTCCCAACTCAACTACTAGATATTAAAAATACACAAATAATAGACCATATTAAATCCGCAGAAAACAGTGCTCTGTCCTAAATCAGTATGTAACTTTTTGACCTGTTCCTTTCTTCACCAAAGTACATGGAAGTTTTGACATTGATTTCAGTGGCAGCCAGATCAAGCCCTTTGAGATGAAATTTGTCATTACATGCAAACCCTGCCAGAAAGGGTAAGTGCACTTTCATCCTTTGATTGTTGAAAATCCATACTTTATTTGATGATTGTCTTTTAACAAAATCACTCTTCCAAGACCTTGCTGTGATGCATGTACATTTCTAATATTATTAAGAACCTCAAAGGGCAGGTAAATTGGCTGTGTTTTTTCTAAAACCACTTCCATTTCAATCTAAAACCTGACTGCATTTTGCAATATAGCAGACAGTATAAGCTGACATGAAAAAGGTAAGCTTTGTAACAGAACAAATTTTTACTCTACATAGAATACTGTAAGGGGGAAAAAAGGAAAAAAGAAACCCAAAATGAATGTGTAAGAATCTTTCTKAAAAGACAGCAACTTTTCCTGTCTCTCTGACACTTTCAGCATTTTAAAGGAATGTAATAGCAACATTATTCTATTTTAGCAATTTTTTTCAAATAGATTTTTGATCTTTGGAAAAAAGAAAGAAGCAACCTTTTTTAAACAAAGTCAGTATAGTCACAMACTTGGCTTGTACTAGAATTTATAAAATGTTTTCACCTTTAGATTTGTGTTTGCAAAATGTAATTGATGAATAGCAGAAATTGGGAGTGCTTTATAAAAACTCAGCATAGAAAAAATTTATATACACAGATGTTGCTCATTTTATGACTGTGTTCTTTATTTGTTCTCTGGAAATGTCTATGATGTGATCTCAATCTGCAATAGCAAATGTAAACATAACCACCAAGCCAATGTCTAGAGGGCACTAGAAAGAAATATTTTCCATAATGGCCTTCCCTCTCATGCTCCTCTTCTTCAAACAGAAGTTCTAGCAATTATCTAACTGTATCATGTGCTCATAATACTCATCACACTGACTTCTGTTTATTTTGAAACTCTCTTTTACAGGTAGAGTTTTGTTATAACCTATGCCCCCCTCCATTTTAATAACATCCATCAGTAATGCCAAGTGATAACTCTTAACCAGCAATTTATTCACTCACTTTCCCCTTTTCCCCTTTGTGTAAATTATTCACAAACACACAAGAGAATAATTGCATTTATTTTTTCAAATTACTCATAAAAGTCTGWCAAACAATCTTCATCCAGTAATCATTCATGAACTTTAACCACCTCTGTGTTTAAGAACAAAACAAAAAACAAACCCCAGAATTGTCCACTGTATGTCTTTTCTATCACAGCATGGGACAGCTGAAAAGGGAATTGTACTGGTTTTGGCTGGGATAGAATTAATTTTGTTCATAGTAGCTTGTATGGGGCTATGTTTTGGATTTGTGCTGAAAACAGCCTTGATAATATAGAGATGTTTTCGCTATGGCTCAGAAGTGCTTACAGAGAGCCAAGGCCTTCTCAGCTTCTCACGCTCTACTGACTGAGAAGGCTGGAGATACACAAGAAGCTGGGAGGGGGCACAGCCAGGACAACTGACCCAAACTGGCCAATGGGATATTCCATACCATATGATGTCATGCTCAGTATATAAACTAGGGGAAAGCTAGCTGGGGGGCCGCTGCTCAGGGACTGGCTGGGCATCGGTCCGCAGGTGGTGAGCAATTGGTTTTCGTTTTTTTTTTCATTTGCATCACTTATCTTTCTTGGGTTTTATTTCTCTTTTTGTTATCTTACTTTTCATTACATATTATTATTATTATTATAATATTTTATTTCAATTATTAAACTGTTCTTATCTCAACCCATAAGTGTTCTCATTTTTACTCTTCCGATTTTCTCTCCCCCGTCCCTCTAGGGGAAGCAAATGAGCAAACGGCTGTGTGGTGCTTAACTGCCTGCTGGGTTAAACCACAACAGGAAGGTGGAGTTATATTTTTAAAATATTATTTCAGGATCAAAATAGCTCTGAGATCACTATATGGGAAGAAGGAAACTTCATACGGTATGAGCATACCAGAGCGTTTTGTGACTATTCCTGCCCATAGCCAGTACTCCTCTGTGCCTTCCTGAGGGCCTTGATGGACCGTCTATGTCTAGTGATGCTGGGCCGAGACCTCACACCCACTGTCCATCGCTGCCCTCCAGCTAGAGGTACAACCCTCACAGATCTGCTGCTGGACAGTACAGTATGAGCACTTCCAAATCGGTCTCAGACAATGTCATCTGCCCTAGCTCATACACAATTTAATTAAGTCAATTCTGACTGGTTTTGCCTGGAATAGGTTAGACATCCCTCTTATGATCCCTTCTTTGCTGGCAGTGCTGGGAGGATAACCTCTGACAGAGGTCAGAGACAAACAGCGGAGGAGCAGTAATGTTTTCAGCTGGCAAACGGTTTGGAAAATGAATGTCTGCCTGTGGCTTTACGGACACTCTGGGAGCATTTAGATCAACAGTGGGAGGACTTTGGAGAGCGATTGTTGACAAACAGTGCAAAATTAGGCCCAGTACAGAAGAGGTATGTGAAGAATTCTAACTTTTCGTAAAGCATTATATGTCCTTGAAATAGAGTATCCTATAGAGGCCATTAAGCAGTATGTGAGCCACAAATCTCTTTGTACTCATTCAACAAAATAATAGTGCATTCACAGAGGCAGGGACAGGGGATTTTGAGTACTCTGAAATGTCTGAAAGTGTGGTATTCTTTTCACGCATGTCTTGCATTTGGTACTGACAGGGAAAGAATTTGATGTGTGCTGTTAATAACCCACCATGCCCTGTCTTTCATTTCAAAAGAGAAGTGTTCTTTTGCTGCTCAGAATACAAAAATGGCTGAGTTGTTCCCACGTTTCCCCTATAGAKAAATACTCTATACTAAGTAGTACCACTAGAAGGCAAAATGCATCTCAGAACTACTCTGTGCTCACAAGAAACTGAGAAAAATTTGCATTATGTGCAATGGGATCAAATTATGAATGCAATCTGCTGTACGCACATTATAACAACAATAACCTCCCACCCCATATTGGTTTCACAGTAAAATGAATCTGAAAAAGATTATAAACTTGCTCCATTTTCAGAGAAATATGTAACAATTTATAAAGTTGTTTTGAAATGATGTTGAGTTGAACTTTCATCCCACCAAGACATGCTGGGTAGTTTCAGTTGCGTTTCTCTTCCAATATGTTTCCTGTCACAAGCCTGCCAATACAAAATAATAGGGTTAGAAAAATACATTTGGCAAATGCACTGGCAAATATGCAAACAAGCCTATACAAGCCTTTTGAAGATAGTGCCACCTTGTCTGGATCAAAATACCCTAGGAAAATTAAACAGCTTTCAGATTTGTTTTAGGCTGAATAGTTAGTGTTGAGGTGCTTGCCTGTACTTTCAGAACCTTTGTAAGCACGTCACCAGCTCAACTTGACTTGCTGTTAGTGAAATATTTCAACAGAATCTATTAAACCTTCGTAAACATTTCACAAATAACAAATAACTCTGCCTTCAGAAAAAAAAATCCATATTCCCTGCAGCATGTATGYGATGATACTTCTACAATCTAGACAACTATTTACCTGTTTTATCATTTAAACTTTGCCATCTGTTTAAAAAAATGGCACTGTAAGTCTGTTGTTGTTTTTGCATTACCTTGGACCTTTCTTAAATTATTTAACCAGCTATTAAAATCACTCAGAAGCTCTGACCAACACCCAACTAAATGTACTTCCACCATCAACTCAGGTGGCATTAGCAGCTATACAGGATTTCCTTACAGTTTTGCACACATTTTAATCAGATAACTCACCATTTCTTTCTGCCTGAAGGGATCAATAAAGGAAGTAAAGAACAGAAACAGCAGACCCAAACACAACTAATTTCTGGGGAATCTGCATGTTAAATCTTCATTTTGTGAAGTAATCTCATGGTCACAGACTGCTTTACAGGTGCTAATTGTTTTCCAGGTTGCTGCAGTCATATCCTGGATACATTATAGCTTACAGGAACCAATAAAAACACATTTGTGCCAATACACCCTGAAATTGCATTTTGTAGCTTAAAGGCAGGGGGAGGGGAACAGAAAAACAGTGCAGTTTCTTTCATTGCTTCTAAACCTTTCCCATGAAGTCACAAATAAGAATAACCAGCCTGAATCAAAGAACTGGGTATATTCCTTGGCTCTCCCTAAATCTTTCTACAGTTGCAATATAGCTAATAAAAATGGCATTCAGTAATCTATTGCATGGCCATGTTTAGTTCATTAAAGACCCCTCTGCTACAGGGATATTTTCAGACTAATATTCTGAACTAGAATCTGGAAACAATTAATGCTATGCATGTTGTTCTGCTTTTGATATACTGCTGCACTTCAGTGATACAGTCTGAAGCGAAACTGCATCTTGAGGAGCTAAGGTAAGAAAAAAGACAGTGTAGGGCATCAGAAAGAACAAAATATAGTGTAGTAGTTTGACAACCTTGAAGGTGACTTTTTCCAACCCACTGAATTTCAGGTTCATGCCCTGAAATGAAGTTCAGTGAGATTCATTACAGTTCCTTCTGTCACTAGAGTATTAAAACCCCAAATGCATCATTAACTCACAAGTGGGCTTTACCATTTGGCAATAAGGGATTGACATGACTCCAGCGACAAAACCGTCTGCAAGAATACTACGGACTTTTGCTTCATGAAGAAGTAATTGCTTTTACATTAGAGATAAAAGAACTCTTTTTGATACATTTAGTAGCCTTTCTACATTTTGTAACAAAAAAAGAGCTTCTATATAAAGGACCTTGTCTGGATTTCCTTAGGGAATAGAGGACACACTGCACTTCTCCTTAGAGGGCTTAAAATATAGGAACACATAAGCGTACCCACTCTTGCTAACAGAAGCACAGCTCTTGAATGTGTAATATCTCAAAGGGTATAGGTGTTGACCAACAGTCACCTTAGTTTTCAGTTATGTATATGGAAAAGAGGTGAAAAATATTAGTACGGTGAGGCAATTATTCTTCCAGAATATGCCTTGGCCATAGTGATCCTTATAGTAAGTTACTAAAACCCCAGATTAATACTAGAACAACACCAGATGTCTCCAGGCTATTAATTTTGTGAACAAGGGACAAGAGGATTTTGGAAGGTGTGGATAATTGAGGTCTTTCTTTCTCTCCTGTCTAAATGCCCCTTCTCCAGCCTCCCCAATTTACCTGACCTAATTACTTGATGATTGACAGAGTGGCTGTCTGATGATATTTTTGAAGTGAGCCTGGGAGGCTACTTTGGCTCATCAAGGCATTGTCTTTGTCAGTACAAAATTGCCAATAAACTTTTGACAACCTCACAAGAAGGACTGAGGACTCGCAGGCATTTCAGCTTGAATAATCTTGCTACCCATCCTCCATCCACCCCAGACATTGCCTTAGCAGTGAGGAGAGGCCAGGGCAGATCCCTGCAGGACCATACCAAACACCAAAGGCTCAGTTTGAGATGGTGCAAAGGGTGCTGCTCCTCCCCCTTACTTTTCCAGGAGAGTCTATTCCCTTCCCCACGTCACCATTAGGGGCCACAACTCCTGTTAGAGTCCATAGCTGGTCCCTCCAGGACCTCCTGCTGCCACTTTGTTAAAGCAGAGAAAATAAGCCAGCCTGGGAAGGAAGGGGGTGGATGCTGGGGAGGATGGGAGCTTTGTTAGRTTTGGGTCAGATAGGAGGGCCCAGCTGACATGTGGTGCTTAGTCATTTTGATACTGTAGGAGCTCAGGAACGTTTCTAAAGACCTTGTTACAGAGCGTGTAAGTGGACGTCTGTGTAATGGTACATACTATTGTTTCACTAATTCACCGTGATAAAATTTTGGTTCATAGTATGTAGGCAACTATAGTAATCTTAAATGCCTCCTACTAATAATGAATCAGAAAAAAAAATTATATAGTTGCCTAATAAGTAGATTTCATAAAGCTGAGAGAATACTTGAATAGATAGAGGGATTTTGGTGAAATCTTCCTTTGGCGGAAGCAAAAGGGCTGGTGGCATAGTACTTTGGTTTATAACTGCCCTTTTTGCCTCTGGCTTCCTGGGCTGTATTCATCTTGCTTTAGGATGAAGCAAAATTACAATGAGTGAAGAGTGGCTATTTTTGGTGGTATACATTTAATGAAAATTCAAGCTTATCAGGGAGTCTCTTTGCCAACATCTGGTTACCAGAAAGCTTTCTGACAGCCTCAGTAGGAACTCCACAGGCTTGGTTAGACCTGAACTACCCTTGTGCCCAGTGGCAGGGTCTCTCCAACAGTTATGGCTGTGGCAGTGAGAACACCTTCTGCAGATTTGTGGGATGCATTGTGTGATAAAAGGAAAACTTACAACTTTGCTGCCATTCATTTATCACCTGTATGGTCATGAATATGATAACAACTGCAGCATCAGAGTAATTGCGACATATTTATTTTATTACATCATTTGGGCACACTAGTTACAGACCAGGACTCAATTGCTCTGGGCACTTCACAAACAAAGAACAAAGCAATAATCGTGATTCAAGGACTTTCCAATCCAAGTGGAAAACTAAGAGCTAAAGATGAAAATAGCAGATGGGAGTGGAAAAAGAGAGCGGCAAGACGGTCTCAGCAGAGGACTCGGCACAGCAGCAGCCTAAATTGTTGTCAAATTGAATAATTTAAATCTGAATACTGATGATGGACGAGCTGATTCTCTTGTCCACTGCAGTGTCTTTGAGCTGTGAGCCCACCAAATTTAATAGCGTTATTCTTCAAAGACACTGATATAACAATACAATCAATTCTACTTTGTTAGAGGATGTGAATCTTAAAATTGTGAATGACAGAAGGACTTAATAAACCAGACTAGGTTATTCTGTCCCATAAAAATACCCATCCAGCAGACGGAGGGAAGTAAAATTAGCAGAGATACCGAAGATCACCTGCTCCTCTTCTCTTTAGGAAGTCATTCCCCCTCTAAGGGTTAGGCTGCGGGCTGCCTGGGAACCTGTTGATTCACAAAAATTTGCACAAAATCCATAGGAACCAGCTGATTAATGTAGTTCTCAGTTTCTCCACAGCTCYGTGTGCTTGAGTCCAGTGGGAGAGGGATTAAAAGAAACAAACAAAAACAGATTAAAAAAATTATAATACAAAACTGGGGAAGTATTACTTCGCTGAAGCATGCAACGCTGGGGATGGCCACAATGCATGGGTCCCCCGAGCCTTCGCAGGCCTCTTGCTGGTATCTTTTGGTTGCCTCCTGCTTCTATCTTTTGGTTGCCTCCTGCTTCATTTGCACATGAACTTGAAGCAACAGAGTATCTTTTGCAAGGAGAGCATTTGCCAAGGGCAATTGGGCAACTTTCGTATTAAGTGCACAGTGATGTCATTCTTCAGAGAGCTGAAAACTCCAGCATCTCGTTTAGGCTATGGATGCACTGCTTGAGCTGTAAATTGAGAGACGTGCACCTGGAACACAATGTTGCATTTATTTGACAGCTTTGCTTTCATACTTGATTTGCAGAAATGTTCTGCTGTATCAGAGGGCACCTGGAATATATTTTCATTTTGCAAAAATGATACATATTTAGTGGTAGCTACCTTAATCATCAGCTATTACATTGTCCCTGTGGAATCTTACTCTAATCTAGCCATGCTTTTGCAAAAGGTCACTGATGATATTTCTTTTAAAGTCTTCTCAGAGACAATGTTTTTGTTGTTGTTGTTTTCAAGAAAATTTTTGGCTTACAGAAAGATTTCCTACCTTCCTACATCCAGATATTTTTTTCTTAAACAGTAAAAAACAAATTCTTTTAAGAAAGAAAAGAAAGAATGAATAGCTTTACTGAGTCAAAGACAGCATGCAAGAGACAACTCCTGGAGAATGCAGCCTGCTTTTTATTATTAATTATTTATCCATTTTGGTACATACTCACAACATCTTTTGCTTGTTCTAGTCTTTCTCAGTCTCCTTGTCCTGTGATAAGATCTTTTAATTTTCTTTCAATATAAGAATTGGAAGGAAAAGAGCCTGGTTATAGCACCTTTCACCTTCTCCTTCTGCATTCTTGACAGAAACAGTTTTGTCTTTTTTCTCCCCCTATCCCTTTTCCCTTTCTTAATTTGGAAAAATAATAAAGCTGTAGCACACAGCCACCCACTGACCTCAGGGTACTCGAAATAAGTCTTTGTAAAGTCAGAGAAGGTGGGAACTCGAGCTAGAAACCCAGAATTCAATCAGGAAGCGTGTTGTGCTTTTTAGTCCTTGACACATACCTAAGCAAGCTAAACTGAGATGACTGTTGATGTGTCCATCTCCTACATGTCATCGAAATGCTGCTCATAATGAAGGGACAGTMTTAAGCCAAAATTTTTAATAGTGGAACCTCCTCCAGGGTCTAATTTATCTGTTTTCAGATATCTSGTCAGCTGGATTCATTGAACACTGGGCAATTTGCAATGAAACTGCTATAAGTGTGTTGAAAAAAACCACACTTTTACAGTGTGTTCAAAACTATCGTTTAAATAGACACCAAGGTATGAATTTAGACCAAGGGGCATTAGTGTTTTTTTAAAAGGAAATAAAAACAAATCTTGGCTTAATATTTTCTGCTATTCTGGGAGGCATAAACAGAAGCAGACTCCTRGGTGCACAAAATATGCTGGAAATATTTACTCAGAACTAGTAAGACATTTAAAATAATCTTTTTCTATTTATAAAATTTTGCTAATTCTTAAGAAATGAGTGTGAGGAAGACTTGCAGTCTGTCTGTGTAAGTCTGTTGCAGGTATACTCAGGTACAGCTCAAGGGCACAGCCTACACCCTCATTTGTACCCTGCCACATTTGAAGAAATGGAAATTATTGGATATACTGCTGCCACTGATCACAAACATTTGAGTAGTAAGTAATAATAAAATACTGTGACAGCTTAAATGCTGCACATACACTTGACAGATACATAAGAAAGATGTTTTTAACCTAGGATCAGAAGAATAAGGCCTCTTAAAGCACTGTGACAATGCCTAATAATGACCACACATACAGGTGGATGTCAGGCTTTCCCAAAAGAAGGATATCCAAGAGCACAATGCAGCCAGAACCTAGAGAAAACAAACCATCTCACTTCAACAAGCATAGCTCAGGAAAGAAAAGGGTATTTTTAAAAAGACAAAGACTGAGTTTAATTTCTTTATACTCTAACCTTCCTCACAAGGGTGAGGAGTGCCGGAGGCAGCCACCGGTTGCAGGAGCACTGACAGTGTGGATCCGGGCACAGGTGCACTCTGTAAGGTCAAACTTGACACAAAAGACTTCACCTGCTTCTCCCAGCTTAGCCCAGGGCTCAAGTGACAGGAGCTGCCTGACACACGGTGCTGCATAGCCCCAGGTGCTGAGACTTCTTTGGACACATCTTGTGGTCWTTAGTATAAATTAAGCTGGCATTAACTCCTGTGTAAGACAATATGTCTGCCATTTTCAGGCATACAGTGGTAAGGATAGAGATCTGCGGGAAGACACCTRGTGAACAGCAGCACTTTCATGAAGCTGGGCTGTATTTGCATTACCAAGGTGAGCTCCATTTCTTAAAAGCAGCAGTGCACACARTTAAGGTGTTTTCTTAGTGTGGATTATACCAGGCTAGAATCTGAGCATTACTTATAATTCCTAAATTAACTTTGCTATGAACAAGAAACCTGCCAGAGGTGACCTGGAATTTTATGTGAACAGTCTTCAGCTATCATGGAACTCAGGGATCTTGAGAAAATGTGGGTTGTTTCTGGTTTGCCTTATGAAGTAAAATAGAGCTGTGAGAAATATTCAAAAWTTCAGCCTTGAAAATGTTTCCATATCTTTAGCCACAGATTAGAGTCTGCAGATATTATTGTGCTTCTCTCTCTGTGCAGTCTTTGTGTAATGAGCAAGAATATTTCACTTTCTTGCACCTTATCAAAAACAGAGTTTAGCAACTTGCAGAGACAATGCCTATTCTTCACCTAAAGAAAACAAGAAATGCAATGAATASTGTCCAAAGCAGCAATATATTGTGCTTTCTGCTGTTTGCATTTTGGAAGTAGAGCACGGCAAGCTCAGGATGCCATTTCCATTAGAACAACCCCTCACAGGCTGCACTGATAGAAAACAATAAATAGTACTTCAAAGGATATAGGAAACCATTGGTTTTTCTGTGCATGTTTTGCCTCTCATTCTGTATCGTTGGCACATGTAGGCCGGTGCTGAAATTAGGGCAATACTCAAGAGCAAGTTTCATAGACTCATACTCTTGTCTGAACATGAAAAATGACAGAGTAATTAAAAATCACTTAACTGAAGCTGCTACAGAGGTGGGTGATTGGAATTATTGTGGAATATTGTCTTGCTCTGACCATTTTCTGGGCATGTGACTAACTCAGAGGGGCCTGATCCTCCCCCACTTACAAAGGAACAAAGGCAAAAGATAAACACCCTGGTGGAACTGTTGTCAGTAAGAAGAAAATTAGTTATTAAATTTTAATAGACATTGACATTCATATAAAAGCAAAGTGGAATCCATCCCTAAAAAGTTCACCCCAGATTTTATACTGGATGCAAGTGTTAGTTGGACAGGACTAGTTAAAGATGAATCTGTGTGTACAGTCTTGATTCTTTACATAGGGATAAATTTTGCCCTTGATATGGATTTGCCAAGATGTGCTGGTGCAATGGAAGTGACATGGCTTGCACCATTAACTCTGCAAAAGTTTCAAGCAAGTTGACATATGAAATAAGAAAGGACGCTACTATGCAGATCCTACTTCAGCTGCGCCATATGGGATCATCATACCAGGCTGTATCTGAGCATGTGTAGTGCTGTAGTTGATGCCATGGGATATTAAACAAGACAGATCTGGAAAAACCATAAAACTTTTGATAAGTTTTATATAAACATAAGACAGACTGAAAGATTCTACTCWGCACCTTGAAAAGAAAATACAACACATTACTGTGTTTATTCTTTTTATTGTGCATTTGCTCGGGTAAAAAGGGACCTGAAGTGGAGCATGTTTTCATGATTGGCTCTTTCCAGCCTAACGGGGCAAAAGTTGTAAAACATGAGAAGGGAAGGATTCTTGAAAAAAAGAAGGAAGGGAGGGAAAATTTACCTCACTGATTCTTGATATTGGCCGTGACTGCCTGTTTTTGCTACAGACATTAGCAGTTTTCAGGATGGACTAATCCAAGATCTGCCTTTATACTGCAAGACCTAACGATTGCTTCTTTGTTTGGAGGTCTGTGAGCATAAAGCATGTTAACAGCAAGATCTGAAAAGCAGTTAAATCAGCAGTGAAAAACACARCTCAGGAAGCCCAGCCAAATGAAATAGATGGTGGTTCAGGGGATTAACGTCTGTGAGGATAAATTTACTTTTCTGAGTGTTGCCTTATTTATTCTTTTCTTGACTTGGAGAAGCTATTTGAAATCACTTTTTCATTTTTTAATGCAAAACCTATTTTTGTTGCTACAAAATTATACAGAAATACATGGCAAACTGCCTTGAAATCATCATACCCACACAGAACTGGGAAAAGGCCCAAATCCTCCACTTCACTTTGCAAGTGAGAATTTTCTCACAGCTCCCATTCCAGCTTCCTTCTAACACAAGGCCTTGACCCCCAGAGGCCTCTGGGACTGGTCACTGAAAAATTAAACAATGGGAAAACAAGATATCTTAGAGGACCACATTCTGTGAAGGAAGAAAAAAAAATTCTGAGGATCTCCTCTCCTCTTTCTTTGCTTTGATTGCTTTACAACTGCAATAAAATACGTAAGACAATGCACAGCATGGGGACTAATCTTAAGACAGTACTGCTGATGGTTTGGTAGACAAGACAACCCTAACAAGGGTAAAAGATTTTCTGCCAGCTCTCAAACAAGGGGCAGCACTAACAACCTTGACATAGCCTCGATTTTAGCAAGGTGTTTGACTCGGTCTTGCACAACATTCTTGCTGACAAGATGGTAAGGCATTAACTGGAGAGGTGGACCATAGGATGGGTTGAAAGCTGCTAAACTGCATAACTTAAAAGGTATGATTACTGGCCCAAAGTCAGTAGCTGRTCACAAGTGGGATTTTTCAGGGGTTGATATCAGGTCCAATACTATGCAGCCTCTTTATAAAAGACCTGAATGTACCCTCACCAAGTTGCTGCATAACACCAAACCTGGAGGAAAAGTAGATACCCTTGTTCAGAGAGACCTCAGCAGCTGGAATATTGAATAAGCAAGAATTGCATGAGATGTAACAAAGGTAAATGTAAAGTCCTGCACCTGGGATAGAATAATCCCAAGCAGCCAAATAGGTTGGGATCTGGGTGCTTGGGGCAGGTCTGCTGGAAATGCCCTGGGAGTCTTGGAGGGCAGCAAGACAGCCAGCAGTGTRCACTTGCAGCTATGAAGGCAAAACATGTCCTGGGCTGCATTAGCAAGAGTAACAGGCAGCGGATCAAGGGATGTGCTTATTTCAACCTCCTCAACACTTGTTAGGCTACACCAGGAGTATGGTGTACAGTTTTGCTCCCTCCAGTTCAGGAAAGGTGTTGAAAAACTGGAGAGGATCCAATGGAAAGCTACTGAGATGATCAGCGGATTGGAGAATTTGACATATGAAGAAAAGTTAAAGGAACTTTCAGCCTAGAAAAGAAAAAACTCAGGGGATATAATCACTGTCTCGCAGTGCCTGAAAGATAGTTATCGAGAAAATGGAGATACTCCCTCCACAGTGACAGCTCAGGAGCCAATGGACAGAAGTTGCTTCAGGGGAAATTTTGTCTGGGTATAAAAAAAAAACCAACTAGTTGTAGGAATGCTGGAACAGGCTGCCCAAGGACGTGGTGGCATCTCCCTTTCTGGAAATATCCAAGTCTTGGCTTGCTAGGGCCCTGGATAACCTGCTTTCAACAGAAGGCTGAAATATATGCTCGTCAGAGGTCCTTCCCAACCTGGATTTTTCCATCACTCTGTGATCCTATGAGTAAAGTATTTGACTTGCTTTCTTTTGACTTGGAAGTCAGATTATACAGAAGAAAGATACATGAATCAGTGACACATTGCCATCCCACAACTATTGGCTTTAAACTCCCATATTGAAGCATCCATTTCCCCACTGACTTCAACATTTGCTCTTGTAGACTTTTCTGCCTCTTGAATATCACCTCATCCTTCTGAAGAAAAAAACAGTGTGCTGCTGGGCATTGGAGCTTCTTGCTATAAAAAATGATTTTAATACAGCAGTTGTGCCCAGACTTCACATTGGTATCAAGAAAGCAAGCACAGATTCCAAGGGAGGAAACACATTTTTGATTAACAAAGACGGTATGAAATGTCATTAAACACATAATCATTCTCTAAGTAAAGATGGCTTGAAAAAAAAAAAMCATGATAACAAACCAAGCACAGCTCTCAACATGTGCAGCTGCACATGTTTCCTGTTGATTTTAAAAAAAATTACTTAAGGCACATGAATATCTGGTGAGTAAGAAAAGCCAGATTCCTTTCATAAAACTCTTCCAAAATGCAATGAAAGGATCTTTGAAAGGCAAGTTAAAATACAAGAGAGAAAAAATTGGTTTGTCTGATTTTAAAGCTGAATTAAAATTTCTTGTGATGTTGTCTGTCAAACGGTCTGCCTGGGTCCCATTCTTGCAAGGACTCATGCCGGCAATGGGATCACTCACATGTACAAAAAGCACATAGTAGATAAAGCATATACAAAGTCACCAACCATCAGTTACATTTGCTTTTCCTTGTTATTTTAAGACCCTGTGTCCAGGATGCCGTTGACCATGKCACCTCAATCTATCAGAACAGAAAAAGCTTTCCCTGCTTCCTAAAATGTCACAGATACTCTCATTACATCTCCTCACTGATTTATTCCTAACACAGGCACAGAAGTTCCTGATTTTGTGCAGTACGCAAACACCTATCATACACAGGCATAGAAATTCCTGGTTTTGTGCAATACAATGGGCGCTTTTTGATTTAGCAACTCGAATGTTTTTTCTTGAGATGTAAGAGCAGTTGCTCGTGATACTCTCCAGCTATTTTAGTAATGCTGTGCAAAAGAGTATTAGCTGACAAYGGGAGTTGCTTCCATTCAGTTACTGCTCCAGGCTTCATCACTTCTTCAGACATGTCTGTTATGCAGGAGGGACAGAAGTTTCTGTCTCATATTGGCATTTGACTTTTAGAGGTATCGAGTAAAATGCCCAAGAGGAGAATGTGTTTGACATTGCCAGCTTCAGTAATAGTGTCCTGTTGATATTTCCTTCTTTTAAAGCTTCCAGTTTTCTTTGAAAAAAAAAATCATTCGTTTGTGATGAGTGGTTTCTGTATGTCTCTATAATTTCAAACCTTCATACTCTTCTTTAGCCAAACATTTCCAAAAGTGTCAAGCGGTATGGCTTCAGATGCACTGAGGTAAAACCACCCATTAACTATTTGTTACCTTTTCTTCTTCCTTTTTCCTTTCTGAAACTCTGTTACAATAACTTGCTGCTGTACTTATCGCAATCAGATTGTCTTCCCAAATCTTGCATTTGACAGAACCGAGTGCAACAAATGCTGAGTGACAGGTACAACTTGGTTGCCTGGTGCTTTGTCACATTCTTGGACCTTAGGATCCAGCTCACCTAGAGATCATCTGAGTAAAATGTTTTGTCATGACYCATGGGCATGATTTGTTTGTGTTCACTTGGATGATTTCACATTATACATGTCAAATAATGGGCCAAATTCTCAGCTGACCTACTTACTGGGCTGAAGTTGAGAGTGGGGTTAACTGATGAGCATTATGCTGTTTTTGCATCCAACTGGCTATAGCAGAGCTTAAATTTCTTTAAGTAGCATTGCTGTTGTGTAATTAAGTTCAACACACATGCAAACAAATGCAGTTAGCTACAGAATAGTTTTTGCCTGTTCACACAGGCTTCCATCTGAACTTACCTATCTTGAGCCAGTTATGGTGAACCACTCCTCAGTTCTGGTCAAAGAATAGCTTGAGAGAAGCCCACAACTGTAGTGTTTCTCCTGAATATCCATTTATCATCAGAAAATGTGTTAAATTTTAACATTTTTTTTTCCCTTTGTCTCTCATTTTCTCTTCATGCATAAGAAAAGCATTGTGTCACCACTTGACCAAGTAATTTGTAAATTTTCCAAGCAGATGGTCTAGCCTACACCTATAAATTAAACAGTAATAAGAATGGTCTCCAGCCTGATTAATTTACCAGTGTGGATGTCTTAGCAGTTCTTCAACAGGCAGTTTTACATATGCATGATTCATAACCAATTAAGAATAATATTTGCTTTTTATGTATTTTCTGTGACATAATCAAATTTAAAGAAGTTCAATCATCAGTCCAGTTTGACTCATCATAAGTTTCATTCCACTCCTTATAGGGACCCTGATATAAAAGCAAAAATACAGAAAAAGCCCATCCCCAGATAAAGTAGAACTTGTACACATACTTAGAATTAAAAAAAAAAAAGGTAAAAAATAATACCAAGATCTTATATTAGTTGATCAATACACAAATTTTCATTTTATTAATTAAGGAACTGACTTAATTACAAGGTGGTAAAATGACTTGGCCCCAAGAACTGGAGCCAGAATGCAGAGCTGGGGGAGCAGTCTGGGAAGGCTGAATCAGGCCCATGTTCAGTCCATAAGAGAGTTCTATTGCTCTGCGACTACTTTCCTTCCAGATGTAGCCAGCAAGCTATGCTATACTCAGGTATGTTCCTGAATTGCAGGTGTATTATGCCTTGGACAGAAGTCAGACACTTTTCTGAAGGGGTTCCAGTAAGGCCTTAGATGCTGATCATGCCAGGAAATATTGTCTAAAAAAAGCTAAATTTAAATCCTATCACTGTTAATATCAGCTTTGCAGCAAAGAGACTGAAGAGAAGACCTCAGAGACACTCTTCAGAGAGTTTCTGGAATTTTAATCCCCTTGGTAATCAGTCCTGCTCTACAACAGTGCTGGGGAACAATTATCAATCACATGCTGAGGAAGTTTTACTGATGCGGGGGTTTAAATAAAGCAGGCTGTTGAAGCCTTTTCTCACTGTTACCACTGCCAACTCAGCAACGTTGATAATAGCAATGGTGGGAACTTTTATTTGGAAGACTTTTCTTAGAAGAGGACTTATAAACAGCTGTAACTTCTTTTGAACCCTGTAGAAAGATAATCACAGTAGCATAGATAAAATCTTAAATTTAAGCATTTGTTTCCATTTTGCTTCATGAAATTATTGCTCTGTTTCAGAGCAGGCAGACCAGTCATCTGTTCAGTCTGAGAGAAGAACATAAGTATTTAAGGAAAATAAAAACTTTTAGAGGTTTAATGGATAAACTTTTATAACATTTATGAGTACTTACTTCACAATATTCTATCAGCACCTATTTGTTTGGAAAACAAAGTAGTTTCAAAGAAAAGCTGAACCCAACTGCTCTAGATGTTCTTGGGGACATGTTCTTGGGGAATGTTAATATTTACAGCTAGAGTTTCTTTCATATGGTTGTGCRCGTTTTGATGTAGTTTAAATTATTATGAGATATATTGTAATTATTTTTAGTATGCCTAGATACATGAGAATTTAAAGAGAATTTAAGAATTTAAAATATTGCTGTGGAAGACTTGCATGGTGACTTACCCTCAGAACTGTATGGTTACATCCTGTCCTTCTTTAAAGACAGCATTTACCCCCTAGACCAGTGAGCTTTGGAGAACAAAGAGCAAAATTAAATAGCAAATAAAAATCAAAGTGTTTAACAGTGTGATGAAATGTGGAGTTTCAATCATTTCTAATTTATTCCTGAGACAGTTTTGCCATGCAGTAAAGTCACAAGGTCCACAACTCTTTTTTTTTTTTTTAAAAAAAGTGCCAAGAGTTTACTAGGGCAAAAGAGCCCTTTTTGGCGATTTTGAAATGTGGGGAAATGGCATATGAGTTGTGTCACAGCCAKACAGGCAGAAAAGAAGAAAAAGGCTAGAGAACCTGGCAAATGTTCTTTCACTGCAATTTTTAAACTCTGAAAAAAGTATTTTAGATAAATATTGCATGGATTGGCCACAGCAAAGTAAAATAACAGAGCTTAGATGACTGACTATCACATTTTACTACTCTTGGTTTTGCTGTACATTTTGAGCATTCTCTTTCATATTGTTTATGTCCTTACCTCTCCATTAGATCTTTCTCATTGCCTTCAATTCCACCTTTTTATTGGTTTCATGACCTTGTTAAGTCTTGGTTTTCTGTAACATGCTAAACCTACGGGAGATGCATACTTGAACAAATGATTTCCAGACAGATGAGCCTACAGGTGAYGGAAGTAGTAACTACACCAGGCATGCCGTTCTCAGAAACTGGAACACCATCTGAAACATCACCAAGCTCTGAGACTGGTTTTTTTTGAGGCTTACAATATAGGTTTGGGAATGCCTTCTGATTTCTGAACTCCTAGTGCTCGCAAGCATGTAGGTGTGGCTATAGTGTTGCTCTGAATCTCCTAAGAAAGAAAGACTCTCACCCAGTCTTTAAGTCATGTCTCCAAACAAGTGCCTAGCACCCTATCCACTATGGAGTAGCCTTAGCTCCTGGAGATCACCATCTCCCTTGCTGAGACTTAGGGACAAGTGGTACATAAGGGCAGCAACAGAATCACTCCGTGATTTCCGTTCCCTGTTTTCCTCCTCTGGTCTCAGATCCAKGGGGAAAATCAAAGGAGTGGACCCATATGAGCAGTTCTTATCACTCCCTGTGCTCCTGTGAGGACCATTTGGGGTCCTTAGAGGAAGATCTGCTGGCTTCTCTAACTTCTGCATCTCCCTAACTATTTTTCCTCAGAATGGAGGAGAAGGGCTGGCAGGCAATTACCAGGGAAAATTGCTGTCACTGGGAGGCTGGCTGCAGGTTTCTATAACCTGTGACTCCCAGACGTATCTGGACATGTTGGCAGGATTTATGCATGCTGGCATTTTTCTGGTGGCTACAGAGAGTCCCACTGAAGGTCTTCTAAGTATTCAGAGTGACACTCAACTCCTAGGCACTACATGCTTCTCCTTCTTTAATATAAAAGGACAATCAGAATATAAATATTTCACAGTAAAATCTATAACAACTTATGCACAAAATACTACTAATTAAAGATGAGACATGTTAATGACATCATTCTTACAGAGATGGCTTTTAGTCAGCACAACAATATTTGAAACAAGGTATAAGCTTTCCAGGGTAATTTTGTTAACAACATTTTCTGCCCTCTAATTTTAGGACACTTGTAGCAGAAATGGTGGGTTTTCACAAGTCATTTTGTTCTGGCTGAATGTCTGACTGCTAATTACATTCAATATGTGTGCTTGTTCTAGTGCATCAAGTTAAATACATGCACAAAAGCTGTTTTAAATACCTTCTCTCTGAATGGCTATTTCTGGTTAATGTTATCACTATGTAGTTATTTCAGGTTACAATGAATTCTGTGAATTATCTCTATAGTTTCTTGCTTCCATTGTACTTGTCTTTGTGTGGCTACTTTTTTCACAACTTCTTTCTTTTTTATGAACATACAACACCCCTGGTATGTGATTTGTGGCAGCATGCACTGGTGTCATACAGACCAATACAAAATTTGCAGTCTCGTGTTATAAATTATCTTTTGCTGGAGTCATAGCACGGGCTACCTGCTTTTTAATGTCTGAATAAATCTTTCCACTAATCATCTTTCGAAGAGTAGAAAGGAGTGGCTGTGACATGTTTGACATTTTTTTCTTCTGACAAATGGTTGATAGGCTTCATATGTAGATTGGATGAAGTTTCCTCCATTGCATAATTTGTCCAGAGTCTCCCATCCTTAAAAACAAGCCTTAACAGGTCCACCATTTGAGCAGAAAAAAACAGAATTTGTAGAGTCCTTCAGGCAATCCAGGATGAGCATCCACCACAATCAAACAGACATGAACAATATCAGGCTTAGTATATGCCACACAGATTGCCACTGGGCTGTTGAATGCTTAAAGTGATGACACAGAGTATGTCAGGGATGCATTGCACGGCCTGATGTGGCTTTCATGTCTTCTGTTGGTGTATCAATCCTTTTGCCAAAAAAAATTAGGTGTTCTAAAAAAAACCTTAAATTTTACAGTTCCTTTGTGTAATTTTCAGACTATGCGTACCCTGAATGCCATAGGAAGAATCATTCCAGTGCCACACATGACAATGTGCGTTTGTGGCTGTTATTTCTACTCAAAGTTCAAACCCAATGTTGATACACACGTATCTATCCATTTCTGATAGACATTCTCTTTAACCTTGTTGAATTTCATTTGCTTTTATGATGTAATTAGTTGTCACCTAYTTACTTCTGTATTCCTAATATTTCTAGTGGCCATTCTGACAGGAAATACATACTTTTCTCTCAGCTGTTATTTTTAAACTCGAAGAGTAAGAGAAAGCACCAAAAAGCATTGTATATTTCCAAAGTTGTGCTGCCTTATCTGGAAACCCTGTCTTTGGGCTGACATTCTAAATTCTCGATCTGTAATCTGTGTAAATTGTTTTCCATATTTATCAGTGACCAGAATGCATATTTAGATCTTTAGGGACAAGTATATATTTACCTAATTTGTTTTAAGATGACCTCTTGAGAACCTTGCAAGTACCCTGGGGAGGTGCTTAAGTTGTTATTCATCATAGGCTTCAGTAATAAACATATTATTGCTATATATAAATATATATATATAGCTGTAAAGCTATCCAAAATGCTTTGCATAACCTAGCCCATGTAGTTTGCCAAATGGCAGCTGCAGATTATATTCCAAACATTGGTACCTTATTCTATAGTAAATCCTTTTCTGTGTGTTCATTGTCATATTTTTCAGACTCCATTTCTAGGCTGGCTATGAGAAAGGCCATGTTCTAGAAATGCTAGTAAAGTGCATATATATGCTGTGCTAGTAAAAGGAATGGTGGCCAGAAGTCAAGCCTGGGATAATTTTAAAATCACCAGAAATATGGACAACATCATTAAATTGCTGGCAGGAAAACTACCCCATTCATTCCACATAACCATGGTTAAAATTCCTGAGTCCTTCCCATGCTGTGAATTCTCCCTCTGCTTCTGATAGCCACAGAACTGACTGACAAGGTTTGTAAAAATTGTGGCCTTGTCCCCTTTTCGGGCACAATTCTTGTTTTCACATAGTAAGATGGTAATATCATCCTTTTCCAAAAGTACAGCAAATTGCTGGGGGGAGCGGTGTGGAGTTCAAAATTAGACATACGCTTTGGACAGATCAACCAAATCTCTYTTGGCTGTTCTTTAAGAGAAAATACAAGTCATTTCACAGCATAAAGATTTAGCACATGTTAGAGTTTTATGSTCTTTTGTAATGTATTAGTACACAGGGGAGGAAAACTCCCATATATGCTTTTGGAAACACTAATATTTTCTGTAGCTTTACAGTTTTTGTAGTCTGGGATGACACTGTTATGAAATCACAGAAACAGGAGTCTCCAGTTTCATGCTCCTTTTAAACTATTTCTCCAGCCATCTTTTAAAGGATCCCCAAACCCCTTTATTTATTATCCTCTAAATTAAACAGCTGTAAAGATGCTAGATCATTCTCAGTGTATTCCAAGCTGTCACATATAAGGTTTATGAATGTAGTGCTTTCTTCCTGGCCCCATTTTACTTATTGCAAAGTTTTCATGATTCTGTTGCAATTTCCCAGCACGTTTAATATCAGTTTCTGTTGAAAAAGCTATTTTGGGTATGGCTTGGGAACAGCTGTGGCTTAGACAATAACCATTCAGGAATTGTTCATTTTACATATGGCTTGTGGACCAGATCCTTAATGCAACACTTAAAGCCCTTGTAAAAATGCAAGGTCCCCTTTAATTTCATTAACCTAGCTACATATTCAGGAGTGCTTTCATTTGCCTTTCAGTTCTACCTGTACAATAAAAATGCTCTGCAATCACACAAGAGTGTTGATATGGATGACTTTATAGAAATTCTACAATCTGTGCAAGCATCTCGTCTTTTAGTTTGCAGGAAGATGATAGGCTTCACYGCTGAATATAATCCTAACTCCCCTCACGTCTTGTAAAACTAGCACCTGTAAATAATCACTGAAATAATTTTTTATACAGTCTTTCAGTCACTCAATATAAGCAAGACTGTCTTTTACAAATTATTTAACACTTCTTTCTTCTGAACTCTTTCCTCTTTTTGAACAGATAACATTCTCACAGTAGAACTGGCTACAAATTAAAGTGGTTTTTTTCCTTGTTTTGTCAGAAATACCAGTTCAATAAACCAAATGCATGAAACTTTAACTGAGAAAAGTTTCTTGGGATTGGAAAGGAATTTCTGTTGATAAAGAGAGGTAAAGACTGTGGTCCCAGAAGTGCCAATTACTTGGATGTATAATGCATTTGTATGGAAAATGCAGGCTCAAATCTCTGCTCTGCCTAATTCAGACCAAGACCTTCAACCAGCAGCTCCACATTCCAGTCTCATGCTTGGCAACCAAGTTATTGGTTATTCTGCAAGGAAGGACATCACTCTTGGTTTCATTTATAATGAGAGAAAAAAAAATATGAACACAACAAGATCATCTCATCATCTTGATGTGAAACAGGAATACTTTAAAATCTTGCTTTTTTCTGACCAGGATTCAAATCTGCTAGTCTGTCATTCATGGTGTTGCATGCTTCAGTTTTTAGACCTTGGGCACATGAATGGATTTGGTTGAGTTATGCTATCTTAATGAAATACCATTCACGAATGGAGCTGCCACCGCTGACCATATGCACATTTTAGTGCAATTTCATTAAAGTCTCTATCAATTGCATTTGTTTGCCTGTAGCAGTAGTTTTGCTTTTTCTGGGTCTCTACAGCTTGCTCCCTCACTCTACATTCCTGGAGAACTCACTATCATTGTCGATTTTAGAGTCGCTTCTRATTAAAATTACAGTTGCTGGAAAATCAGATGAGATTACAAACCCTCTGCCATTAAAAAGTTCTTATAAGAGGGCTGGAAGGARTTCTTGGTCCTCATGGAGTTGGAGAAGTCTCAACTCTTTAAATGGGTACAATCCAGCTCTTCCACTCTGCACTCTGTTTTATATTATTCTTACATCCCAATATAATTTTCAATAAGAAGACTCAAATCTTCAGGCCGTGCTTAGAATTGCAGAAGTCACATGGGATTAGGGGGYGACTTTAACACATCACTGCTTTTTGCACCTTCAGAACAGACCTTTGTAAGCATCTAGGAAGGTGTGGAGGGATGATATGTGGTGTGGGTTTTTCTGTAAATTGCATTGCATGTTACATGAAGTGGGAATATCTGTAGTACATGTCTTCCCAATAATGATATTCTATCAGGTCTTGACTAATCTAACATCCTTCTTTAACTGAGTGTAATAAGTTCAGCAGCTTCTTTTTTTTTTTTTTTTTGCTGGGGATGAAATCGCAGGGAGAAGCTTTAATAACTATGTAAATAATTCCTCCAAGAGATTGGCACTAGCTTTTTGCCTTTCCTGTAGGAATAGAGCATTATTTTTTTCTATACCACCCAATGCTATTTATTTTAGAAGTCAACATTAATGTCAAACATGCAGCTTTTTGTCTGCCTAACAATTAGTATGGCCCTAATAAAGTAGTTAATGGGTTCAGCCAAAAGTATTCCTTGACGTTTTCCTTGTTCTCTTTTCTACACAGAAACCATTAGCCCTACAGACATTCTCTGCCCACATGTAGTAATATGATGATGATCACAGTAATAGCTTTGTTCACAACCTATCTTTGATTTCTTGCCCTTGACATTCCTCCTCCTCTGGCAAGTCTGTTTGTGTTTCAGAGCTAAATGATTTAACATMCTGTCAATGGATTTCTTCCACACCTTGTATTCCTTTGCCCCACCCCATGCCCCCCAGTGATTTTTATCTGTTGTTTGCACGGTTTGCCAATGTCTTGATAGTTCTCAGAATCTGACATGCAGTACAGTGTGTGGCTGGAAGGAGACCTTTCCACACAAAAACAGGGGTTTAAACCATGGCTTAAAAATTAATCATAGATAATCCACAGATAAATGGAATAACTTGTCTTCCACAAACACATTGGTAAGACACAAGATACCAGATCTTCCTATGTTATCTGAACAGGTCCAAACTCAATTCCTCATGCTTCATACAGAGTTTCCCGTAGAATTATTTTACTGTTAGTTAAAACCTTGCTATGGTGGGGTCAGGGCTTTTAAATGGTGCAACAAACTGAACCAAAATTAGAATGAAGAGATTGATGTGTGACAGACAGTTCTTGTAGTAGAAGGATCAGACTTAATTAGAGAAGTTAAATTTAAGTTCAAAGCTACAGATGGTTTATGTTATTATAAAAAAAAAAATCAATTAACATTTTAAAAGCTCTCCCCATGTTAGCAATCAAGCCACAAGTTAAAACACTCTTGGACTTGTGCAATAAGCTCCAGTTCTTCCAGTTACCTGGTGCTCAGCCAATTTCCCAACTGTGCCTATAATAGTGCATTAACAGCCATCCAGTCTGTTCCCCAAACACAATATTGGATCTGTCACTGCAACAAATTGCAGATCAGTGACCTCAGTGGTAAATGTTTAGTATTGTCTTTGGCCTGGGTGTTGCATTTTTGATCCAAAACAAAGGCAGAGATTCAAGATAAACACCAGTGTTCTCTATACCCTTACACCTCATGTTTTAGAATTAAAGTGACATGGAAGAAATGGCATTTTAAACAGTAAAAAGATGAGCTGTTTCCTTCCCCTTCATTGTTTGTCTTTTTGGTGGTATACTCATGGAAAATTATGACAGGAAGAAAAAGAAAAAGGAAAATAATGAATAACAGCTTGCCTCTCTTTGACATCAAGTGTAGAAGAGCAGTGTCGTTCCTGAGGCAAAGAAGTGTCAAAGCAACTGGGTTGGGACAAGTGAGCTGGGTCAGCTGCGCGAGTTGCATATGAATGAGCAAGTGGTGCAATGTGCTAGAAGAGGTCTGCAGAGCTGTGCCAAGTGGATCAAACAGTGCTCACGACCCAGCACRTATTTTGTTCATGTATTGGGGAGTTGCTTTGGTCTACTAGATCCAAGGACTGGAYGTCTCTCTGCTACGAGAGCAGATTAAGTGTGTTCCTGGAACACCTCTCCTGGTTTAGTGACATCCCACTGCAATCCAGCTTGGATGCTCCGGAGCTGCTCTGTGATGTGGACCATAACACAGTAAATAGGGATGATCAGGAGTCTCACTTCAAAAGTGCACCACCARTCTAAATGACGTGGGAATGTAGATGACACAGAGTTGTCTCTAGGTAGTGAAATAATACTTTGGCTGGTTCTGTTTTGGTGTCAAGAGGCATGAATAACTAATATCCATGAAGCATTTTGATATTCATGGACATAAAGTGCTATGTCAATTTAAAACATTGCCATCATTCCATTGCCATGCACTCACCATCCTTTCTACTTTCAATAAATAATAGTGTGACTTATAGAGACTGRTAGATGAGGATGGTTTCTCAATAATGTTTAAATCAAGATAGGTTTAGGCATCCTAGAATTTAACTTTGAACAAACGTGGATGTTACTTTTTCCATTATAATGCAGATTTGGTGCCCTCACTAGCTGCCCATCTAGCTGTCGCTGTGCTCTGCTCTTGGGATAGAGGCAATGGCACTACACCAAGGATTATTTGTTGTTACTGTAAGTCCAGGTGGATATTGCTGCACTTCATAAACAGGAACCTTTTGGACTCCAGCAATCAAACGAGTGCTATTTCCTTCACTGTGCAAACTAAGGATATTATTTAAGTTGATAGGTATTCCAGATTTAAATAAAGACAGTAAGACTGTGGATGTGCAGTTRATGTAGGCTGAGGCCTGAACAAATAGAACAGCTGAGAGTGAATTTTGGTCAGGGGATGTTTAAGCTGTTCATGATGTGTTTGTTCCACATCTATAAAGTGAGACARAATGGTCCTTTAGAGGGCTCCAAAGAGGACTTTGGTAATGAAAACCTAGGCCTGATTCCCAGGACCACATTATTAGATGTGAAGTTCAGCTTTATTTTTGTGTAAAATAAATACAACTTTTTTTCTATTGCTCAGTTCTGTAAAATCATAGAATCATAGAACCATAGAATCATTTAGGTTGGAAAAGACCTTTAAGATCATCGAATCCAGCCGTACACCTAACACTGCCAAGTCCACCACTAAACCATGTTCCCAAGTGCCACATCTACATGTCTTTTAAATACCTCCAGGGATGGTGACTCAACCACCTCCCTGGGCAGCCTGTTCCAGTGCTTGATAACCCTTTCAGTGAAGATTTTTTTCCTAATATCCAATCTAAATCTCCCCTGGTGCAACTTGAGGCCATTTCCTCTCGTCCTACCGCTAGTTACTTCAGAGGAGAGACCAACACCCACCTCGCTACAACCTCCTTTCAGRTAGTTGTAGARAGCGATAAGGTCTCCCCTCAGCCTCCTCTTCTCCAGGCTACACAACCCCAGCTCCCTCAGCCGCTCCTCATAAGACCTGTTCTCCAGACCCTTCACCACCTTCGTTGGCCTTTTCTGGACACGCTCCAGCACCTCAATATCCTTCTTGTAGTGAGGGGCCCAAAACTGAACRCAGTATTCGAGGTGCGGCCTCACCAGTGCCAAGTACAGTGTCACRATCACTTATAGCTATAAGCCTCTGTACTTATATAAGCCTATGTTGTCAGTAGGTGGAAATAACTCAGAACACAAGTGAGTTTCAATGTATCGTCTCTTGCCACATCATTCCACCAGAAGGCTGAGTCACAACAGGCAAATGCACAGGGTCTCTGCCTCACTAACGTGGGTGTGGATAAACATCCATGGAAGCATAGGTACCCCTCCCACTGCTGTCTGAGGAGAAAAAAAGAACTCCACATTGCTCCAAAGGCAACATGCCCAAGGTGTGCAGAGAGCTGTGCTTTCTTGTGGACAGGCCCTGGCTGATAATCTATTTGTTAGTGCCTGTAGTGGTTTAACCCAGCAGGCAGCCAAACACCACACAGCCGCTCGCTCACTTCCCCAACCCCAGTGGGACGAGGAGAGAATTGGGAAGAAAAAAAAATTCATGGATTGAGATAAAGACAGTTTAATAGAACAGAAAAGGAAGAGATAATAATAATAATATAATGATAGAATATACAAAATGAGTGATGCACAATGCAATTGCTCACCACCTGCCGAGCAATGGCCAAAAATAGCGATCGCTACTTCCTGGACCACAACTCCCATTCATATATTGGGCATGATGTCACATGSTATGGAATACCCCTTTGGCCAGCTGGGCTAGCTGTCCCGGCTATGCTCCCTCCCAGCATYTTGTGCACCTGGYAGAGCATGGGAAGCGGAAAAGTCCTTGACTAGTAGAATACCTAGCAACAACTAAAAACATCAGTGTGTTATCAACATTCTTCTTATACTAAATCCAAAACACAGCACTAGGAAGAAATTAACTCTATCCCAGCCGAAACCAGATCAGTGCCTCAGCCTACATTAAGTGTATTTCCACAGTTCTTTGCAATCAGGTGTCAGGAAAGAAACTTTTGCCCTCCTGTCATTTACTGGTTATAGTGATAATCTAATATTAAACTTTGCTTTACATACACCATACACAGAGAATCAACTGTAATAGCATCAGCAAATTCCCCGTGTGTTTTCATCTTCACCTTCCATTTGCAGCTATTGTCAAATGGACTTTTTCAACAAAAATGGAAGTCATTAAGATTACATATATGATATATGTTTCTTTGATTATTTTGCTTCATCTTCAGTCTAGAAAACTCCTAATCAAAAGCAAGTGCCTAAAAGCAGGTTTATCAATTTATGTTTGAAGCTGCTGGAACAAAAAGATTAAATCCAACAGAATTTGTCTGACAACTTTGAAACTTGTCTTTTAACATTTAATAAAACTGAGGTTATGCATGTTGTCAGGCGCACTTGGAAAATTTTACTTCAGTCTGAGATGAAGACAGTCAGATCAGCAGAAATCTGTCTCAATATTTTTCTCTGTGTAACTCCTGTATTTGTCTCCATGTTTTCCCCTTCCTGTACCTTTAGAAATGTGTCATTAATTGGTCTAATATCTTTATTCAGTTAGGAATAGTCCATGCTTCTGTGCACTGATGAAAGCTACCCTGAAAGTGGGATTACAAAGCAATACTTACAAGTGTAACACATTAATTGCCTTCTATTTTATTTTTTTCTGCTTCCTGGTTAAAAAAAAAGTATACTTTAAAGACCTTATTGATGGGTTTCTACTAACACCCTTTGTGATTTCTCTATTAGTTTTCTACCTATTTTCTCTTTGTTAGTGTCACATCTACCTTAAGCACCCATGAAAACCTCTTCTCAGGGTTCTCCTGCTACCCTCCAGACCATCATTCYAGTATCTATATTGATGGGGAAGATGTTTTGATACACAGACTCTTTCCACATTCCCTTCTCTGCTTTTCATATAATTTTATGTCAATGTTCATTTCACCRACAAACATCTTACAAAAATATCAGTCTCATGGAAATCAATGGGGTTTACATTTATTCTAGTGACTCCTTAAACATTTATCTTTTGTATGAAGGGTGGGTGGACCCCATTTAAAAGTAAAAATTTACAAAAAGGTTTCAGTAGATGATTACTGCTGCCACAGAGGGAGCATATCCTCTACTATTGCACTGTCTTTTTTTAAAAAAGATGAGACCTTATGGTCTTTTATTTAATTACTGTGCATTTAGCGTAAAGTTACTTAGGTGACTTTTTGGTCCATTACATTATACAATATTATTTCCTGTGGAACTCTAAAAGAGACATTTTCTTCCAGACTGACTTGGTTTCTCAGTTTTATATCCCCTCCTTCTCATGGCTTATTTATGAGGAGAATTGGAGAAACATTCTGTCAGTCTTCTCAGAAATGTCTTTTTTGCTACCATCCCATTCACACCCTACGTTAGAGGTAAATGTATTGGGGTTTGATACTCTCTGTTGAATAGTTGCTTTTTTTATTTCTGTAGTGTCTTACAGACAACTAATACAGGAGGACCATTAAGCAGCACAGCGTACAAACCCGAAGTAAATTAGTCCTTTCTCTGAAAAGCCTCTCATTTTAAGTATGCAAAATAAAAGTATAAGACCAGGTGCAATAGTGCAATGTTTAGGACAAAGTTATGCTGCCAATCTGCAAATAAGATGTCACTGTGGTTAACAAAGCTGCTGTAATACATGTTACGTTTATGCAGAAGACACAGTGCACCCACTGTGTTGTGAATTGCAGGTAAACTTGATCTCGTTCTAGGTGTGAGTCAACTCTATTCAGAAAAGGTGGAGCCACAATTATAAGACACTGAACCRAGTTAATGTGCTCTGGGCCTCCTCAGAGCAACTGTACCGTTTTCACTTCAGAACTGGCTTGTATCAGGCTGGCTGTAATGTCACCAGAACAAGTTTTAGAGGTAGATAGTCTAATACACAAAAATAACCCAAAATACAAACACCCTTCATTCCAGCCTCCTCTCTATTTAGGTATTTCTCAGTGTATGAACAGCTGCCCCTCAAAGTTTATCTGTTTTTTAAATGCAAGTTTCCAGCTTACATCAAGGCCTAAATTCCTTTAAAGTATCTGGACTCTAAAATCTTATGGGAAATGACACCTTGGTGTCCTGGTTTTGGCTARGATAGAGTTAAATTTCTTCCTAGTGCTATGTTTTGGATTTAGTGTAAGAAGAATGTTGATAACACACTGATGTTGTTAGTTGTTGCTAGGTAATCTAYTTTTCAAGRRCTTCTCATCRTCCCATGCTCTACCAAGYRCACAAGAGGCTGGGAGGGAGCAGAGCCGGGACAGCCAGCCCAGMTGGCCAATGGGGTATTCCATACCATGTGAYGTCATGCCCAGTATATGAATGAGGGGGGAAGGGGTCCCGGAAGGGGKCTATTGTCTCGGCGGGTRGTGAGCAATTGCATTGTGCATCACTCATTTCATATATTGTATTCTTAATATATTATTACCATTGTTATTATTATTATTCCTTTTCTTTTCTGTTCTATTAWACTGYCTTTATCTCAATCCGTGAATTTTTWTTTTTTTTTTTCAATTCTCTCCCCGTCCCGCTGCGGGGGCAGGGGAGAGTGAGCGAGGGGCTGTGTGGCGTTTGGCTGCCTGCCAGGTTAAACCACTAAACCAGCTATGAACAGCTGCCCCTCAAAGTTTATCTGTTTTTTAAATGCAAGTTTCCAGCTTACATCAAGGCCTAAATTCCTTCAAAGTATCTGGACTCTAAAATCTTATGGGAAATGACACCTTGGTAAGAGTGAGAAACCTAAATACCACTGAGGATTTTAAGCTAAGTCTTTGGGGACTTATTCTCATCTTGTCTAAACCAATTTAAAACCTACAAAGCTGCTATTTTTTGATCAGCTTCTACACCCAGGGTCAGATTTCACAACATTGATTTTAATGGAATATATTCTGCTTATTGCTTTGGCTGCAAGTCTAGAAGTGTCAATGTTTAAAATGTCACAAGTAGGTTTTTAAATTTACATTCTTACAAGAGCAAATGGGAAAAGTTCTTGCCTCTGATGATGCTGTMATTTATCTGGTATGATATCAGCCTGGTCAGATAGTTGTGCTCTCTGAAAAAGAGTGAAAGCTGAATTTGTGGTCCAGGAGAAGCTAGGAAAAAATCATACACTTAGAGTAAAATCTTCAATTGCAAATCACAAGGAAAATGAAATTTGAAGCTTTATTTACTCATTGAATGAAGCTGTCTCTGTTAATTATCTTGCACACATGCAGAGCAAAAGACCTGAAATGTTGTATGTAGATCACATCCTGAGTTTTGTTTTTCAATTTCTCACCAGATTTGGTTATCCAAAATGTAAGCTGGAGGTGGGGTAGATTCAGCTTCTGTATTAGCCGTTCTGATCGAAGACTTTGGATTTGGCCACTCTCTGAGAAGAGCTCCTTTATAGGTATTAACCTGGGAAATTTTACTGAAAAGACTTGAAATATTTCAGTCTGCAACAGAAGCTTTAACTCCCTCCTCAAAAAATTTCTACAGTCTCTGTGATCATCTAATGGAAAGAAATGTTTCACGAATCTCGTATSTGTCCCAGAGATCTTGCACTACATTTGTTCAGAGTTCAGACTACAAAAAGATAAATCTATGCTCCAAATATAAATCATATAGTAGTACAATAGTTTAAAATAATCCTTTAACCAGTATTTCTACAGAGAAACACTTGGTACTAATTAGCAGCATGTGAATTACACAGTGCAAGTAGTGGCTAGTTTTCAATTCAGCATCTTGTTGGGGAGGTTTCACCTATCTCAGTTATTATGACTTATTGATTTGAAAGCAAAGATGTGTAGAATGTACTTAGAAATCCTTTTTAATTTCTGTTCTTGGAAAAAAAAAAGCCCAGCAGCTAACCTTTAAAAGGCTGTCAGGTGTTAATAGCTACCTGTCTAATAGAGATTTTCTGCTATTGTGGTACTGGCTGCAGCTTATAACCTTTAGCAATTAGATATTTCTGCCTCGTGTTTGGCATTTTTCCAAGAGAAAGCCTGCAACAGGTATAGTTCTCCTGGGAGAACAAAGATACCAGTTCTTTTGAATTCTCTAACCAGTGTCTTAAATATTGTAAAAAGCATTGTGATTTTTATGTTAATCTCATTCTGCTGCTTTAATATATTTCTAATAAATAAGATACGTGAACTTCTATATGAATAGCTATTAATTTTCAATTCTCCATACAATATGTTCCTCTGCATATAAAACACATATACATTAATTTAAATGTCCAGTATACCTGCTCGTGAGTTTCATTAACTTGCATAATTATGCAGCAGAGATACCACAGTAGATGATGGTACCAAGGTTGGCAGTGCATATAAATAATTTAAGACAAAATGCATTAAAAGGAGTCTCTATCCCCAAAACCCAAGTGTTATAAACGAGGCAACTGAGTTAGAATTACACTTTAAACAAATATCAACYTGTTAAACTATAACAATATTTTAAGATGGACACCTAAATAAATATCATTGGACCCAAAGTTACATTTCCCCACAATCATTTTAGTATAATAACTCTTATCCTGAAGAATTATAAACACTCTTGAATTTCTGCATTATGAATAGCCCTACTGACTTCAGTGGGAGTACTCACAGTGCTTAATTAAGCACCTGCATAATTCTTGGATGAATCTTGAAAGGGAGTGATTTACTTTTAAATACACATCTTCCTCATTCCTCATTACATAACTACAGGGCTTTATGCTAAAGAGGCGTTTCCAACGTCTAARGTTTACACTGACCTTCTCTTTCTCCAGCCATTAGGGAAATTTGACGTGGGTTCTGCACAACACCACAGCGTTATGGGGGAGTAGGAGCAGAAGCCAGGTTAGTGGCCCATCATAAGGCTCAGAAATAGAAGTTAGAAAAAGGACACATAAGGTTTGCCCTTTGGAGCGGGCCTACAAATCTCTATGTTGTAGTGATATCKAAGTCAGAGGTTAAATTTAAAATATTGGAAATGATCTCTCTTTCTAGAGAGACATCTGTAAGATTATTTTTTAAATATATAAATATGTACCATTGGAACATTTAATTATTTTCTGGGTAAGTACTGATCAGCACATACGGATAGCTGTGAAATTTGATAAAACTGCAGCTGAGCTGATAAATTTGTTTTTGTAACTACRGCATCAGTTGATAATAACCTTGAAGAATGTAAAAAAAAGCTAGAAAATCTTGTGACATGGCTGCATGTTATTTCCCATTCCTGTTATCAGCGTTATCTTGACAAGGAACACAATTTGTGTCATTTTCCAATTTATTTACTTTTGTTATCCTGAAAATGTGTTCATAGTATCACCAATTTTTCTGTACATCCGATACATTCTAAATAACAAGGTAATATGCTGGCACAGCAATGCAAGGGAGGACCTCGGTCCCAGGGTCTAATAACGAAGGTGGCAATGAAAGCAGAGCTATCTGCAAGAATAAGTGTATTCTTAAAAACAGACTCGCGATGAGGACAGTAGGAACAAAACTGAAGCATATCTATTCTCTGGACAGATTTACTACTGGAAAGATTTGCTAACATAGCAAAAGACAGTACTGCAATTGCCAGTAATTGGCTTTCCTGTGTATTCCCAGTAAAAAGACCACAATTTAGAGGGAGGAAAAGTGTATAAGAGAAAATGTGCCCTCTCATATATGAAGGTTGTTTCTCCAGGAACTGAAGGGTGATGAAAGGGTAGTATGTGAAATTTGAATTGCATTTAACTGTTCTAGTGATAAAGATAGGACTTCTTTCTCTCAGGTTAGAAATAGTTCATGAACGTACAGTTCACTTGAAATAAAGATGGGAAATTCTGTATCTTCACATGTATCTTATAAAGRAAAGCAAGAACAGAAGCAGCTTTTGGTGAAATACTGTTTCTTATTCATGCTGTGGATATGTGTATAAGATTGTGGATTCATAGACTTATTTTTCCTGTAGATGGTATCTATCCTGCTGTGCAGTTCATTGCCCACAGAGAAATGTTGCAAGGCAGAGCTTGAGCAGAAGTTACTAGTGATGGATGAACAGGCTGATTTTCAGAGTCAGATGGCAGCTGAACTGGGGACTCCTTTACCTAAAAATATCCATATTCTCTAATATACAATGGTCTGTGGCAGACATGACCCAGATATAGCTTTTTACTGGTCATTTGTGGTATGCAAGTCATGAATTATGTGAACTATGGAAACAATTTAATGTTGGCAATAACAGTAAAGAGTTTGTTGAATGGCAGCAATTTATATATACTTAGGAAGATTGCATAACGTCATTAATAACTGCCAACATGACCAGTAGATAACAGAAGATGTAGTCCTTGGGCAATGCTGTCCAGCATGTGCCAGCTTAAACATACCTGAATCAAATGAGGGGATATGGTAGATATCAGAATACATTGCAGCATTGTCACACTGTCTGGTAATGCTGAAAGGTTATCAGAAGCATGTGGGGTCATCAGCTTTCACTCGGGAGAAGCTCTTGTCTAATGCCAAATTTCTTAAAATCACACACCCTGTTTTTTTTCTCATGAAGTTCATGAAAACAGCCACCATTATGACGATAGCAGAACACGAGGGGCAAGACGTGTCCCAATTGCCTCTCCAGTCAGCCTGGTGGCTGAGGCTGTCAGTCCCAGAGCACTGTCAGGGACCAGCACTTGACAGTCCTCACACAGTAACCAAAGGATGACTCCCTGATGGCTGGTGCTTAGCTGATCAGGTGTAGGAGAGGTGAAAAACAGCCAGAGCAGACAAGAAAGTGTAAAATACTTTATCCAGAGCCCATGAGGTAATATGTAGATGCAGTGACAGGAAGGTCAGGAGTTTTACTCATGGAGTAAGAAAACATTGTTTAAATAGTTGATTAAACTAAGAACACTTCCTGTTTAAAAAAACAAAAAAGCCCTGATTTTCACCAAGGCTTGATCACAGTATGAATTACAGACTAGACATAAGATACTTTTTTTCTCTCTCATGTCCAGGTAATTAAAAAAACCCAACAAATATGTGTCTGTAGAGAATGCACATCTTCAATAGATATCAAGTACTAGTGTTGAGTACAAGATTACCTGAGGAAGAAGAAAATAAAASTTGACTTTTTTGTTCCATTATGTCTTTTAATCTGATTGTCTTCATTTCATTATCTCTTTCTCCAACAGTAACAATAAATAAATAAAAATGACAGCCATTCCTGCTCAATAGATCAGAAACACATTTATGATTTAATATTTCAGTCAGTTCACTTCTTTCATTGTAAATAGACCATTAAAAGTGGTGGTTTTCCAGTCAAAATGGTTTGTTTGACACTTCTCCACTCCTTACAATCCCCAAGAAATCTGCACAGTTTCTTAGGCTGACCTCTATGCAAACCTCACTGAAAGGGTGGGAATCAACTCTAATACTTCTGGAAGATATATCTATTTTTTTATTTTATTTTTTTTTTAAATCAGTGTTAAATTTTTAAACAAGGAATGGATTTATCATTATCTGACAAGGCTAAGGAACTGACAACACATCTGGAAAATCATGGGTCAGTGAGATTCAGTATCAATATCAAGGAAACAGAAAGTTTCTGGCCAAGTGCTGATCTCTTATGCTCTGTATATACCATTTTCTCTTCCTGTAGAGGCATTGTCTGTGCCTCTGTCCAACACAGGCAGAATGCCTTCAGGCTTGCAGAGTTGCACACTAATTCCCCCTTCGCCGTTTACACCTTGCTTGGCATTAGGTAGACTAATATAGTCATTTATGTGACTAACTCTGATATCTCCCAACTACATCTGTCTGAAACAGTCCCATCGATCCTCAGGCACAAGTGCAGAGAGCGCTTGATCTGAATGCAGACCTCAGCCAAAGAGTAGTGAGCGTTTCTGGGATTTGCGGGAAGAGGTGTGCAGCTGCACAACAGGGACATTAGCTTCCACTTTTTCACCAAAGCCTACTTTCTGCAAATCTTTGAAGTGTGTGAAGGAGAAAATGTGTAGAACATCCACTGACCACATCAGTTTGGTGAGCCATGATTTGCCCTCTGTAGAGGTGTACTGGCCATTCCCAGTGACCTTCTTTTCCTTACGTGCCTGCAAATGAATTCCCAGAGAAGGGACTTTATGGTCTTTCTAGGGACTGAGAGGAGGATGACCAACCTGTAATTCCCTCTGTTCTCCTTCTTTTCTTTCTTAAAGATGGGTGGAAATTTAGTCTGTTTCCAGGCTGTCAGTGACCTCCCCCAGTCACCCTATGTTTTTTCCACAGATGATAGTTGCCTTGCTATCACAGCAACACTTAAAGCACCCTCTGCTGACTCCTTTTGTCCCTATGGATTTGATTATATCCAGCGTATCTAATGTTCCCTAAGCTGTTGCTTCCCAACTTCTGGTTGCCCCTCTTCCCACAGTATGCTGATGCCTGAAAGATTTGAGAGCAAGCTTTCTTTCTACAGATGAACGCAGAAAGGTGTTGAGTGCTTCAACCTTTTCTGCATCATCCATTACTAGTCTGTCTGTGAGAAATAAAACTTAAATTAAAAAGAGTAATTTGTGTTTTAACCTCCACCTTCTTTCTTTCCGCTCTGTCCCATACTCCACTTCCTCCCAGTGACTTGATTCAGAGGCCAAACCAAAAAAAAAAAAGAAAGAAAGAAAGAAAATCTGGCAGTCACGGAGCTTGACTTGGAATGATGGAATCTGGGCTTCACACCCAGTGAGGGATACGTGTAATTTATCTTGGTAACCAAAGATCTCTTACGTACTGTTGTTTCTCTCATATAGCCATTCTGTATGAGGGTGTTCAGTTCAAGGAGAATGCCTCTGGGGGTAGTCAAGTTGTCCTAACCCCTTCCTCAGCACCTAACTCTTTTTTCACATCACATAGACTGATATAGCCATTGATGTGGTTAATTGGAATATCTGCRAACTGCAGCGGTCTGAAATACACTCAGCTGAGGAGTATTTGGACACATGTGGACAGAAATCTCAGCCACAGCTAGTGAAGACCTCCTAAGTCCTTAGGGGGAAAGGGCACACAGCTGTGAAATTATGAATCAGATTTTCCTAATTTCTGTCTCTTTCATGTCCAYTTCCTGGTCTTTTCGTCAATCTGGGGGACTTCCATATTGTGTTTGATTAGTGGCTAAAACCATGTTGTCATTTTCTGAATCTGTGTTGGCCAGTCAGAGTCTAGCTGGTTTTCATCATCTCTATACAAGAGATTGCAGAGCTTCTGGAGAACAAAACTTGTCATGTACCTTCATTCTCTAACTGTGACTCAGTAACAAAACTCTGTGAATTTAAAATGTTGATGAATAACGAGGAAATATTTGTCATGCTGCTGCAGGAAGGATTAGTAGATTTGTATGAATTGGTTGGAGAGTGTCATGTAATGGCATGTCCACTTTGGGATTTAGGTGCAAACTATGAGGAAGACATTTTCCCAGGAGACCCATGCAGCAGGCCATTATGCGACTCTACCTCCCCTCTACCTTCCCCTTCCAAGGAGCTGAGTGAACCTGTTGCTCTGCCTAAGCAAGCCTCTTCTGTCYTCACCCAATAACAGTCAACAGTAGGTGGTATAAATACTTATGAATAATTTTTATGGGTGACTTTTCATCAGAACCTGAAGTAAAAATTATCAGCTGGCACTTGAGATCTCGTTCAGCTTTTTCTGTTGTCTAAGCTACTTCAGAAATGACATAAGCTGCACATTCTTAGCAGTGGTTATGTGAAATTAAATTTTCTGAATATTTGGAAAAATAGCGTATTACTAATTGGTCTTTGGTTGGATCATTGTCACGTTGAGCCAGAGATGTGCAGAAATGTGCCCACAATGCCTCTAATTGCAACAGCTGTTATTGCCCCATTCTGTTTAACATCTGCTTCAAAGCAATAATTCCATTGATGCCTCTGATGTATCTGCCAGCTGTTTCCAATAAACTAGGAAAGTTACAACCCTTTTAAGTGATAATCATTCAAGATGCACCATAATTGCATAACTGCATAGAAGAATGAGGCTCTTTCTGAACACGATCAACTGAATATTTTGATTATTTGTGTAGAAGGCTTTTATTTCTGGATGACTGCTCAAGTGAGGAAAAAACCCAACCAAGAAAAAAAACCCATTGCACACCAAAGTTCATCGTACTATCTGAAAGAAATCATGAGGGAGACTTCAAGAAATCTCTGTACTATAAAACTAACTGGAAATTTCAAAGACTCATAAAGKTTGTAGCTCAACTGGGCATTCACCTGGCAATTTATATTAAACTCCTGAAGGCATTTTTGCTCTTCTTCAGCAGTAAAAGATGGGTTAAATATATTATAAAGGATAAAAAAAMCAGAAGAATAACAAAAGGGAGATATTCTCGCTGCTTTGTTTTAGAAAAAAATGTCCCTAGAAGATATCACCTTGAATAATATTCAGTGAAATATTCTCTCATAACAATTAATCTGAGTTTCGATCACCTATTAGAGCCAAGGCTTTGTTACAAAAATTGAACAACTCCAATTGCTATAGAGAAAAAGTGTTATATTTTTTCAGGCAAAGACCAACTCATGCTATTATATATGCTTTTTCTGGTTCCAGTGAGATATCTTGGTTTTCATTTCCTCGTCAGTATATTATAATTTCTGAATATAATTTTGAAATGTTATTATTTGTTTGCTCTCATAGGTAAATGAGCTAGATGCCTGGGTTTGGCCCAATCAACCCAAGTTTCAGTGTATTTGACCTATACTTTGATCAGATTGTATCCCAAAACCTTGAGAAGGTATTTAAACTGCTCTGTGAGTCCCAGTTATTAGTAGACCTTGGGATTCTGTCTCCATAAAAAACAAGGGCATCTTAAAGAACAACACAAACTGCATGTCATCTGCATGTTTAGTGTCTTTTCTTCAGAGAAGMCAAGGCTTAAAGGGGACAGGTTCATACATGTGCGTGCCAAAAGAGAGTTGGGGTGTAACAGGGAATGCACCTGCACTTGGGAGTTTGAAAATACTCCTTTGCCTTCAAGTTTAGATGTAAACTTCCCTGCTCATGGCAGCTGTGTTGCAACATACCTGCAGCTAGATTTCCGTACTCCACTATCAGATTGTAAGAGTCATTCTGGGTACTTGGGTATTTGTACTCTGAACTAGCAACCGAACATTTCTGGAGCACAGAGGGAAGGCCTCTCTATCATATGGTATTTTGCCCCTTATGGTAGTAACATTTACAAGAATGTTATGTTTTTCTTCCTATGGGGCCAGAAGATCTGGAAAATTACCTCATGAGTGAAAAACACTAGCCTCTTTGGTGATCAAGCTGTGGTCTGTGGACTACAGGCCATATGCTAAAGACAGTAAACAAAAAGAGGACTATTGTCAGCAGGTACATATTTTTTAGGCAGTAATCTGGACCTCACTTGATCTAAAGGTGTGCAAAGTAAAAAGTGTTCAAAGTCATTAATATGTCATTATCTTCTTAAAATCCGTTATGTGCAGTCAAAGGACAGCTGCTTTTTGGAAGAGGTCTCCAACTTGGCACAAATACTTGTTCGAAGTCTGCATGTCAAACTTTCGCATAAGAGCCACCTTATCTTGTGTCTGATACTGAACTCTGTTTCAACCTTTTCATATTTGGTCTTGTTCTTGTTTCCTAACAAACCAAAAGTACAACAATGTAGAAAACATAACATGATGTTGGCTGTATCCTCTGTCTATGTGAAGCAAGGAATGGTTGTTTTGTCTTTGATATGAGTACGTGCAGTACATGAAAATGAGGCCAGTGTAAAGCTTCCAGGCAAGAGAACAATTTTTCTTACACATGGAAGGCTGCAACCCAGCCCCATTTTATCTTAGCAATACTGCTGAGGACTATAGTGGAAGCAACACTTCCATAGTTCTACAAGAGTCTTTGGGGTGGATAAAAAAGGAAGGGCTCAAAAATAGCTCTTTACACACTGTGGGAGAGGAGGCTCTGGAACATCTGTAATGTAGCCAACTGAAAATGGCTTAAGTCTTAACAATGCTTGGGAAATAATGTAATGCTAAAAAAACCGCTGTATTTGAATGCTATCSATTCTGCTGCCATTTATATCTAGACAGAAAATGAGCATTTTACAGATCTGAGGCAAAAAGCTATACCCAGCATTTTTTGCAATATTGAGGAATACCCGACCAGAGGCAAACTATGTTTAATATTGGTGATACAGAACAAAAAGAAAGGCTGCTGAGGGATTTTTATTTTAKCTTGCAGGAAAGCAAAAGACATTTGCTTCCCAAGCAGAGATAATCTCCATGCCACAGACTACAAGTTTGTAGAAGATCTGAGCAAAAGAAGCGTGATGACACCTTAGCCAGAAAGACTGTCTGTACCTGTTCTGTGGCTGTACATCCTCACCAAAGGTCTGCCAGCTTTGAGGGCAGTGCCCAAGACGCAGAAGATCAGAACGCTGTTATTCCATGTACAAAGTGACCAAGCCTATCCAACAAAACAAAAAGTCACAAATTCCTTGTCGAACTAACATGAGTGATTTRGGCAGTACTGAAGGATAACAGAAATTATCTACCATACTCCTCAGAGTCTTCGCAGTCTGTATTCTATCAAAAAGCTCAACCTGAAAGCTGGCATTGAATCAAATATCTTACCATATTAATTATGAAACAAAAGAAGTAAAAGAGGCACAGTACAGGCTAAAGAACATTGTACTAAAACAGCATTAACAGCACAATACTTAGAAGTGCCTAGAGAGACATAAAAATCCCAAGTAAAGCACTATATATCAGCCATCTATTACACTTTGCTACCACAACATAACTGCCAGAACTGGAGTTAACCTTGAACTTGCTTGTTTACTACTTAGGTGAATAGTCTGGTCAAATCTGAAGAGATAAGTGACAGACCTAACCTCATCTATATTTAGTGGATATATTTAGATGACTAAGAAATATTTAAAAGTAACTAGCTGATGAAAACATGTTGACTGTTTTAGATGAAAAGAAAATCCCAGCAAATCAGAGGAAGAGAGGACATACTGGGAGAGTGTATAATTCACTGTGGAAGAAACCCAAAATTTCCCACTGTGGAATTATGCCAGCTAGTAAAATACTTCAACAAAAGAACACTGCAAACTTGGAAAAGATTGTTCAGATAGCAGCTTGTAATATGATAAAAACAGCATCAACTTGGAAAGGAAACTGATGACAAAAGCTCATGTAAAATTATCAGGTTCATGTATAGCAAAATTCCATTTGTGGTTAAAAGTAGTAAAATACACAGAATCCATATTCCTATCAAGAATCCAGCAAATGACAAAATGAAGCCAAGTGACAAAAGCTGAAGCCACAGCTAACAAAAGATGAAAAGACTCTTACCAGTCCATAAAAGGACTATAAGAGGATCCTGGGAGATGCGTGGTATGGCAAAGGGGTGAGAGAAGAAGTGTGCTATTGTCTGCTTCTGCAGGATAATGACATACCTGACTAAATTATGCCTAAGGAAAAAATATTTCTTGTGTGGCCTGAGGGAGCACAAGGGGCAATGTGAACATGTAACTTGAAAGAAGGCAAGGGAGCGTGACTAGGAACAGCAACAAATAAATACAGTCCAGCACTGGGATCCCACTTGCTCATAGGTCAGTCATCTCTCAGTGGCAGTGTCAGACTCTGTAAGGGTTTATCTGGTATAAGGCAGTGGCCATATCTGATTAGTACTGTAAGATCTGACAGAGGATGGCATCTGGGAGAGAGATCTGCTTCCAGCTTTCGCTACCAGGTCATACCTCAGTATTCTGACATACAGAAGCTGCAGAATGAGAAAAAAATAAGATAGTTTTTACCCATAAGATAAGACCTAATGAAAGAACCAGATGTTTAAGTAAGTTAGAATTGTACACCTAGATASATTTGACTTATTTCATAATGATCTACTGCAGTAGATAAACATAATGCAATTACATAGGGCTCTTGCAATCTCTGAAGTTCCAGGCAGGTATTTCATCTCCTTCCAGAAGCTGGCAACATCACACCTGCTTCTCAGCAGAAAACACCCCTGCATACTCACCACTAGATGGAAAGAGACACTTTCCTGATACTCTYTAAGTTTGTTAGAAGTTTCAAAGAAACTATGTCAATGCATTTTTGAGATACATTTACAAATGGAGCATATTAGAACATAAAGCCATGAGGAAGGAAGGAAGAAAAACATTGAATGACAAACACTGTTTTGGTATTTTCCTCTAATGTAATGTCTTTTTTCTGTCTCAGCAACCTGTTATTTTCTGTTCTTCTTGGGTTTCTAATCCCAAAATACAGAACAAATTTCCAAACAGTATATTTATCTAAGTTTTAATTCGGCTCATTATGTGCATATCTCACTTGACTACATCCAAAAAGAGAAAGCTACGCCAATTCTTTCAACAAGCAGGCTTCCAGGCTGAACTTCCCTTTTCATGTCTCTAGCACACTTTGTGCGTTTCTTTCTTCTTACTCGGAGAATCCTGTGYTCCCCAGCTCACCCCTCTTCCTAGTTAGTAGTTTGTAACCGAGTGAGGTAGAAAGTAGCATACGTGGATCCGCATTTGCCTGTGATTTAATTACTATAATTTTTTTTTCCATGCCCACTATTAACATTATCCAATAAGAACCTCCTTTTCAAGAGTAGTGTTACTACAGGCTGCCAATCTGGGAAAATCAGTTATGGCATTTAACATGATAAGTAACCAGTCTTTCTTTTCTTTTAGATCCTCCTTAAGCAAGAGTGTAATTTCATTTCATAAGGATGAAAAAAGATATATGTATTATACCTGTATTCCATGTTTATATCCAAAACAATGTCCTTACCTGGCACCATCTCTAAGTCCTGAAATACACCTCTGGAGCTCCCATCACTATATGGGTCTGACTATAAAATTAGTATGAATAAATACACTGTCATCAGTCTCTCCTTAACTACAAACAGTAAGCGAAACCTTAAGGTTCAGAAGAACAGTATCTGTTCATAATATCATAGGATCATAGAATATCTCAAGTTGGAAGGGACTCATACTTTAAATGCATTCTTCTGAACTATTTAGAAAGGTGGTGAAGAAGAAAGAATAATATTGATTTATTGGCTGTAAGCGATCATCTAACCAACAAACTTGCAAGATCTTAAAGCTAGAAGCCTCTGTTGGGTGCAGATTCCAATTCCAAATCACTATGTGCCTCATTCTCAGTGCAAGCAGTTTGAAAGCAAAATACAGATCACCTCTGCCAAATTTGTCTCAGCACCCACTTTATCATATTGCCAATCTTCTTCCTTACTATTGACTTTCCATTGCAACACATTACTAAAACAAAATGATGTTTTTGCTTGTGAAACAAAAAGTGAAATGATTGATATAAAGCAACTTTCATGTTGTGGTAGTGAATACAAACAAAATAACAAGGTTTCAGAAAATGGAAAATTACCAGTGATGAGAGACTGTGTTTTTCTGCAAAGGCATAAATAAAATTCCTTCTTTATTTTTTTCCCACAAACCTAGTCAAATCATAATAAAATCATAATAAAAATAGACTAACTTAGAACCTACAAGGCATTCAAATTTTCATCAGTGTGATTCTTGAACAATACAATTGAAAATCAGCATAGAATGGTATTCCCAGTCCCTAAGCAAGGACAGGTACATTCACACTTAGGATTATGTTTTCTTACAGGAGCTTGTCCATTGTGGGTTCAATTTACACCCACACTTGAACTGCAAGTATGAATCCAAGCTAACAATTCTAAATACTTGATTGCAAGAAAGAAGTTGGTAGTTAGAGATTTGAATAATCAGCTGTTCACCTAAATCATACTTCAAATGCAAAAAGGATTACAAGACCCAGCCTCTTCAAACATTTACTCTTGCATTTATTTTTTCATAAAAGCGAATGCCAGCTAAGAGACATTCTTCTTCATATGTAATGTTAAGTCTGAACTCCCACTAGCATGAGATCCCTTGATCTCCCAGGAGTTATATGCATGTACTCCAGCTGAGAATTTTGCCCAGTGACTAGTTATGCAAAGATTCACATTATATGGTAATAATAGAGCTCTTTGTTCAGCATTGCATATCACCACTGTACCATTCCACATGTATATTAAAGCCTGTTTTATTACTGTAATGTGCAGTTGATATGGTCAAAATACTAGCTAAAATAGAGAAAAGGTATAGGATATCATTATGGCATAATCAGTGCTGTAGCAAATTCTTGTCTGAACAATTTTCAGTACAGAAAGAAGCTGAATGATGGATGCATCTGCAACGAGCGCATATCAAATGTTTTTACTGTACTTTTAAGGTTTKCTCAGCCTGCAAATTTCCCTTAGAAGCGCAGTCAGTGTTTGGTGCCCAAAATGATTACCTGGCTGGAGATGAGTYTTGCTCATCAGCATTCTGCACCATTGCCACAAGCTGAAGGGGTTGAAGGAGAAAAAGAGACAGGGGAGGGGGAAAAAAAAATCAAAAACTAGGCAAACAAATAGGAGAAGTGATTAAAGAAGATCACTGAGGTGGAAAATAAGGACACTGCCAAGTTGTTTAGAAACAAAATTTCACATACTCTAAAAGTGGTGCATTCTAGTAGAGCATTTGTCCTCCTGGTGCTTTATATGTTTCCCTTGGAACTCATCTTCGCAACAATGAATAATTTGGTGGGGCTGAAAAAAGATTAGAGGATGTGGAGGGCCCATATATAAACTTGGTACYGATGCAAAAGAGCACAATAATGTGTCCACACAGCTGAGGGAAGGAACAGAMTGAACAGGTACACTGCAAAAAAAGAATCTGGCTTTATACCTCTTGTTCTATTTAAAATCATTAGGTCCATGCTAATTTGTTGTTCCCATTTACTTTCTTCAAAATTTACACTTTCTCAATCTCAATTTTGAGTTTTGGCCTTTGACTTGTTGGCAGCATTGTTAGCAGTCAGAAGCTTATCTGTGTGTGGAAAAGAGAGTTAAAAATTCATTCTCTACATTTATGTTATTATCATGACTTAGGGTTTACATACTAACATTCATCAAAAAAATACAAAGATTACTCATTAGGCATCCAGTTTAAGTAATCTGAGTTACTCTTGGAGACTTCTACATTAAATTGACTAAATGGGGAACATTGATTAAAATGGTCCTAAATTTTAGATAGCCTTACTTGCAGTCATCAAGTACGTACAGTAGTTGAAAGTACTCAGGATGCAGAACTGAAAAAAGAAAGCATTTAATTTCTTTTCACATGGAAACTTTAAACCAGGCTAGTTGAACTATCAACAATTGTACTTGAATGGGGCATCAACAGAAATACTGGAAAATAGGTCACAATTCTTTTTCCTTTCCTCCAGATGCCCTGTCCAGTGTGACAGAGAAGTCAATAATATGATTTGGGGATGAGAAGAAAGTAGTTCTGGTTGCTATACTGAATGCCAGTTCTGTACTCTAAGTCTGAAGATGCATCTACATCAGTGGTTTAGCTCAGATCAGGAATTAATTTTTGAAGCGGATGTCCCATGTGCCCCCACTTACCATATCTTGTTTTACATTGCAGAGCATACAAATTGTATTCTTTTCAGATGAAAATAAGCCAAAGATACACTCCAGGAGCCCACCTAACGTCATCGAGCGGGCACTCAATCCATATGGCCAGAACAGTCAGGGGAACACTTCCTCCCCCTCCATCTCACCCCGCTGCTGCGTAAGCAAAGGCATCCACCCCAATTTTTTTCACTGTCTAGAACTGGTCCTACTGTATTGCTCTTCCCATAAAGGTATATATGGCCTGAAAATCTCCATTTCAAGCTAGGTTGACCAATTCCTTGAAAGGATGCTGGTTCCCTAATCCTGGAACCTCATGTGTCCAGGGAAGACGGAACACATTACTGAACTCAGCATTGCCTGGAATCAGTCCTATGGACAGACAAAGTCACAAACTAAAGCAAACTACTCAGTGTGTCCAAAATATGGACCAAACCCAGGCCAAAAACTTTATCAGACAAAATTGCAAAATAGAAAAACAAAACAACTTCTTTGCACTGGTGGAGACTTTAGCTCTCTAAATTCCATATTTTTCAAGAACCTTTTCCAAAATCTCTCCAGAAAGCTGCACTGATTGTAGGTTCCAGAGGCGTCCCCAGTGTTCCAGAGATACCACATTTGTGTTTTGCAGTAACCCAAATAAGAGTGTGCCACCCATGGCAAGAGGCCAAATCCCATATAATCCCATTCTCTTCAGCAGTTGTTTTCTCAGAACAGATGCTCTGAGCCCACATTAGATTCCCTTGAGTGAAACCATCTGCATACCCTTTTCTAGGATTTCTTCTTTTCTTTGAGCTTAAATATGTCTTCTCATGAAAATATTTTCATATCAATACAAGGAGGTACCCCAATACCAGCATGTGTCAGCAAAAATTATGATCCCCCTCTAGCGTGGAGGAAGTGTGAGTAAGTTTTGATACCTCTTTGCACTCATAAACAACTTCAGCGGAATCATCTTTTTTTGTCACTTTCTACTTTAAGCTTTTCAGACACAATATCTTGTTTACTTTCGTAGCATAAAAACTGAATGGTATCTGACCAGATGACCTTCCTCTAGTTGCTTCACAGTCTACAATACACAAAATCCAAATATAACAGAGCAACTAACAGCTTTACAGGTAGTCACTCAGGATCACGTCTCATTGCCAGTTTCAGACACTGTCACCTTTGTCACAGCTTCATTTTGATCAGAGAGGATAGGAGCAGTTATTTATATGACTTCTCATAAAACTGAGAAGGACAAGAAAACAGATTCAAAACATGTTGATTAGTTCTAGTAAGTTCTGTTATTGTTTGTTTCAATATTTAATTCCTTTTAGAGAGGGAGATGTGTGTTTCTGACCTCACATAACAACCCTGACGAATGTGAGCTTTGGTAGTTGACACAATTTGGTTTGGTGCCCTTCACCTATATTACAATTCATTTCTTGTCTCTGGTGCCCTTCACTTATATTAAAATTCATTTCTTGTCTCTAAAATATAAATGCACAGAAAAAGTATTTATAGTTTCACTGTTTTTTTTTTCTTTTTTCTTTGATACAGCTAAGTGTATCAAAGTACAATATTTAGGTCTTTGATGTTTTATGTTTCTGGCTCTTATTTTTGGATCATCTACCATGATGCTGGACAGATAATTTTACCTTATTATTTCAGATGACAGAAAGCACGTTAGGATCATACATAAGTCCCACACAGTGAAGTTTTAACTATTCTGCCAGCTCCAAGCATGAAAGCACAGTGGAACTGTTTATATTTTTAAAATTAAAAATATTTATGAGCATATGAAGGATCTAGATTCTAGCTGATATAACAGCTGTATGTGAAGATCCTTTGACCATCTATGGTAATCCTTTCTAAAGAGAAACATGGCTACAATTAGCATAGAAATGAAGTCCTTTCCAAGGAATAGTTTTAAAGGCATTTATCAACATAAAATAAGGATAGTAAAAAGATATTTATCTAACAATGTACTCAGACATCTTCAATCTACTCTGGAAAATATTTAATCAAGAAACATATTAAAGCCTTGGTTTCATATATCATTCATGAAATGGACGATATCACACTCTCCTCAGAGTGCAACTATCTGTTATGATTTGAGAATGGTGCTTTCTAAATCTTCAGTGTCACTTTTTGCAGCACATACCAGATTTTGGGAAAAGACAACCCAGATTTTAAACTGGCTCAATGTCTTCTAGCTCATAAGAGGTGATTGGCACCCATCTGAAGATAGCTTGACTAGAGGTTGCATCTGAAAAATAACCATTAATTTCAAGAATAAAAACAGTTTATTACACAACCAAAAATCTTTTCAAGTATCTTCTAAGTGCCAGTATAATGAATATAGAATTCATATAGATTAAAAAAAATCACCATTTTCAAAAATTGCCATTTATTCAACAAACACATATCAAACTCTGCAATGGCCACCCAGGAATTTCTTACGACAGAGCCTTGTAAGTGACTACATTTCTATGTATTTCCTTTTTAGTTCACTATCACATGGATGTAAGTATATATATATCGCATACATAAGAGTTGTTTAAAAATTTTTAATTTCATAAATGATAAGCCGCAATCTGGAAAGTCATTAATCACCAGGAGAAGATGCTACGGTCTGAGTCCTCAAAATACCTTAAGTGCTTGAGTACTTCGTTCCCCTTCCTTCTTTCTGGCTTCAAGTTAGTATAATTCCACTGACCTTGAGGAGGAGACTTTGACATTGGTCCAAGAAGTTTCATATTCTAATGGGCTATGATGTTGTATGTGACAAAAAACTTATGTTCAAAGAAAAGACCATCAACAAGAAAACACTAAAATCTTATGTAACTGAACATAGATTTCACTTATACTCAGCAATGCATATTAATATGTCAGTGAATCACTGCAGCCTGCTACTGTAAGCAATACTGTCTTAACGGGAGGCACTTAGAATAAATCTTGACAGTATATGAAAAATTTCTCCATTTTGCTTTGCTTTAAATTGCTAATCAACTGCTTTCTCTTGATTGTTGTTTCCCAGCTATTTCAAGAAATAACTACATGTTCAAATATACAAGCATCGTTCGAAAAAAAATAAACAGAATCAATGTGCTTTTAAAGCTGTTTATGATTGTATATGAATGACACATTAGCTACGCTTCACAATAGATGCATTGTAGGGGATTTTCTTTATAACTGAAACGTACTTTTCACAGAAGAGATTACCTGCTGGGAACTGAGCAGTCTGCATATATCCTAACCTGTATGCAGGTGGCTTCCAATTGAAGGCATTTCATGTAATTAAAAGCAGAGTTGTGACCTGGCTGACATAACATTTTCTGGATATTAAAAATGCAACTCTTCTTGTCCTGCACATGCTGTCAGTGCTCCTCTAGCTGAGGCAAGGAAGTGTGTATCTCAGCAGAGATGCTGTCTCTACCCATTATCATTGTATTTGTTTTATCATTATGTCTATTTTTCGTAGACATAATGATATCCTGCCTTACAAGGATTTTGACTCCCCAAAGAAACTCATTTTTATACTTTGCCCCTTGCATTTCAATAGGTCAGAAAACGAGACATTACTCACAGCAGTTGCTGAGATAACTCAATTCTCTGTTCTCCTGGTGACTCYCAAACAAAAGTCAATAATATCATGCTGAGAAAAGACAAGCCATGGTACACTGAGGTGTTTTTAATGCATGCTAAAACATCTTATTAATCCTAARTTTAAGAACTTCGTGGCATAATTTTTAGTTTTGTCAGCTGGTACATTACTAAGTAATTGTATAAAAAGAGCTCTCTGTTTCATGGCTAAAGCATCTCTCTAACTTGTATCTAGGGGGAAATAGAGCAGAGGGATATTTTTCAATAGACTGGCAGACACAGAAAGAACATATATTTAGGAGGGACATCTGTTCGGTATCAGGGATAGCCCTGTTAAAAATTATTTTCTTTAAAAATGGTTGGGGGACACAGGGAAGAGGTTTTCATTCAGACTCGCAGAAGCTCTCCTGAGCTAGTCTTGCAGCAGCACAAGAGTTAATAAAAACTTTGCTCTGGGTGAGCAAGGTCACAGCTAAGACCTCGAGGACCGAGCTTGCACACGTTGTAGAGCCCAGATCCTTAATGCCCAGAAACTCATTGACAAACCTATTCAAAGAGCTTGGGTAGGAGAGTACATAGCCTGGACTGCATTATGTGGCAACTGGTCTGCATGTATTCCATCCAAACAGCCATAGGAGGCCCTAATTTGGTCAATATCCCATTTTAAAKAACTGTGTTGAATGCACTATGCATGAAAATTACCCATCATTCTGCATTTGGAATTCCATTCTGCATAATGGAATAAACTGTACTGCTAGGAGTTCTTAAAAAGGAGTAGAAAGCAAAGGACATTTCCCTTATTTGTAAGGAACTGTTCCTAAACTTGCTACAGGGTTTAAGTGCTAAAGTACATAGGGAAGGTAAAAACTTGCACAAGCTGTAGAAAGTGTTTTTAAAGTTTTTAAGAACTTTAAACTTCACATTTTCATCATTCAAATCTATTTTGCAAATGAAAACTAAATTACTACTTCAATTCAAGCCCTGAAGATGAGTGGACACAATTAGAGAAAACGCCATCCCATAATTTGGGGTCATACAGCAACTGCAATTTTATAATCTTTGCAGGAATTTTAGGTGAAAATACTCACAAAAATTATATGAAGAAATTGCTTCCTAATGTCTTTTTATTTAACCCATCTTAAAACTTAGTAAAGATTCCATTCTCACATACTGGGCAGACATCTACAATAGAAAGCCTGTATCATTTATTGTTTGTACACAGCAGTAGATGTTTTACACAGARGCAGCTGTAGATTAACTAATTCCCTTAGTGGTATTCAGATGATTCAGTTGCTTATACACCCACAATTTTTTATTCCTAAAAAAATTCCTAGAAAACATCCTAAAATAGTATATTTTAAAATTTAAAAATGTATGCGATGAATTCACGTGTATCAAGTATTATAGTTGAAGAATATACGACTAATAATGTTTAGCCTGCTTTCATTTCTTGCTGTTTATCCTGGGCGTGATTCAAAGTAACAGAAGTTAATGAAAGTTATCTGCAAGGCTATTAGTTTAAAAAAAAAAAATAAAATTGACCTTGCCTAGAATATACTATTCTCCTTTTGAGTCTTGCAATATATTTTAAAGAATATATTCTACAAAATGCTTCCTTATTCAAGTTAAACCTTCCCTAAATTGTTGTAATTAAAATAAAAGCATCAAATACAGTATAAATATGAATCAGTGGGCCTTCCTCTTCTGGCATCAATTTTTGGAACATCCAGAGATGTTTTGTGTTTTACTGTGGACTTTTAAGGAGCTGCTGCAGTTGTGGAATAATTTTCAGAAATCCTGAAACCTCTAAAGTCTGCTCAAGGCTAAACCATCTCCTGGCCTCTCCCTGGAACAGGAAAAAATACACCTGATACATCAACAGTGACCATGATGAGGTGGGGAGGGGAGGGGAGAACACACATATCAGCCATACAGGTGCAGCATCAAAATTGTCCCAGATTTCTCTAGTTTTGAGATCTTGGTCTACCAGTAAAATTGCTGAAAGAACTGATGCCATTTAAACAGAAAATTCAACTGAATAACAATGAGGCTTGTCATTCATTGTTCTTCATATAAATAAAAGATCATGACAGAACCAAGCATAGACAAAGGTACAAATTCTTCAATGTTATACTTGAAAATCAAAATATACTAAGCTTTTCAATTTTCCAAGAAGGTATTAATCTGCTCATTTTAGGAAGCAATGGAAACTGGACAACAACCATTGAAATAGGCGATCTCTTTCTTATCAAAATTAATCATCCGTCCAATAAATCATCTAAATATGTGCCAAACTTCATCTCAGATGTTGCTATTCCAAATTGACTTTAATTTTTGACAAATGTACAGGGCTTGGCTGTGAGTGATGCCTTGACCTCTAATTTACAGAACATTTCCGTGTATTTTAAGAGATTTTACATAGATTTTTAACACCGATAACTATGGAGTTTAATTGTTCCTACAATTTCAGGAATTTTTTTTTTTACAGTTTTCTTTTCAAATTCCCAAAGCAACTCACATTGTCATATGCAAATTTCTGACTTGCTCAGCCCCATGGGAACCTTTTTAGCTGTGGAGTGGTAATGCAGAAAAGCCCTGCAACCCAGGTGTGGTCTGTTCTATTCCACTGGTGATAAGCAGTTTTTCCCCCAAGCAAGGACTGTCATTAATCTAATTATGTGCCTCCTTTTCAGTTTTACTTCCTACAGTAAGTTTGCAGTTGTGTCTGAGCACTAGCTTTAGTACTCAATATACTGAAGGGAAAAGTGTCGTTCAGAAGAGAAGCACTATTTATATGAACTTCTTACTACATTTTGCAAACATGTGCTTAGAACTTTCATTTGTAGTTAATTGTGGTTTCACAGATGAAAGAAACTGATTTCACTCAAAAGTAAGGTGATGGTTCAGAAGATTCAGCTTTTTGGTTTCACTTTTTGCTTTTACAGTATGCACACCTAGACATTTATCTGAAAAGCACAAAAACTTTCCATCTGAAAATGGCTCTTGAGCTATTAATTTAGGTGGATCTGTATTTATCACAACTGTAATAGCCAGTGATACTGACACCTCTGAGCCAAAATATTAACTTATTTGGAAAGGGTCTGCTAGTAGGAAATGGTCTGTTAGCAGAGTTGTCCATACTGTGGGGTCCCAGTGATCCTACCCAGTGGAGCAAAACTCTTCTGTCAGTTTTTCTTTTCATCATGTTTATTTGGATCTTTTTCTTCTGATACAGCAGACATCTGAAAACTGTGAGTATTTTTTATTCTCACTCATTTTTTGTATTTTCTATGTAAACCTATAAATATTTGCTAAAACTGTGAAATAATTTATGTTAATATGTTTAAGTTTCTTTTACTAAAGTATTCAAAACATGATCATGATCAATAAAGTTAGGATACAATTTTCCATTGCTTCAAAACAGCACAATTCCCCTGTAATCACTCAGTGTAGTCAAAAGATAATGGCTGTAGGTAGATAGATAGATATTAAAGAAATTCTACTTCCCCTTCACCACTGCAATGATCTGTATCCAACCTAGATAATCAGAAGACATTGTCATCTGAAGGATTTTTGCAGATCTGAGAGAAATGGATGGCCTTCTCAGGTGAATATAGTCTTTTATGATTCTCAGAGATGCAAGGGGCTGAACTGGTGCTGAGAATTTACTGTCTCTATTACAAGAGATGTCACAAGGTACATTGGAAAAACAGATTATGAAAGCTCGTACTGCACAGTTTTCTTTTGCAGCTATTGCTGAAAAAAACAGCTAAATGTTTCAGCTCTTTTTAACAGTTTGTGACTGCAACATGGGAGGCTCCAATGCACAGTCACGTTATGATACCTTAGTTTAGCTGTAGTCTTTTGTTCATTAATCCAGTGGCTTTGTATATACATATAGGCAATGCAGCAGCTTAACTTAGTCATTGGGCAGTAATTTAAGCCACGTGGTCTTTAACATTTAGGGATCTGGGAGCAGTTCACGCACAGTTACTGTGCCTTAGCATGGAAGGGCTAGATTGTTAAATTATATTAATTGTGGTTATGTGTCGAGCCCCCAGCTTCGATTTTCAATACCCCTTTTTTCATTTTCAAATGATGTAGATTTGCCAAATGCATGCCACTCTTCCACTCACAGCAGCAATAACAGAGATATCAAAGATAGTTTTCAATTAACTTGTCCAGGTACTGGTGAACTGCAGGAGCCTGCAGCTTGGAACAGAGATGAGTTCCCCTTCTTTTCAAAGCAAAACCAGTACCTCATAATGATTTTCTTTGTATTTGTCTCAATTTTTCCTATTCTTTCACCTCATATAATTAAGACCAATACTGAAATCAGTAAAATATATCAAGAGCATTGTAACCATTGTATCTCATTGTGAAAATAAAATTAATTAGTACTTTCATTCCCAGTCTAAGGACTTAAGTCTGGAGACAAGAGATTAATGACACTTTCATCCACTACAGCATTTTGTTAAAATCTGGTAAGGTAGAGGGAAATAGAACCTCATGATGCTTGTTGCATATAAACTTAATATTCTCTCTCACTCTCAGCACAATCTGTGACACTCAAATATACACACCCATAGTAAGCCAACTTGATATGAAGAGCTCTCTTAGCTCTGATGCTTCAAGCAGCATTTTCTTGATGATAGGAAGGGAAGCCATTAAGGAAATGCTTACATTCTTTTCCTTTCTGAAAAATTCTACTTCAAATTTGCTAGGCTAAAATGCCATGCATCATATCTGATGATATAAAACATCATTGACATGCACCTGAACTAAAAATGTGAAAATATATTTTCTGGAAAATTTTTCTTTTTAAAGATTACACTGTATTTAAATTTATTGAGATGGTAAAGCTATGAAATTCCAGCTTACCCCTGAGGTCAGGAGCTATGTTCACACAGTGGCAACCAAATCTCTGTTCAATTGGCTCTTCTGTTTTTCTGAGAAAAGCAATAAAAACAGAAGATCAAATGCTTGTTTCTTGCTTCTTTAATATGTCAGCACCTTCTGTCTAGAGGGAATGTTGTGCCAGACAGCATGCTGCATAAATAGTGTAGCAGACAAATTATATTACATCTTGTGGAGTATATACTGACACAGAAGTGCCTTGAAATGACTAAATTACATCCTTTGTCTAAATCTCAGCCACCATGTTGAAAATCAGGTGAAAGAGATGGTATTTGTCTGTCTGTTTTGCTCAAGCGTGACAAAAAAGCTCGTCTTATGTGTTATAAAGCAACTGCTTTCTATTAATTAACTTTACCTAAATATTTATGTCAATATATTCACAAGCTCAGAAATGCTATAAATAAGACGATATGACTTCCAGTGTGATGGCCCTTTTAAAAGCCATTGCATTTTTATGGGTTTTCTGAGAGCACTGATTATGTCAGAGCACAGATGACCAGAATACAATAACATAGTCTTTTTGGTATTTTCCAGATGAACACTAAAAATGTATTCTGAAAAATATAATAATGCAAATTTGGGGAAAAAGCCATTAAGAAATTTCTTTCCAAGAATACAGACATTAATATCAAATCGAAGATTAGGGAAAATTCATTCAACATACAAAGGACTGTCAGCAGGAGATAGCTGAGAAAGGGAATTTTGCATATTTGATTTTACACATAAACTGCTACAGCTTAAGCAGGTCAGTAAAAATGTAACTCAAGTTTCTTCTTACTGTAAGAGCTAAGTCCACTTTTCTTGCATAATTCCACATGATCTTTGGTCCCCAGAGTTATGGAAAATCTTGATATTGAGCTTACCAGAGCTATCTTTTTAGGCTGGAATTAAACTTTTTCTTTATATAATAAAAAGAAGCAAGTAGTTGATATTCACCAGTAGAAGGACCAGATTCTGTTACTTCTATTCATGTTTTCAGTGTCAGCATGGAGCATTTGGGGAGCTGTTAAGGTGACTTCATCAACTTTTTTCTTCTAGTTGTATTTTATGACATCTTTATCTATTGAGTAAGAATACTGTAGGGGAAAATTTGGTCAGCAAAACCTGTTAATTTAGCAGTGCTTCTGATCATTACCACATTTTAAACACAATTTACCAGGAAAAAACAGATTTATATAATACATTGGGAATCAAGGATTAAATTCGTCTTCTTAATTGCACAATTCTTAATCTTTCTGAATAGACAATGAAACTCACAGTTGCATGACTAAGTGCAAGATTTGACAACTTTTTCAATTTAGCACACTAAATTACAATTTCATTGAAGCACTCATTCTAGGTTAATTAAAATACAAGTTGCCAGTAAATGAATTATGTAAATAAGATATTGTACAAGTCATGCAGTAATTACCAATCCTACATTTATAACCTTATTGATTTTCAATAACTTGCACTAAACCTTAAATGTGTAATGTGTAATTAAAGATTAAGCATGAAGTGTTATGTGAGAGGTTTTGAAAATAAACTGATATGAAATCATTATTTTTCATTCTCTTTCCAATAAAGCCTTTCGGAGATGCAAGTTTTGATACGGTATATTTTGATTGTAGCTTGACCAATCCCAGCTTTCAGAAGAGTTAGACAGTTTGCTGAAAAAAACATAGAATCCCTCATTTCTTACTTACACAGTTTTAAAGAGGTCAGAATGTCAGTTCTCTGTATTAATCACATCATTTTTATAACTGCACAAAGAATAAGTCTTATTAAATTGATGGGCTCTGGAAGGAATAAAAGATTAAGTTCATCTTCTTGTTTCCCTCTTGTTTTCCTCTTTCGAAGTTGTGTCCTAGGGACTTTCATGTGAGACACTCCAGCTCTATAAACATAAAAAAGAATCTCTCACTCCCACCTGTTGCAAGTACAAAGGACACTTCCTCATAAGCTCCACCAGAGTTTCCCCATGATGCAAATAATCAATTCTAGAAATGGGGCATCTCTACTGCAGCCCAGACTGCACTCTGGAAGTTTCACTCCCAGTGCCAGGTGCAGGAGCTCACACAGGACTGTCTAACCCTCTCACCAGCCTGCGACTTGGTTATATATTATTGGTGAAAAGTCTGAGCAAGATCTAGTGGGCAAACATTGATCTCAAATTAATGATTAAATTCTGAATGTTATTTAGTGATAAAATTATCTCTGTCATATCAGCTTGCTTCTGAATGTTTAAGTGTCAGTGTCTTGGAGACTAATTGTTGTTTTCCCACAAGAACCCCCAAATTTTTGTCAATAATGTGATTTTCTAAAATGTGAAATGATGTGGAAGTGGAATTACTGAAACTCTTATAACTCAACTAGGTGCACCAGCACAAGTTATACATGTGCATACAAAAGTAGGAAATAACCATCCCTTTTGTTAATTAGAATTTAATTACTGTATCACTTCATTAAAGACTTTTTAAATGGTTTAATTTTCTTTTTATTGTAACTTCAGGGCATCTGAAAGGTATTACCGTTTAGTGGTTTGCATTCCTCAGCCTTCCCAAAGAAACTACTGCAGAACATAGTTATTGGTACAAAAGGCCAAAAGGCTGCTGGACATCACACACTTTACATTACACATAAAGAGGTAATTGCCAGCTAGCAGTGTGTTTTCAGCTGCTGCAGGCTAATAGCTAAGGTTCAGGCAACTGTCTGTGCCTGGAAAGTACAACCTAGCCCTGGAAATATTTTGGATAGGAGCAGGGAATGGCGCTGGATGGTCCTGTACACCTAGTCAGCGCTGCCCTTTACCCACCATGCAGCAGAGCTTCCTCCCCAGCCCCAGCAGCTGCCCAGGGCCCCGGTGGCAACAGGAATCAGGGCTTGCCTCTTCTGCGCTTGTTTTAGCGTCGCAAAGCTGCCAGAGGAGTCATTCATCAATAGTCTTTATGCTCCGTGGAGAAATAAGGCAGCATTACACGTTACTGCTATGTAGTGCTGTAATAAGCAAGAGAGGAAGATAATTACTTTACTTTGTCCTCATGTATAGATATAGATATAACATTCAAAAGTAATATACAGGTAGGATTCAAATATCGATTATTTAATTTCTTGTTGATAATAGCTTTTATTCTGAAATGTGCATTTGCAGGCCTCCTTTAAAATAAACATCTATTATGTCCACTTTTAGAATCCTTTGGCGCAAGTAGCATCAGCTATGTTCAGTCACTTTTAATGTGTTCTTGGAGTGTCCACAGAGGACACTAAAATACCACTAAATTCATGCCTAGTATACAACACAAAAACTGAACCATTTGGGTACTTTGTCTGTGACAGTAAGTCCCAAAGGGAAGATCCTGGCTGAAGGCAATTGTCACTGCTTCTCGTCACTGTGTTAGAGATCCCTTTGGCTAGAAAGGAGCAAAACTGTCCAGATAATCTAAAATCTTGTCTCCTCACATCCAAGTGGCCAGATTGAGAGAGAGGTCTATAGACTGTTGGAGGAAATCATTCTTTGCTCACCTCTCTCTGGACCTTGGTGTTCTTTTTTAAAATGGTCTGTGGATGCTGCAGTCTCATGTGATATGTTCTTTACCATGATATGTCAGACAGGAAGAATCAAGGTCATGTGTAAGTTTCAGCCATACATGGGTAGTCTTTTCAGGTCCAAGATATGAAGATTGTTCTGTTTTAGAATAAAAGAAGTATAAATTGCTTAGAGGGGAGTAACAAAGAAACTGTGAGACAAGATGGAAAAAGAAATTTGAATCGCAGCGCCAAATGGCACAAAGGAACTGAAGGAGGTCTATGAAGACTCCTTACATTACTGTGTTACATGGAAGCTTGGGAAGATGCCAGACATAAGTACTGCTCTGGCAGATCTTGGTGGCAAAACTGTCTGATTTTGGTGCATGAAGTGAACACCTAGGACTACCTAAATGACCACTTTGATGAAGATTCAGACTTAATGAAAATATATAGATAAATAAGTGCTCCACATCCAGAAGATTTGCAAAATTGGACTGCTTGTTCGCATTAAGTGAGAGAAAGTAATTTCAGGCAAAATCTAGGGCCAGTGTTTTGGCAAAGAAAACATTTAAACAACATTCTAGAAAGCAAAACTAAAGCCTGACTTTCTAACTTAAGCACTAACTAGAAGTGAAGCATTAACTAAAGGTTATAACATGCACTTCTTCCGCAATTGGCTTTTTACCTATCACTCCAGTGACTATTGCAAAACAATTTTAACTTTTAAGTTTAGAAATGAATGTTATTTTTTTCTTTCTTTCTTTGTCTTAAAATAAAAATAATACAAAAACCCCACAGGGTATTGAAAATCCCATAAGGGACCTGGAATTCATTGACTTTAAAAGGTATTTAGTGCATCAAGTGATCTGGGGTGATCCAGTGTGAGGACATCTGAACTGAACATCAGGCAAAAGCTTGCTAACAATGAAATGTAATAGACTGTGGAATGGTATCCCCAGGAAAATAGCAATGCTTGATGCCTAAAACTAGCTAGATAAAGCAACAGGAAATACACTGTTGTGCACAATACTGCAATATAGTGTAACCAAGAAGTGACTCACTCGTTATTTCTTTTCTCTCCTAAAATCTATAATTCTGTGATATTGTTGTGGTTACAGGTAGCTTTACAACTCTGTTGATAACGTCCATTAGGTAGTGGAGCGCCAATGACTATGTAGAAAATGGATAGGGAAGTTTTGTCACATTTAAGATCGGAATGGAAGGCTTGTGGCAGAGTGGAGTGGGGTGCAGATTTTCATCCAAATTCATTGCAGGAGCTAAGGAAGTTCTGAATAAACCACAGCCCATCACCATGTGCTAAAAGCCTCGTTTGAAAAGGAAAAGGGGCTCCAATGCACATCAAGGCTCAGAAGAACACTAGGCAGAAAAAAGAACCATGCACAAGCATTAGAGGTATCAGAAGAAGTTACCATCACTGACTATTTTGGTCTGAGTGCAGCAAAGTTCTCTACTGCTTCTTATGTATTTCTGTGCCTGGACATTCCTGCTAATCTTCTCTTCTGCTGAGAATATTTCTATCTTCTTTTACTGTTCTATAGAACTGAAACAATAGATCAGCAAAACTGTATCTAATATAAAAGATGCAAAGAAATTTCATGCTTTGAAAACTCAGTGAGAACAAAGTGGTAAAAGACCATGAAAAGAAATAAACTTACAACACAGAATGGCTGGAAGTGTCAATTTGCTTTTAACTGAACAGTAAAAGCTGTTTCTTTGCAGGAACAAGAAAATTGCACTGGGACTAAAATAGTACCGCTTGGTTTGGGTCTGTTGTTAATGGCTAGAAGGGTAGCTACAAAGAAACACTGATAACAAAGGCACATTTGTTCTGTTTAGTGTTGCGGCTGTCTGTATGACAATGTGCTTTTCATATTAGTCCAAATAAGTAGAAACCTATTTTCTAAGCAAATGGAAATGGAAATTGAGAAAAAGAGAAACAGTATCTGATCTTGATGCCATTGAGCTTTAGGAAAAATTAATTTATCCTTTGTTGTAAATTCTTTTATCCTGAGAATCTTTATCAACTGCAACACTGTGTTTGCAGCGATGTCCTGAGGCAATAGTAGAAGAAATTCATTCAGTGCCACAGCAAATGCTCAGCTTCAGATTGTACAGGGGTGATCAATTCAAAGCACAAACAATAACATTTAAACAAATAATAAAAAATTAACCAAACCAAAGAAACTATTTAATTAAAAGGCAGCCTCCTGAGAGATGAAGAGCCTAGAGAGGGAGGAAGAGCCCCTCAGCAAATCTTCAGCAGGAAGACTAGTGTGAGGAAAAGCAGCTCAAGAGAAAAAAATTGCTTTCAGAGAAAAATGGATTATTTTTACAGAGTGTGTTGAATCAGATTTTAAAACCTAAGGATCAAATAAAATAAAATTGATGGTAAAGACTGATTTGGTAGGTAGCTGCAAAGGATCATTCAGCTCCGATTCCTTTTCTTGAAACAGTGATGCAGAATTGGTTACCAGTGCAATCAAATCTGCTTTCTCCCTATTGCAGACGTCCTCTTAAGAAAAGCATGTTAATTTTTACAAATAGGTTTTTTTTTTGCCATTGCCTTGAATGGACACAAAATAAAGCCCTAAATTTGCTTTCTCAGCAGGGAGACCAAGAGAAGGGCTACATAATTAATTAAATTCTTATCTCTGGGGGTGATTCCAGCGGATCAGCTATGCTCTGTGGAAAGAAATGTACATGCCTCTGATCTTTACCATCCTCAGTCACAACGACATTGTTGCAGCTTACTCAGTGCTTATGCTGCTCATTGGCTGGGTAGCAACCTTTAGGCACCAAAGCTAGTTGAGTGTTTTTCACAAGCACTAAATCCATTCCTACTATCTACAAGCAAATAATGAAGGATCATAAGCCATAGACTTTTCAGAAGAGGCCACTCAGCCAGTGGTGGCTCTGTGGTCACCTGGCTGAAGGTCTCATTACAGTCAGTTAGATACCACTCCTGCATGCCATAACATTTCATTTCAAGAAAGGTACTTATCGCTTCAGACCAAATACCCCTGAAGATGGCATCCAACATTAAAAACCAACCAACTGACCAACCAAACACACACCACAAAAACCAAAATAAATTTAAAAAAAAAACAGCAATAAGGAGATCCAAGAAATTGTCATCTAAGAAAAGTATCTGGAAGAGTATTCTCTTTGAACACTCTTCAAATGTCTTTTTGAAAAAAATTTTGAACTTTAGTATGTCCTGTCTTTCTCCATCTTGTGAGGATCTTAAGAAGCAAACAGATGTCCAGTTATTAAGGTCTGACATACTGTAAAGCTGAGTTCATTTTAACCTGGTTAGCAAGTAATAGAGTATTCAAAAGACTGACACCTGCTGGGGAAAACCCCAGTACTAGTGATGGTTACTGGAGCTCATATACTCTGAAAAGTGCATGAAAGAAGAAAAAGAATGCAAAAGCTTATAGGGAAAGGTAATAAGTTTTAAGAAAGCAGATGATCTTTTGGAAAAAAAAAAACCAACAACCAGATTCTTGGGCTTACAAGCTCTTCTTTGAGTCTGAAGCAGCAGACATTGCAGATGGTCTCTCTTTATTGCCTTTTCCAAGAAAATGGAGTATGTTCCTACACTGATACAGCTGCACATCTGTGTTTCAGCAGAACTTTGCTGGCAAAAAAGACATTGCTTGTTTTCCTCAAGAGGCCAAATTCAGTGAAATACATATTTTCCAGCCACTTTGTGGATAAAAACTGTGTATCTTACCAAAACATAACAAACCAAAACTTCATTGAAATTGCAAGGTACACATTCCCAGATTGAGAAAACCCATATAAAAGGCCACATACAAGTGACTTCCTTGTGTTGCCTGCAAGCAGTGAGGGATAGAAACAGCAGTCTTCAGCCTGTTGTATCTTGGCAAAAATGGGATGGAGTTTCACAGGATGAAGAAATGGAACCTCCTTCAGTTTTTGCTTCTGCTGAATTTCAAAGAATTCCTGTAAGTGACTGAGATGTTTGAATTTATTTGATTTCATTTTTGTCAGTTTCATGAATCTGTAATGATGGAACTATTTGACAACATAAATGTGAGTTTCACTACAGCTGTTCTGGCTCATCCCTCAAATACATACTTCAAGTTCAAAGGGAACTCTTCACTGCTTAGTCCTTTTGAAAATGGCTGTATTTATTCAAAAGGCTCACTTCTGGCCTCTGTTTTTCTAAAAGAAAGCATTCAGCCACATATGTGTGTACCTTCACTTTCTCGCCTCAAGGCCAAGACTGAAATTCTTTTCTATTTTCATTCTGGCAGGAAATTTTCTTTTCAAAGGAAATAAAGGTAGAGTAAGGATTTCAGGGATGGCCGCCATCGTCTATATTCATTTCACTGAATATCTTTAGTTTTAGGGGTATCATTTTTGTTCTTTCCCTCGCCCATCTCTCTTCAATCCAAACATACATTGCTCACCAGTTTAATGTTCCAGTCTTCTAAAGAAGTGCATTTTTAGGACAGTTTAAGATACACATTATTACAGTGTTTGATATCCTGGGGCATAGAGTATTTTGCAGAAGAGAAAAAATTATGTGTTTTTTGCTGACAGAACAAAAGTAGAGGACCTGAATTACTGCAGTTTGTGCCCACAGGCAAAGTGTACAGTTGTCTTCAGTCCATTCTTCAGAGCTACAAAGAATCAATTATTTTTTCCTGTGCTGCTATTAGGCTTAGATCTCTCCACAACACTGTTAACTAATTCTTGAGCCACACTTCAGGAGTTTTACTTCCTGTGAAATAGATGAATAATAGCTGTGGTACTGAGTAATCTGAGAGTAAGTTTCTTCTCTGGCCCACAGTACATGAATCTTAATTTGGATTGTAGATTTGTAATAGTTTCCTGGTTCATAAACAAGTGAATTGATCTCAAGTTTTTGGAAGGTAACAGTCTTGTTTAGAAACAACAGTCAGTACTTCTGCTGGAGGGGTGGACTATATTCTTGCTTTTGAGCAACAAGAAGCCTTACCCATCTTCATGAGCAACGGTCTTATTACTACTTTTCATATTAACATGTAGTAGCAATAGAATAAAGCACTCCATCTTTTTTGTTTGGTGTATGTTTTGTTAATCTGTATGTCCTTGGCAAAATATTGTCAGCCCCATTTTCCTCACAGGGAAAGAGGTAAAGACAGTTAATGAGCTGCCAAGCACGATACAGTGGGTGAAGAACAAAGCCAGGAAAAGAACCATGAGACTTTCCACATCTCCTGCTTCATTTATTAAAATTTTCCTCTAGAAGACTTTTTTTCCTAGTGTTAATAAGATCTCTGGTAAATTCTAATTACAGACTAAGAGATTAAGTTTAAGTGTCATCTATGTTCAAAAAAACAAGGCAGGAAGAAGACACATGAATCCCTTTCTGTTGTCTTACGGTATCTGAATTAGCACTGCAAGTTTTCCTCACTGACAAAAAGAAAAGAATCTTAGTGAAATATATCACTGTATTCAAACCATATTTTGGGGAAAAAAAAAGATTACTTGAATCTCACAAATCTAGTACAATGACAATAATCAAAAGCTTGTAAAAACCAGACTTTATTGTACTAGCTATTTTTGATCTTGCCTGAGAACAGAGCACATCTGTCACTAGACAACAGGAAAATACTGTGCTGAGGTACAGTCCAACAAGTGAATACACCATTTTGTTACATTTTACTCTACTCTGACTACTCTCCAGATTTATGTCCCAATTACCAGAGCTGCAGATGAGAACATAGAAGCAGTTTATGACCAATTCAGGGACTGATTGACAAAAGCGTAAGAATGGTACAGGCATAGTTACAAGTGACTTCAGTATAAATTTTGGCACTTGATGTATTATTAAAAGCTGTTCCACCAATATATCTTGATTTTATATAAGGTCAGGGACTTTTGGTGTTTTCTAATTACAATGGATTGAGCTTGATGAGTAATCCCTTTAACTTTAAGACTTCTCATTCAAAACACAATCTGAACCCAATAACCCCCACTTAGTTCAGAAGTTCTGCCCTAACTTTCCTGTCCTTAATGTTTTCAGCTGTTTATATTCATCTTAGAGTCATCTGTACGCACTAAGGGACACATAATCAGTTCATTGATCTAGCCCTCTGAATTTGGGTCTTACATCATAGCTAAGCTCTTGTGGTGCACAATATGCAGCACGATTATAAGCTAAAGACGAAATGGAATATGAGTGATTTGAACATGGAGAAATGTGCTCCTACAGCAAATGTGTCCCTTCAGATAAGTACATGTGACGTAATAACCTGTTCAAATATCTCAGAACCATCATCTTTCTGTACTTTTCCATTTCATTTTGCATTATGCTGATCTGGTGACACTGCCCAGTGGTGTATCTGAATAAGGACTGGACAGAACTTAAAGGCATGCTTTTTGAATTACATACACAAGAGTGAAAGATCTGGAGTGAAAATGTTCATTGGTGAGTAGAAGAGTCAGGCATGCACTGACACGTCGTCTTGCTGCTTTTTCAATGTTTCACCTTCTTCAGACCCTAATTACAAGAACCATTATTTACTTCTCTTATTCTAAGATTACCTTCATCTGAATTTAAGTGTATACATATATATAGGCAAGATAAAAAAAAGGACTTAGTGATATTAACGATTGGATGACCCTGCAAGCAAGGTTTATTCATTTTTATTAAACGTATTCTGTTAACTAACATGTCTGAAGACTTCTAATTATGATGCTGAATTAGCAGTCAAGTGGCATTCTTTGTTCTTTGAAATGATGGGGTCCACTTTTATTTAAGTGATTAATGATGCATATTAATCAAGAACTGAGTTTCTGCAGCAAACTACCAGCTTGGGAAAAAAAAAAAAAAACCAAGAAATTAAATTAGCTCTTTCAAGATGTGACTGAACTTTACTTTTTTTCCCAAATCATGCACTTTACTGTTTCAGATAAATGAAAAACAGCTTAATGTCTTTGGCTTTAGTTTGCAGTGTGAAACCCTAAGGCTTCAAACTAAGCTCAGGCTCAAAATCTTATGGCAACTCATTCCACAGGCTAGATAAAAAATATATGCCAAATACATGCATGAAGCAGATCAGAACATAACTAAATGCATAACTCTCTGTCTGTTTGCCTTTGCAAGAAAGGGTGAGACAATGAGTACGTGCCATCTGCAAGAGCAGCAGCGTTCCCCTCTGCTGGAAAGAAACCCTCCCCACCCAGGTGGGTGAAAGATTCACTTTGAAAGGCAATGTGAATCTGAATTTTTTGCCTTCTCCCTTTTGCAGTCCTTTGCTCAGTGTAAGATTCCCCACTGCAGCAGAGAACAGGAGCTGCAACTCAGGTTGTTTGTATGTATCGGAAGACACTGATGATATACAAATTTCCAGGTTTTGTGTTACAAGCATTTAAATCCTCTCTGCACACACACTTATTTTGTCTCCATAGTTAGTTACCTGTCCCTGTTTGTAGCTAGCATTGACTGCCTGTAAGTTAGAGTTGCCCAGAGCAGTAGACTGTCAGAAACAGCAAAATAACCTTGTTTGACTATGCCAAAACCTTGGGTAGTCTCACTGGCTATTGCTTCATCCCTAGCACTGATGGAGGAACTGAGTAGACCATTACCAGCATTTCCTTCCCCTCTCATTTTTAGCAGAGTGAATCTGGAGTGACTCTGTTGTAATCAGTGACTTTGCTCCTCAGTTCAGCTGGTTTACTATTTTCCATTGTTGGAAAAATGTCCAAGCTGGATCCCAGATCCTTGATAATTTTCATAGAATCATAGCATAGTTTGGGTTGGAAGGGACCTTTAAAGATCATCTAGTCCATAAAGATCATCTAGTCCAACCCCCCTGCTGTGGGCAGGGACATCTTCAACTAGATCAGGTTGCTCAGAGCCCCGTCCACCCTAACCTTGAATGTGTCCAGGGATGGGGCATCTACCACCTCTCTGGGCAACCTGTGCCAGTGTTTCACCACCCTCATTGTAAAAAATGTCCTCCTTACATCTAATCTAAATCTACCCTCTTTTAGTTTAAAACCATTCCCCCTTGTCCTGTCACAACAGGCCCTGTTGAAAAGTCTGCCGCCATCTTTCTTGTAAGCCCCCTTTAAGTACTGAAAGGCCGCAATTATGTCTCCCCAAAGCCTTCTCTTCTCCAGGCTGAACAACGCCAACTCTCTCAGCCTTTCTTCATAGGAGAGGCGTTCCATCCCTCTGATCATCTTTGTGGCCCTCTTCGGGACCTGGTCCAATGGGTCTATGCCTTTCTTGTGCTGAGGGTTCCAGAACTGGACGCAATACTGCAGGTGGGGTCTCACCAGAGCAGAGTAGAGGGGCAGAATGACCTCCCTCGATCTGCTGGCCATGCTGCTTTTGATGCAGCCCAAAATACGGTTGGCCTTCTGGGCTGCGAGTGCACATTGTCAGCTCATGTCCAGCTTTTCATCCACCAGTACCCCAAGTCCTTCTCGGCAGGGCTGCTCTCAATCCCTTCATCCCCTTGTATTGATATCGGGGGTTGCCCCGGCCCAGGTGCAGGACCCTGCACTTGGCCTTGTTGAACCTCATGAGTTTCACACGGGCCCACTTCTCGAGCTTGTCCAGGTCCCTCTGGATGGCATCCTGTCCCCCAGGTGTGTCAACCACACCACTCAGCTTGGTGTTGTCTGCAGACTTACTGAGGGTGCACTTGATCCCACTGTCTATGTCACTGATGAAGATATTAAACAGTATTGGTCCCAATATGTACCCCTGAGGGACACCACTTGTTACTGATCTCCATCTGGACATTGAGCCATTGACCATTACCCTCTGGATGCAACCATCCAACCAATCCCTGATCCACCGGACAGTCCACCCATCAAATCCGTACCTCTGCAGTTTAGAGAGAAGGGTGCTGTGGGGAACCATGTCAAAGGCCTTACAGAGGTCCAGATAGATGACATCTGTAGCCCTTCCCATGTCCACTGATGTAGTCACTACATCACAGAAGGCCACTAGGTTGGTCAGGCAGGACTTGCCCTTGGTGAAGCCGTGCTGGCTGTCTTGAATCCTCATGGGGACCTCACTGTCCCCATGTTCCTTAGCATAGCTTTCAGGAGGATCTATTCCATGATCTTCCCAGGCACAGAGGTGAGACTGACCGGCCTTGTAGTTTTTAAAGACCCTTCACTTTGGGCAGTTCTCAGGGTTGAATTCTAATTGTCTTTAACCATGGATTTTAGATTTCAGAGCCCATTTCACTCATCATCTTGCCTCATCACCTTATTTCTATTGTTAAGACAATTTTAGGTTAATCTTAGGCAGATCATTATCAGATCATCTTAGGCTGTCATTATTTTCCCTTCAAACTTATTGAAAAATTGGTTGGAATTTTTTTTTCAAAATATAATTCAATTACTATGAAATTAAAATCTTCCACAGGAATCTTGCTAATAAATTTATGTCTGGAAATTTTTATAAAGAAATGTAGACTTCAATGGTATTTTAATACTTTAAATTTTTATTTGTCAAACTAAATTTCATTTTGAGTTAGTCTGAATTTGATGTTTATCTACTTAAACTGCTGTGTTGCATCAAGCCCTCTTTCCCTCCTACAGCCAGCTTTTCCTGGACTACATCGTCCATGCAACAATGTAGTTTCCCCTCTGGTTGAAGAGTTTGTTTATGGTGGTTAGAGGGTATGCCTGAAACTGTAACACTAAATTACATTTCCTAGGAAACACGATGACAGCTCAGGATGATCTTTAGCTGGCTTGAAACCAAACTTTCCAACATTCCCAAATATATGTTTTTCTGATTTTTTTTTTTTGTCTGAGAAAACGTTCAATAATGTGGAAAATAAATGTTTTAGCAGTCATTATTTCTTTTGGCAAAAATTTAAATTGCAGCTGATTTGACTTTTGGATACATTTACACATAAACTACACAGACACAATGGGGAATTCTCCTAAGCTACAGGAAGGAATGTACATTCCTCCTTGTTCCCCAGGCTAATCATTGTTTCCTTTTTGTTTTAACATGCTTAATTAACATATCAGTCTCCTTTTCTAATAACTTTGACTGCCAGAAATGGTGATTTTTTGGACAACATAGTTTTGTAACAAAATAGAGGAGTTAAGTTTACTGTGTATATGTTAAGTCTGAATTCTTCAATGACTGGCAGGTCAGTGAATCAACTTTCATGAATGTGTATGACCAGAAAAGGAAATTCAGAAAATTTTAAGTCATTGAAAAGTTGATATTGACAGACATGCACGTACTGATTACAAAGACAGATGCACCAGTCTCCCAAAATATGATTGGTTCTGTGTATTGAACACGGAAAAAAAGAGAGGCTTTATACTTGCTATAACAATAATTAATCTGCCAAAGTATGTGCTAAGTGATAAAAAATAATTTTAATGGGAAAGTAGGATTCCTTTTTGGAGATGCAAAATTGTCCCTAGCAATTGTGACAGACTTCAGAGCCGATTTGCCTTTGAATTTTCCTGTGATTAATTCACATGTGGCACAGGGATCTGTGATTTCCCATAGAATCTGCTTACTATAGAGGAAAGACCTACCAAATCTGTCTCAAAAATATTAATGAATGCTAAATAGGATTATTCTACTATTAATAAAGAATATTCAAATGAGATTTTGGGTTAGAAACTTTTAATCGCCTAATGTATGTTCATGTTTTCTCTGCTTGCAGATAATTTTAGTGCTAAATATTGGGAGTGGAGGGATAGTTACACCATAAAATATAGTTGCCTAAGTTAAAAGTGATGATCTTTATGTGCTCTTTATAATTACTGGAGAAAAAGACAATTTAAATACTATGGATTGTGTTTTGTATGATACTGACTGTACATATATGTATGTCTGCCTTGGTATATATGCCATAGATATGTATGAGATATATATACACACACAAAGTGTATACACATGCACATGTACCTATCTATCTATCTATATATGCACACACATATAGGGACTTGGACAATACCTAGTGTATGTAGGGTGTGAGGAGGTCAAACAGCTTGGTTACCTCCTGTTAAAAGTCCTAGGTAGTTTCATTGTCCTCACTGAGACAAACTTTAATTAAAATGGACATTTTTAGGGGAACATCTAGGAACAAGTCTTTGGTTTATACCTAGCACTGCTTTGAGACCAGACACAAGGCTTTAGAAGCTCCAGTTTTCCTTGTATCTTGTACCAGCAGAGGTCAATGTGAAATATGGAATATTCTTAAACATTTGGCTATGGTGAAATCACAGAGAAATGCGAATGAAGCTCAAGACACCAACCAGTCCATCTGCTGGCAGGATAGCCAGTATCTGGATCACTCCTTACTGGTATTTGTCCACCCAGTTCTCGAAGAACTTCAGCAATGAAAAGCCTCAAGTCCTTCAGCAACCTATTCCAGTCCCTCACTACCGTCATTGCAGCAATGTTTCCTACTGTCCGGTTTCTTTTATGTTGCAGTTTAAATCCATTATTTCTTGTTCTATTCACAAGGGTTGTTGAAAACAGATGTTGCCTTCTCCTTTGTACAGGAGAATACACTTTCAGCTTTTATACACTTGAAAAAATATCATTTCTATTCTTTATTCTTAGCATCTTTCAAATAAATTACCCAAGTACTTTCTCAAGGGATCATATTTTTTGATATCAGAACATTCTTATTGGTCTCTGGTGGGTTTGTCCTAACTGGTGAACATCTTTTTGGAAGTGTAATGCCCCAAATTGCATGCCCCTCTAGCTGAAGCCTTCCCAAAGCAAAATTAAAAGGTGAGATTTTCCAGGTTTCTTGTAGATAAATTTCTTCTTTATAAGAGCAATACCTTCTTGATTCAGCTTGTGCTCTCCTCTAAATCTAGATCATTTTCAGAAATGATCCCTAGCTGGTCATTCCCATGTCCTTTATTGTGCAATTGATTTTCGTTGCACACTTCCTTATTGATTTTCAGTCTCCATTTTCAGCCTATTTCTTGAATTTATCAAGAATTGTGCTTTTGCATTCTAATCTTGTCCTCCAATATACTTACAGACCCGGTCTGATGCTGTCTTGAAATTTAACAAGACTATTTTCTGTTACAACATGCACTTCGTTAGTGAAAGTATTGGATAGAAGTGGATGCAGTTTGATTCTACAGAGCCCCATCTGATAACTTGCTTTTATTTTCATAGAGATTTGATATATAACTACTCCTTGCATATGGTTGTCTAACTTGTGTTGCACAAATTTCAAAGGCTTTTTTAAAGCTGTTTTCTTAGCTTGTTGAGATGGTATCAAAGCCTTACTGATGGCAGCAAACCCCAAAAAATCTATTGCTCTTTTCCCATCAGCAAGATCTATTAATCTGATGGAGAGAAAATTATATTATTTGATATGATTATTCACAACAAATCCATCCTAGTTGGTATTTATCTGTTTGTTATTTTCCAGGCTTACAGATAGTTCAGTTATTTGCTTCAGATTTTTGCTGGGAAATCAATAAAAATGTGACTAATCTGTAATTCCCATGCTCCTCTGTTTTCCTCTCTAAAGGAAACTATGTTTCCTTTTTTTGGTTGGAGTTGGTGGGGGGTTTTTTTTGGTTTTTTTTAAGTTGTTCATTCTTCCTCCAACAGTTCTCATACCCCAGTGGTTCTGCAATGGAGAACAGGGCAGGCTGGGCGGCAGCCAGGGGTAGCCCTAAGTCCTTTTCCCTGGGGGGAAGGGGCTGTGCTCAGAGATCTGACAAACCCCTAACTATCCCGATAATCTCTAAATTTTGTCTTCCCTGTTGTACTTGAAGATCTTGCTCGTTTTCCTCTCCTGTCAATCAGCTGCACTAATCCTCTAGTCATAAATTGACCTTTTTAGGGAAGATTAGGACATTTTGTTCTTTTCAGTGTCACCCACAATTAGCTTCCTTGTTTCACAGAGGGAGTAGGCCAACATTTTCTTCAGACTTCTTATTTCCCGCTATTAATGCACTTTGAAAGCGGTCCTTGTTATTCCTGACATAGCTTGTTAATGCATCTATCTCTTAATTTGGCCTTTCTGATTTTGTCTCTACCAGCTTGAAATATTCCTTTACAATTCTCTCAACAATGTGACTTAATTTCTACTGTTTGCTCCCATCTCATGTGGAGGTCAGTGAAGAACTTACAGCTGAAACAAGCTGAACTCCTATTGTGTTTCTGTCTTCCCCTGCGCTGTGAAATGTTGTGCTTATGTGATTAGTACGCTTTTTTAAATACCAGCCTTCCTTAACAATTTTTTTCTTCTAGAATTTTATATCTTTTCAGATCAAGAGCTCTGCACAGAAATTACTTAATAAATAATTATAATGATGATTGCTCACCTAAAAGGACCGATACCTATGCATAGCTTTCATGGCATTTTTAACTCATTAATTTTGACGATTATAATTGCTAAGGGTTGAAATGTTGAGAATGTGCAAAAATTAAAACTTGTAGACAAGTTCCAGAGAGACAGGCAGACTGTCTTATGGATCACCATATATGCTATCATATGCTTAACTGTGACCAGTTACTTTTGCCATCAGCCTTAATGAAATGAAGTAGGCTTCTTGTACAAATGCTACCCATCAGCACAGGAAGGATCGATTCTAGCTTAGACTGAAAATATATGTGAGCCCACAATATCTTTAAGATGTGGTTTTTACCCCTTCACTCATACCAAATAAGATATGTACTTCGTAAATTACCCTTAGGTAGGGCCACTTGTAAAGAATAACTTTCTTGAACAAGTGGAGGACAGCTTACTCCCTAATTAATAATTTACTTTCTCTTATTTTCAGGATTATATGGACCAGAGATAAGGGAACCTTTTTTTTTCTTTTCGACGAATTTCATTTTAAGGGCTCACTCTGAAAACAGCACACAGTTTGGATCAAAAGGGGAACATATGAAAGCTATTCACAAAGCAACTGCATTTTCCCTTCTTTAATCAGATGGGATTTTGATTGGCAGAGAGGCCACATATTATTATTATTATTTTCTTCCTTTCCCTTTCTAAAAATAATCCTGAAAATCTGCTTATCATAAATGTAAGCACTTGCCACAGTCTGAAGTACTCTGATCACATGGTAATCTCCAGAAAATAATAAAATTAATATGTTTATTTTAGTTTGTGGACTTAAAAAAAAAGAAAAAACAGAAGAATGAAAAACATGACATGTCCCCTGAGACAAACATGAAGGGATGACTAAAGACAGATGGGAAAGTTAAATTTCATATCACTTATAAATGTTAGCTCCTCTTAATTATGGAACAGACAATGACATGTCCTTTGTATCATCATTGGAAAACTGATGCTCAAAGGGAGTGTAGTCACCAATTATTCTCTAGGATGTACATGTACATTCTTTCCATATAGTGAGGGCCTAATTTCTTAGGCCTACCTAAGAAAAATTAAATACATATTTAGAATTCTTTGGTTAGAAACATTTCTAACATTTCGAAGTTCTAAATAGGATCAGATACTAGGACATTTGAAAGATATCTTTACAGACTGTTTATGCTTAATGAAATCCTAGATCGCTTTTGGACCTGAAACATATCTGTGCATCTACAAGACTAATTTATTTAATTGTCATATCTTACAGGAGTTGCAATGAAACACGTATACAGCTCAGAGCACACGTTAAGATTGTAACATGTTGAGTTAATTGTGCTCACCTGTGGTACAAAGCCAAAGATCAACTGGCAACACATTGGTAAATGAAATGAAGCCAGAGGAAATTATATGTTGCTGATCTGAACAGAAATCTAAGCCACTTTTTGGCTCATCGAGTACACAGGATACCTTCAGTATCCCAGTTTGATTCCCTACTGCAGCATCCATATGTTCTCCCATACTTTGAGCCACCTCCACTCCATGCCTTCCTCTGCTTGGTGTGTGTAGCCCTCCCTTTTCAGAAGTAAACATGTTGAAATAGAGAAATCTCTGTAAATACGGAGTTGATCACGTGAAGTAAACTGCACTTTTGGGACTGAATTAAGATTGTCTTGGACTAAGATTTTCTATATTTTGGTCTGCTTCTATCTCCACTTTTTATTTACCCAGTCGTCTTCTTTATGACATTTATTTACCACCGTGGAAGGAAAACATGGATACTTATGCTGGTTGTGTATGACTCATGAGTGTGATCTACTTACTGGGGGATATGTCCTTTCAGTTCCCTGATCTGAAATGCAGAATGAGAAATCCTTAGAGTTCACAGTCTTTATCTGTGTAGGAGAAAAGATCCATCTGTCTCTACTAAAATAATATCCCTAGCACCATCAATATGATCAGCATGTCACTACTGTATTGAATTGCCACACCATAGGGTTTGGGTCATAGGGAGGATCCAGTCATCAATTACAGCTGTCATACAGATCTTCATCTATGGCTTCTATTAAAATTTAATTGGTTTGGGGCTAAACCTCCTTTTTAACAGGTCAAGCCTTTCTCCTAGTGAAATTAGTATCCGTACTTGTACATAATGCATGACTGCAAGCACGAATACTAACTGCAACATACAGTCATGTGACTTGTCTTCACAGAACTATGGCAATGACACTGTCAACAAGCACCCATTTCTTTCCTTGTGGAAATTGGTGCTGAACGGGAATTTAAGCAATGTGTCCCCATATCATCCCATAAATTTTTAGGCATCAGCCATTTCATTTTGCCATATATTTTAATCAGGTTTTCCAGATAAACTGCACAAGAATTATRTATAGCAATTTTACTATGCAGTAATGTTGAAGATTTACAGTTTATGAGCTTACTTTTATCTTGTTCCTCACAACTCACACTTATATAAAAGCACACAAAACTCCAATAATTTTCTGTGCACTTTAATTTTGCAAACCCTTAAAGTAAAATTTGAGAATAACATTATTCTTTATGTGTTTATTTGTTTTTCCTGTAAGATACAGGAATGCTTGAAATTGATTCTGAAAATAGAAAATATCCATTATGAGGAATTTCAGAAAATATATCCTTTCTAATGGAAAATTCATTCAGCTTTAAATGATTATTTTTATTAAATAGTTACTTTGGGACCATTTAAATAATAACATCCTTCATTAAACTAGAAAAAGCTTCACATGGTTTCTTAGTGAAAGCTTAAAAGTAAGCATGCAAAAATTAAATTTATGGAATAATTTTCCTGTTCATTCATTTATTTCTTGTTCATATACATAGACRTATTATAAGTTAACACTTGCTGGGGATACATTTGTAAGCATGTACCTGCACACGTAAATTTTACAGGTGTGATTGGGGGCAAAATCATGATAGGAAATAGAGATCTGAAAACTTAGTTATGAATGATACATGTTACAAATTGGTATAGCTGTACTGAAATCGAAGAAGCTATGTGAGTCAGAGGAGCATGTTCATCTATTACAAAATAATAGATGGTTATAGTACTCACTAGAAGGATCTTCTCATTTCTCGAGGAAAACTAAGCACAGCTTCATTAACACGTAAAGATAAGTTCTTCTAGGTTTCTTTTCTTGTTGATTGAATACAGTTAATGGTTATGGAATAAAAGTTCTAGACCATGTTTTTGTCTGTAGCAATGTTCAGGATGTCCCTGGAACAACTAATTACAAACATGTAAGAAGTACCTCTAGTGTGAGCTACCTCTACTGTGACGTACCTCTCTCTAAGGTGAGAATTCCTCTACTGTTGGAATTCCAAGGAAAGGTAAAATTTTGATTTATGAGGTCTACCATTTCTAATCTTGGAGCTACATAAAGCCTGTTAAGTTTCAGTGAGACAGCAGAGTACCCCTTGTAATCAGTCTCACAGAGGGAGGAAGAGGAGGTAACAATCACCTCAATACAATGCTTGCTCACTTAATTTAACTCCTTAAGCTGATTACTTTATGAAGATCACACATATGATCCTTCACTATTTCAGAGTCACATATCTCACATGGAGACCCCAGGTGTTCACGTAAGAACATGTTTCATGTCTTAAAAAAACATTTCAGCTGCTGGTAAGCACAGTACAATTATGCTCAGTGGTTCTTACAAAGTCTATAGGAAAAGATTTCTAGAAACAAGAAACACTATGATTGCTTGTGCTTTATTGGAGTAAGAGATTAGTACTCCCAGTCTTTCCTTAATAATGAGAGATTCACTCCACATGTAGCTGCAGACCTGGTTGTCACAAAATGTGGAGTTAGAACAGCAAATTTCTCAGTGTTCACTCCAAGATAAGAAAGGTAACCAAATGTGCTTTCTTCCTCAACCAACTATTTGCCCCCTTCTTTTAAAACCTCTAAAAGGTATTTAAGAGTCTTTATACACTGTGACAGTAAAATATGAAATGAACATTAAGTCTAAAAGTACTTAATAATGAATTTGGAATTAAATCAGATTTTGTATGTCAGCAATCAAGTGTTTTGCTGAAGGACAGCCTGTTGAATTGACGTTTAATGCTCATCTAAGGACAAACTAAGTTTTGCAATATAATTAAATGAGCAGAAATGCATAATCACAATCTTATTAATATGTTAACCTTGTAAAAATATTTTAGTATTGCAGGCATCTAACAAGATAGCTAAGGCAAGTTAATTAAATTTCAAGTGAGTTGCTAACCATGCTAATTCATATTTTATAAGATTATTAATTAAACACCAACATGCTATAGCTTCAGTGCGCTATCTTACTATATTTTATACCAGCTCTGACTTACATTAAACAAAGCAAGTATAAAGGATTAKAAAAGTGCAACTAACCATTTCTTGCTAATATAGTAAAAATTATGCTGTAAATGGTTTATCTTTTATATACTTATTACATCTCATGAAGGGCTCTTTTTAGCAATCAGTGTAACATGGTTTTTTTAATGCAAACTTAAATATAGGATTGACAACACAAATATGCACTTTTTATGTTCTCATTTAATTCATAGGAGAAAATTAAATTATCAAAGGCAAGAGCTATAGAAAACCAAGAAATAATGCACTGACAGGTATTTTTCCATTAGGCCCATGACACAAGTCACCAAATAAACTATTCTTTTTAATCTATCAATTAATCTATCTTAATCAGTCAAGCAATACTGTTGCTGGTCTTAGCACAGCAGCAGTTAATGTGCAGGTATTTCCATTCATCACTGTAGCATGGAAAAACCTCATTTATGGCTAGATGCTATACTTACTTACTAGATACTATACTTCTATTATTTTACCACATTCTCAGGTGATAAAGATACAAGAAAGTGAGGAAGTCTTCGCTGAAATAAAGACCATCAATTCCCTTTAGGGAAACTACAGTAGCGCATCTGTATCCTTCAGAATGCCCACTTTGCTCCATGAAACTAGAAGTCTTTTGGTTTAGGTCAAATAGCATCCTAATTCTGGAGAACAGTATGAACCTGCATATAAGCATAGGGCTGAGTCTCTTCTTTATTAAACTGATCAAAGACTCTAGGTATTTCTTCTGGTTACTACTCTCAAGTCCAAATAAACTGGCCTACCCAGCTGCTCATTTATTTTCCAGCTCAGCATTCAGGGTGTGTAAAGCCAGGATGCCACTGCCTCTCTGACTGCCCTGGCTTCTGGCAGGACCTTCCTGCTTCCTTAGAAGATACCAAACTTTTTTACAATTGCTATGATCTGAGACTTCCCAAACAGAGGTTCCTTCTGGACAAGACTTTCTAGATGGCACCGCAAACTTACAAGGTGAGACAGTGCAGCCTTTTTTCCAAATGTTGACATTGTTTTCACTTGTGTTGCAAACCACAGCCCACACAGCTCCTTGCTGGTTTGTGGACTTTGATTTAACATGCCTTGCTATAGCAATCTTGATTTCTTGTAGCATTTTTGTTCCCTGCTATGACCTCAATGTCAAGATGTTGTTTACCTTCTATAAGCTTCAGACTGAAATAGTAAGTTATTGAACTCCTCCATTTTTTCCTTCAGGGTACCATTTCATTCCTGTTCAGCAATGTCTGAGCCACAGAAACTGATTTGTTTCTTTTAGTGTTTGAGATCTGCCCCAGCTTTTGCACATTTTAACACTGTAAGTAGTTCATATTATCTCATACCTCTTCATAGTTTAGTTTCCCACAAGTATGCAGAAGTACAGAAACAAAATACACCACTCCTCTGAGGAGCTCAGAGCACTTTATGTACCTTAAAACTTTCCCCTTCCAACTCTTCTAGATCAATGGACTGCTACCGTCAAAATCAACCATAACCATCAGTTCCTCTTCCTTTCTCTGTTTCACTTTTTTTTCCCCTCAGCTTGCACATTAGCTTTTTTTGTTAAGACCCAAAGGCAGCTAATGACTTCCCTCCCTTTTCTGTTAAATTTCTGTTTTCTGTTAAATTTCATTCTTTCACAGCTTCTGCTGTTGCCAGCTGTAAGGCTTTGCAGCCCCTCCCTTTGTTCCCCTTGCTCCACATGAAAAGCTGCCATTAAATGTAGCTTCTTCCTTGGTGATGCTGTCCTTATTGCTTGGTAAAGAGGTCAGTATCAAGTTCCACCCACCCCTAATACTCATTAAATATTCTGGATACCTGGCAGTGTTACTGGCTGTCACACACGCGGCAATGCAGGGAACACCCAGTACACAGGAAAGTGAGGGCTCACCTTTGTTGATGCAGACGAATCTCATTTCTGTTTTCTCCACTGCTACTGGATTGTGTATAGGGCTTTGATTCATTCAGCTAATTGTTTATTTTGCTTTATAAAAACATCTATATTCAAAGCCTTAAACATTTTTTATATTTACTGATTATAAAGTAATACAGTTATAACGTATTATAATCACAAAATAAAGTCTGAGTGTCTTGGAGTCCTTTTATCCAAGCTATATATTTTTATGTGCAGTACAGACAACTGTGAGCACAACATGGGTAATTATGTATTCAGTTTGAAATGTCCCAGTATTTACTCTGTCACCCTTGTGCAAAATTATTCAGTGGTAAATCCAATATGAGGTTGCAAGTAGCTAGTGCAATTATTTTATTTATTTCTATTTCTCTACACAGAAAAGCTATCCCAAAAGTTTGTTCACAAAAATGATAGTGAAACATGCCTTGGCAATTCATTTTATTTCTTACAGACAGACCATCCAGAAACCATTAAAAGCTCAGCAAGCCACTACCCATAACAAAAATTTTCTAGAGAGGACATTTTACCAACAACTAGAAACATATCTTCTGTTTTTCCCCTTAAGGAGCCTCAGACCATTTGCGGCTCTCAGGAGGTCATCAGGTCTGTAGGCAGAGAAAATTGAAGAGTCCAAAAATTTCTACTGAGAGTAACTTGCTCCCAGAACCTTGGTTTTGTACGTGACAGGAGTCCAGTTCAAACACCTCCATTAAATGCTGCAGTACCAGTGAGGAAAGCCACCTTTTATACAGGTTGGTGTCCAAGGGATTCTTGCCTTTCTTGGCAGGCAAAACTGAGCACTGCGGTGCCATTCTGCATCAATACCTTCTCTGTTCTCCAAGGTGCTCTGTTCGAGAGGCACAGCACAATAAACTGTTTCTTCCTGAACCCCTACATCTTCTTTGGGCCCCATGTGGTTTTTGAAGTCTGCTCAGAGAGTGTATCACAGTGAATGGCAAAGTTCACAGCTAAAAGAAAAAACTGCTATCTCTTGGACACGCCTGGATAGGAAAAAATATTCTGCTTTTCTACTATCATCTAATAGCAAGTGATTGTTCATAGTCAAAGTAGGCTGTGAGCTTTTGCAATTAATCATAGGGATTTTCTCAAGTAAAAACCCCTAAGAAATCCACCATCTTTATCTGTCCTTGTTTCCTCCAGCCCACTATCACTTTGCTGGGTTTGTGTCCACACTAAACTTCAGCCATCTCATTGCCAGCCATCTCCAACTATCAGTGGAACAACAGGATGAACTACTTATTCTCTTGTTTTCTCACCTATGCAACCCTGAAAAAACAGGTGATATTTGCCCTTGTATATTGCTTCTGTTTTTAAAAACTATATTTCCTCTTACAGTAATATATAGAAACACAGGGTACCAGATAGATGTCCAGCAAGGACAAATAACTATTGAAAAGACCAGTCAATATCACTCACTTACCTCCGACTTATTTTTGCCAGCAAAAAATAACCAACCTGAGGTCACAAAGTTGTACTCATAAAATTTGAAGTTTCTTCTAAAATTGAGAGGTTTTGTTTATTCCTTTAGAACTTGCTTTCAAATCATGAAGATTGTTGGTTTCTGTTGTACGAATTACTAAACACAAATATTTTATGTCATGCATTAGTACAGTAATTTTCCTGCCAAGCCAAATAAACAAGCACATGGAAGGATATTGGTATAATATTGCCACATGCAATAAAATACACTCTTCTGAAAATAGAAGTGCAAGAGGGTTTATAAATATTAAATATGTCAAATTTTAAAGGTCTTGCCACTCTTCTAATACTGTGGTGTTTCACATTTTATTTGAACAGTTCCAAATGCTGATGTCCCAAAGTTCATGCATTCTGAGAGCTACATTTGGTTTTGCTTGGCCTGGAACTTGATATCAGATCGTTGCTTTGGGCTCAAAGGTGGTACTGTGATAGCTTACAAACAGCGTTTCTGTAGAAGAAATTGGGGAGAAATAAGAGTTGAAAGGGAACATTAGTGTGGAGCCCAGAATAACCCTTTGAAATCTTGAACCACGAAATGAGTATAATATAGAAAAAGGTTGGCTTTTAGTATCTCTCCCTCTCTTTTTTTTATTTTTTTTTACTACCAGCTTGGGGAAAAAATATCACCTAGAATTTTATGTTTGAAACACTGAAAAAAATAAACAGGAACAACAAAACTCAGAATAGTTTGACCTAATTTATAACTTCTAAGTATTGGTTTCACTGAAATTTCTTTATCAAGATGCAAGCCAGGTTCTCCTACCATTTTTACCCTGATGCTTCTACTTTCATAAATCATATATCAAGTTGGTAAAGAGAAAGTCAGCACAGGCCTAGGAAAATTCAACAGGTTGGCAGCTATTTCTTATTCAATAATTTATGAGAACAAGATGTCTCCATTACATAAATAATTCTTTTGCATTTCATTCAATTATGCTTTTATTTTGGATGTTTATTATTGAGAGAAAGCATGGCTTTTGAAGGGCAAAGTAGATGTTCTGGGTTGAAATAATTGTTGAGCTCCAGAGATTAGTGATCTGTTATTAATAACCATCCGTAACATAAAATGTCCACATACAGAAAAATATCTTGCTTGAAGAACAAGCAAGATATGGTGTGAACCCAAAAGCTTAGACCAAACCAAATAGGTCAGAAATTTTTCAAATACATACCTCCCTCCCTAGAAAAGTAGGATGTATTGAAACCCAGACTTGCTGTTTACATCATTTGCTGCAATCAGTGATGGTGTGGCTACTGTGACTTTAACATATGACTAAAAATAGCCAATTAATAAAAAACAGTCTTTTCCTCATCAGCTACGTATGTAATCAGAGGACACTGAAGCTGCTGAAATCTTTGACCCTTTTCAAAGCTCTCTTTACTTCAGTTTCTCTCGGAAGAGGCAGCTCATACTTTGGCAATTGTAGGGTCCATCCCATTAAAACTTTGTAAACTTGCTGAAATCTTTTTTCATGATTCTGTGTTGATGACAACATGCCGGCATCTAAGATTGTATTTCATACATGCAAATATATGCATACATACAACTGCAAATCTTATATAAGGTTGTTACAACATGTAATATTTTTTTACGACATCTAACATGCTTTGGTAGATAGTTTATTTTAACTAACAACTTAAATGCTGTTAAGAGTTCAGGTGGTTTTGTGCACCCTTTACATCAGCCTGCAGTGGGAATTTCACTGGTTAGCCCAAAGCTGTCAGAGATGGGCATACAGTGACTCAGGCTAAGCACAAAAGGGATGAGCTGGGGAAAGTTAAAAAGTCCCTTACAAAATAATGGCCATTTTGTCTATAATCCAACATGTAACCACTAAATCCCCTCACCTTGTATTGTCTTAATAATGATTGATCCGTAACATTCTTGTTTCTACTATACTGATCCTTTAACCTTTTGTTGAGTTAGCATTCAAACACAGGAAAAACACACAAAAAATCTATTGTGATTTTTTTTTCCTGAGATCCTTACCAGCTGAAAAACAGAAGTTTCATCACTCTCTTGATTTTGTTTTTCAATATAAGCTCCTTCAAATTTGAATTCTTTGTGCTGGTGGCATCTACCTGCTGCCGCTTCCCAGGTACTGACTCCTATTTTGTATTACTTTTGTTTAGGCTTGTGTTTAAAAGCAGAAGGCTTCATATGTTCCCTTCAATTCTGTGCTCTTTTTCTGTTGATCATGCAGCAATGACTTTGACATTTTGGTGTCTTTCGCTCTATGAATATGACTGTCCCACCATGGCTTTGCTACAGCGAGTGTGGATTCAGGTTTCCAGAAGATCTGTATTCTCCAAGTTATCCTGCCATCTAATATGCAATAGGGAATACAAAAACCACAGGTGAAATTTGTCTGGGATGCATATATATTATTGATAGCAAATCTATTGTATGCACCCCAACAGCAAGAGGTTTTTGAAGTATATAATCTGGTCTGACGTTTGATTCTGATTTGCTTCTAAACTCTTCCTGATGCATGACCAAAAGACGTGCAAGCTCTGCTAATGCCATCTGTCAACTACTTGATGAATAAACATCTTTCAAAAGTTTACTGTTAAGATACAAAATGAGTTGATAGCTTGCAATAGTATGCTGCCAATTTCACTTCTTGATTCTTCTTGCAGTTTCTTATATGCATTCTTGATTTGCTTTTCTGTCATCATGGTTTTGTGGGTATCTATCCCCCAAGTTAACTGCCTTAGTCAACGAGATGTTTCCCCCTGTATGCTCTTTAAAATGTATTCCTCAGCACACAGCAGATCATACCTCATGGATTTCTGTTGTATCTGCTAAATCCATCAAGTTTCCATATAACTACAAATGTATCTGCATGCCAGAACTGAGATCCCATATTGGGATCTCATTAATAGGGCATAACTACTGAGCTGTCACATAATTCTATTTCATATCACAGGTGACAGGAGAAGCATACAAAAATCTGTGTATGATGACCAAAGACAGACATCGTAAAGGCACATTTTGTGTTCTTTAATTTTGTCTAGTAAATGTAGTCAATGAAGCCAAAAGATTATTCATCATATCTTTAAGCTGATGCCTATAGCAAGTTAGGTGGACATCACCCTACCCTTCAATGACTATATTGGCTGATTCTGCACTGTAGAGATCTACATGTGGTCACTTGAATGTCATTCATGATTAGATTAGATTAGGGATTGGATTGGAATTACGGATTAGATGGTAGCAGCCAGACTCCAATTCTACTGACATTTAACGGTTTTACCCATGTAGTGAGGACAGTATTAGAAATCCAGTGCTGTTTACTCGGCAGCTGCTAACTACGAATAGTCCATCAGCTGTACATTATTTATACYTCAGACCGCACAACTACTTAGATAGTTTACAGCTGATGGAGTTGTGCAGCCAGTGATGAAATCTTATGTTTGCTTAGTCTGTCAGACACCATGCATGCTGATGTGAGAGGTAACTGCCAAATCTGAATTGTTGCCTTTACTGATGTAGATAGTAATGAACTATAATTACTATTCACTTTTCCATATGTCGCTAAAGAATTTGTATAATTAACTCCATATTTAAATATGATTCATGTCTCCAAATTTAGATGTCTCTACTGGATCCAGGAGCTTTAGCATTCTTCATGATTTCAATTGCTTTGCTAATTTCTTCAAGGTAGGGGGCTGTGTTAATTTTACAACACTTGGATGATCTATTTCTTAGTAATTTATTTATTCATAGTTTTTTGCTCATCATCTGAGGGTGTATCGATGAGCTATCTAAAACCAAACTCAATTTGAAAAAAAGGTTAAAGTTAAAAAACTGTTAAATTGGCTCCAGTTTTGATACTTCTAGATTTTAAAAGTCTTATAGTTTGATATAAATGAATTTGTGTAGCTGTTCCAAAATACATGTTATTTTAAAATGTAGAAATGAAAATTTATGACAAAATAACACATTTTATAATGTTTATTTGTAACAAAACATTTAAATTGTCCCAGCTTGAAATTTTATGGTTTAACTTTGTGAAAAATCAGATCTCAGAAATTCTCACAGGATGGACAAACTGCTTCCCATAACTTGACTACTAATGTCTCCATTCAGTCACTGGAATAATTGTGTTTCCCAACCAAAATGAGGGTGCAGGGACCATGAGGTGAACAAACTCTCCCTAAGAACTGCTTAGCAAACCCTCATAAAACATATTAGCTCATATTCTTTAACCATGTGGTTATCATATGTGCTGACATTCCCGGATCATAATATTTCCAGTTTTTCCTGAGTCAGTTGTTCTGAGTTGACAGAGGCACAGCTGTTGAGTTTTACCTTGATTTGGTTCCCCTCCTACTCACACACAAACATCATATCAATGATTCAAATATAAGATTAATGCAGGTCCTCCAAAAGTATGCATACAACGTGTCACTTAACAGTGGCGTTTTTTCTTTCTTTCTGTGATCATGCACCCCAGGAGGAAGCACAGTTTAGCCATGTTTTCTATGTTACATGTAATCTGACACAACAAAAAATTACCAAAAGGACATCACTGTCACAGCTTAAAAGAATGTATTTCTTTAGTAAGACCAGTGCGCTCTTTGAACTTCATAATTACATGCACAATTGCAGAAAATAAATTGCATGAATCTGGAGAGCTGTATAAATAATGCAACAGAGTGTTTTGTGGGCTAGAAATATGGTTATAGGACCGATGAAGATGGCAGGACAGGTGAAACAAATCCACTTCCCAAGATCCATGCATGCTGCCTTTTAGTGACAAGCTGAAACACATCGGATCCTTGAAAACCAAGTGTAAAGTTTAGATTAATGGTGCCACTGGGTCTTATTCTATTTTTTAACAGAAATGATGGGCAGTCCTATGACTTATGAGTAGTAATAAACAACTCAATATTTACCAATAGAGTAACAGATCAAATATAAACACATGAAAAATTCTAGCAGTTGCGAGTGATTCTTCACAGCTTTCATAAAATAAGAGTAACAACATTACCATAACAAAGACGTGTGATCCTAAAACAAATCCTTGCTTTCCAAATACTTTAAGAATTAAGATAAATAATCAAGGAAGAGCACTCTTCACAGATCCAGTCTGAATTAAACAGAAAAATGTGTGTGTGCAGAATTTGTAATTTTTTCAAGCACTCCCATAGGTACCGTCACTCAAGTCATATTGAAAAGACAGCCTCAGTAAATCTGTGAGGCATTATGTTAGTAGATTAGCAGGAGTTCTGACAAACATGGAAATACTGTCAATGGTACACTGACAAGCACTGTAACTGAATGGGGATCAGATTGAATTACTGTTGTGTGGAGTAAATTAAATTGTGGAGCTTGAAGGAGACCTACCCATGTGTATATAAAGTACATCTAACAGAAGGATCACTTACTGAGCTGTTATCTAGACACTTAGCAAGGTCTTGCTATAAACAAGATAGCAGCAGATGACTGGGTTTTATTTAAATTAAAATCACAAAGAGCGAAATTCAAATGACTGAAGCTAGGGCCAACAATGTACCTCTGTGAAAGCAGAAGCTGCTGGTAGAAAGTTTTTATGGAGAATCCTTTTCCCTATTGCATATCATTCCGTGAACATCCCATGCCCCTTACAAGGATCAATACTGTTAGTCCCACACAGTTTTCTAAATATTTACAATTAATTTGTTAACACTGCCTAAAGTTGTTCAGTTAGACTCTGAGGGAAGCGTTGTTGTCAGGTACATCTACCCTGAAATACAGGCACCTTTGCCATCAGAAAATGGTGAACATGTTATCCTAGTTGTGATGGGTGACTATCTGTGTCTGCCTGTTGAAGCTCTTGCCCATCTCAGACCTTCCTGGGCAAATGACACATGTAATGTCCTCTATATTCCTATTGTCTAAGACCTGAAAATGGCTCAATAACTTGTGTCTGCCAGGAGAGTCAACCTAAAAAGAGCATGAGACACATCTTGCAACATCCCTGCTGTTTGTAAACCGTATTTGCTACCACAGATAGGCATTGCATCATTTTCTGGAGGTGATGGTAACACTTGAGGCATCAAATAGCATTGATTTTTTTCTTATTTTGCTTTTTTTGTCTGTCAGAAATTCCTGATGATTCTGACATCAGTGTCCAGGAGTGCAGGAGTTCTTGTTTTCACTTTTAAGCTGAAACTAAATGTCAAGGGTACATGCCATCTGGGCACCAGTAGAGCCACTTTGTATTTTAACTGCATGGCATATTAGACTGATTCAAAAGGCTTTATCAGTAGTCATTTCATGACGTTACAATATTTTAAATTTGTACTTCATTGCAAACTGCTTAGATCCACTGAATAATTTTCAATATTATGTAAAGTCTTTCACCTTAGGAAAAGTCAATATGTTACATGTAAGCATGCATTAAGATATGTTACTTTTAGTAAGGTCATGTAATAAAAATAAGAATCATTGTCCAGGACAATTTTTCACAGGTAAAATAAATTAATCTATTCCCAATTTACCACCAAAATGTGCTTTTTCTCTTGACTTGACCTGCAGTTTGGCATATGAAATAAAAGTTTCCCTAATGTTCCTCTGAGGACACTMTAAAATATCTCTGGCCCTTCTCTTACATTTCTTTTACCTCCATCTAAGTCTCATGTGCTCTTTTCCACATATTTTCCTTTAAAACCTGAGGTGTTCCTACACAAAATCTCACCCAGTTCTGAGAACAACCCCTTACAGTGATAACAAGGTTTCAGAATGCACTGTCCCTGACATCTCTGGCTAGTCACTTTAGGTGTTTTCTATCATGTCTGACATTCAACTTTATCTCTTGAAATCATTATCCAGATTTCATCTGAGATCAAACAAGATTTTTACTGGACTGATACTGATATTCTATCTTTCAACTTTTCTTCCCTGTCCAGGCACTGGAGTGCATATCTGAAGTCTCTATATCTCTTCCAAAACTCTATTTTCAAATGCTGCATTTTTATCTGGGGGAAACAAAAACCAGGAAAAAAAAATAATATTCAAATACATTTTAAGTTTGAACAAATGGGTTTTTAGGGTGAACTAGTTTACTTTCTGTTCCCCATTGTTTTCCTTACAATTTTGTGAACTGTGCTAGCTTGTGTATGGTCTACAACTTAAAGTTACAATACATGAGTTGTTTCAGGTTGAGAGATCAGTCATCACTCACTGCAACACTGCTTACTTTTTCTATGGGTTATTCCTCTGAGGTAGCAATACTGGTGCCAATGTCTTTGTCTTGACTCGGCTGCTCACTTATTCCAGCAAAGTGATGTAATTTTACATTGTTTCCCAAATGTCAGAAGTTCTCTTGGTTTGTGCATGCAGCTTTTTGGACAGGATTTTCTGGATGCCATCTTTGAACTTCTTAGATCTTTCTTTCTCTATCTTATTGTGGTATTTTGAATTTGTCATTGTGTGCAGTGTATCAGAGCACTATCCACCTACTTTTAAGACAGTGTGTGCTGACACGCATATTAACAAATGTTAATTGCTTCATCAAAGTCTAGCTTTTGCTCTTCTAAGAGTCTTTATCCAAGTTTTGGTTTCAGATCCTGCTTAGATCTCTTATTAGAGACTCAGTTCCTTAAACTGTAAAATGCTTTTTCTTTGTTCCAGTAACTCTCCTRTATATTCACATCTTCCTGCAGTCTGTTTTTAAAACATACCATTCATCTTTTGCTTTCGTGTGGTCTTTGGTACTCTTCCAGGGTCTGCAATAGCTGCTTTGTGTCTTTTCCCTGAGCTTAACTGAAAACAATGAAAAACCTCTATTATTTCAGAAACTGCTATTATGAGAAATACATTTCTGATTAATTTTCTTTTTGCTGGAAAACTTTCATCATTACAGCTAATGCTGTCTTTACCTTTGTTTGTGTTTCTGGAGAATTTAAGTCACAGTGGAGCTCTTAAATGTTAGAGTTGAACTAAAAATACTATTTACTTGATCTTCATTTAGTACAGCCATCACTCAGAGCCAAGCCATCTATTGCAATTCTGCTTCACTCCAGCTTTGCATGGTGTGAGCTCTGTGCAAGGTGAACAATCTGGCTCACACTAGAGCCTCATGTAAGGAGCAGCCCCCTCCTGGCTGGAAACTTTGGTTGCATTCTTGAGATGAGAGAAGGCAGGGACGGTGTCACCTCTCTACTTGTCACCCATCTATTCCTCATCCATATGCATCTCCCTGTTCTCAGCATTTAATGGTTAAACTTCAATTCTGGTATCGTCTCATTACAGTCAAAACCTGTTTTGCTACCCACATCAGCAGTTGCTGAGTAGAGCCAAGGGTACAAACCTTGGAAGGCAATGCCCTGAGAGGATTGTACACACACTCAATCTGCACTGAGGGCAGGTTATATTAACAGGCACAAGGGGAAGAGCACAATCAAGGGACAGTGCTTGTTAGACTAGCATACACTTGGAAAAAACTTGGTTTAGCAATACTTGCCACTCCTTGATTATTTCTATTCAGACTCAGCTAATCTGAAAAGAAAAACTGGATAGTTTCTCAGATACTGCATGTGGCAGCTTTTGGCAAATGCCAATTTTGTATAGGGCGACACTGTGTATATATCTTGAAGACTGGTGGAGTGGAATGGACTAGTAAATCACTATTTACTGCTAAATAAGCCTCACTTCTGTCAGGCTAAAAAAAATGAAGTGATGAAGTTCTGGAAATGACTAGATTCAGTCCTGTGGTGGGGATGCAGGAACACCACATGTCTAGATAAAATTCTCAGTCTCCCTACTTCAGAATTCCCAGGTGACTTTTATAATTTTTCCAATAGTCTCATTTTTAGAAACATGTAACTGAATATAAGTTTTAGAGCAACCAAGTGTCAAACAATTGGTCTGATTTTCATGACCACTGAGTACATCAGGGTTCTAGTTTTGAAAATCGTCTCACTTATTTAGCAATAAAATAAAGATGTAAAGAGCATCTACCTTTAGGTGCACAGCACTACATATCCAGGCTCCAGTTTATTACCTATAGTTTCTTATGACATCAGTGTAACTTCTTTAAAAGACAGTAGCTGTGAATTTCAATACCTTAAAATCACCTGTTCAGAGTAGCCAAATGATATGTTTCTCTGTCCTTCTGAAATGAAAACAAACATACAGAATGCCCAGTTAAAGAATCACTTAAATGCCTATGTTCATTGCATTATATTCAACCTAAAGCCATATATATTTGACCAGGGGTTGGAGGCAAGGCATTTCCTAGAAAAGTCCTTAATGTTTGCAAATTCTTAGCTATAACAACATATTGAATGCCAAGATATGATGTGAGGGCTTGTTTGTTTCTATAGCTATGAGGTAGCAGTGGAATATTTTATGTACGTATTTTCCTACTGAGTTTCTCCATCTTGTAGCATATGTGCTGATGAGTATCAAGTGGAAGAGGCAGCTTAGAAACATGATCTGTTTTATGGGTCTGTATTGTCAAGGAACAACAAGAAAGAGTGACAGGAACTCCAATGTAACAGATAAAACTGAACGTATTTATTCCATGGCTTCCCACCTCTTTTGTCATAGAGCAAGACTGAAAGTCTGTTTCTGCATATGTTTCCCATTGAATTCAGGAACTGGTAAACCATGGAGTTATTTTTTTAAGTTCCTGTTGCTTATCAAAAATTAATGAGAACAACTGTGTGTACTCTCCACATTTTATTTGATGTATAAACAGAGTAGTGGAGTTAACTGTGAAAACTGTTTACTTTTGAGGGGGGAATAAAACCCACTCAGATGCTGCCTTTTTTCAAGCTGTGAAGTTTTTCCCTCCATAGCACATATGTCTTGCTACAATCTGGCAAACATATCCACAAAAAAAAAAAAAAAAAAAAAGCCAACCCAAGATAATAATCTTTTTTTTTTTTCCCCCGCTTGCACTAGAAACTAAGAATTCATGTAAATTACATATAGTTTCCCCTCTCTATAAAAGTATCAAAATGACACATTAAATATTGGCCTCCATGACTGTGCTGGCATATGAACCTAAAGCTAGTCACAAGCAAGGAAAGGAAGCATGCTCAGTTTGAACTGTTTTCTGAACAAACTTTACAGTCCAATAAAACAGAAATTCAGTTTAATAATATTTCACTTATCTTAGATGTAGTGTGCAGGGCCAATAGCCTAAAACATACATTTCTCAACTGAAAGCATTGTTATTAAATGTAATACCTGCCAAGAACTGTCCCAGTTGTATGCATAGTGTTTCTCGCTGCTGTTTTCTCTGCAATAATGGCCTCTCATTTTGATTTATGCACATTTACCTAGCTCCCCAAGGGTGTCCATACTTTTGGACATGAAATAGGCTTGTGTTTTGGCAAACTCCAAGTGTTTAAGTGAGCCAATACTTTTTTTGTGTATTTCTTGGCCTAAGTGGTAAATAGACCAAATATTAAAATACATATTTTATAGTACATTACTTACATCAATTTTAAGCCAGTCTTGCAAATATTTCTCCAGCACTGTTTAATTTCTGTCTATTCTGGACCTAAGTGACACTGCAGAGCATAAAGGAGAGTTGGATCACATTTGTGAGAATGATACGGTTTGCTAGGACCTTTCAGGCTTACAGTGCCGAGCATAAGGAGAGGACAAAGCTCTTCTCAGAAGACATCTGTGGAAAATGCAATGAGAAAGTAGAATTAGATCAAGCCAAAGCTCCATCCTGCCCTAGTGAGTTGTTTTACCAGCATGACTGAGAGGCAGCCCGGCAAGAATCTGACCAACTGGTCTACCTCCAGCCTCCCTCCACTCATACAAATGAATCAATCATTCTCCTGGGATAGCAGAGGTACGTGATACTCCACGCATCCATATGTGTGTGGAGTCACAATAAGTACATCCCTAAATCCTTTGCAAAAGCATCTCATACAACTAAAGTTATTGGATTCAGTGGAAATGGTCATGTAAGTTTTTTTATTTATCGAGTTCTTCCCAAAACAAAGACATAAATGAGCAAACTTATTAGTAGGACTGACAGAATAATTCCTGTTAAGGACRGAAAATGACAAATGCAGAAATATTTGGAACAAAGTATTGGATATGAACCTGAGAGGTGCTCAATACCTATTGTGACTGCAAAATACTGCTTCTCTTCCTACTCTCCTTCTGCATCTGGGGGCTCCCTTCCCAAGAGAAAGGGCAATGACAATACTCTTTATGTGAGTGATACTTCAACAATTCTTACTTTGTAACGTAATTTTTGGGTCCCCAAGGCACTAACTACATCAGCATGTAGAGAAGGGCAGTCTGTCTTCTTGCTTTTCCTGCCTTCCACATCCTTTGCTCAAAGTCACGTCTTGCCCTGAGTCTGACATTCCTAGCAAAACCCTTCATCCCACACAGAGCTCAGCATCTGAGCCCCTCAAGCAGTCACAGAATTTTCTGAGGACTCATACCTTCTTTTTGCAGTGGCCTCAAATGTTTATGAGCTAACAGCTGCTTGCTCTTCTTGTCAGCCACATTTCTCAGTCAGTAGCTGCACATCTTCAGATTTAGATTCACCATGTTACCCAGCAGGGAGAAGTCACACGCCTGACTTCTTCAGCAATATTTAATGAAACTGAAACTGAAGCTTCTTCAGTTGTTGTTGCTTTTACAGCAGTTACATTTTCTGGCTTAGCGGTCCAGTGGATAAGGTAATGAATGGGGAGTCACAATGAAAACCTACATGTCTCAATCCTATTATTTCAAATTACCTTATATTTATTGTGGAGCAGTGGACACATGGTGTGGAATTCATCAGCTGTAATTAAGTAATCTAGAATTAGGTATCTAACTCTGAATAAGACTCCATAGGTTTCTTTTGCAAGCAATGGAGACACATAAGGAAATTGCATAGGGCAATTCATTTCCTAGTAAAATATGTCCACCATGAGTCCTATAAACTGTTCTGTCCATTAGCCAAGGGAACTCACCGTGGTAAGCCCAGATATAGACATCTGATTTTTAGAAATCTAAATTTCCTCATGATGGCTCTGATACATGGTAATTCAGGAAATGACAGGAATTTGTAAAAATGTCAGAGCTTTGTGTTTCTAGTTCTTCACTGCCCTCCTTTGAAAAAAATTAATTAAAAATGTTAAGAATCCACATTATCACTGTTACTATTTCCCCTGCTTTAATAACAAAAAATCCTCATGATGTTGGTTGATATGAAATGCTTTATATTTGYAAAATCAACATTTTTGATCTGCCAAATTACTCACATAGAGAAGTCAAAAGCTGGTGGCAACATAAATTAAACCAAGGAAATTCAGGAAGAGCTGTTTCGTTGAAAGGGCTCTGAACATATGGAATAAATATTCGAAGGGAAGGCTGAGGCTGAGAAGTGTAAATGAGTTCAAGAGAGCCTCAGATTTCCTTCTTGAGCACGAAAGAGGTCAAGTCATAGAGAGAAAAGACAGAAAAGTGGGATTAAGGTAAACCAAAAAAAGCAGACATGCTGGGCCAGATAACTTTGTCCTGTTTGTAAATTTCATGTTTTCAGCAGAAAAAAAAAGTGACTACACAGATGGTCTGTGTTATTCCTACATCCTTTGAAATTCAGTTTCCAAAAATGTCACCTTGTTCCGTATCCTCTCGTGTAGCATAAAGYGCGTACACTGTTTTCCAACATGTTCACATGCATTCTTGCTGTCAAGAATGGTCTACTTCATTAGCCGTCACCATGGAAAAATGTGTGTAAGAAGGGGGATATAAACATTAATAGCATCAAATTCTGCTGCTGAGATCTGCATGAGAGAAGGCTGCTGGTGGCTCACTCACAGTGTGTCCAAATTAGTGAACAATTTGGCCCAAAAAGAATGAATCAGTGCTGAGGCTGCTGTATTTTTGGTCAGTGCAGCTCTGGGGTTTTCTTTTAGTATAGAAAAAAATCCCTCCGCCTGCCGTCATCAAAGCTGTCTGAATGTCCTTTAGCTCGGATACTAAAAGTAACCTGTTAAAGGTTGGAAAGCATTTAGTACAGAGCGGAATATCCMGTTTGGGTTGATTTAGAAGGAATCTACCTAGTACGTACCAAAGCAGGTTTGCAAAGGGAATTAACATGGAGGATCTGTATGCTGTTGCTCCAGATCAAAACGTGCATGGAGATGTAGTCTTTCTTACCCAAGTTCACGCTCGACTAGCTCTCTTGGGTGATATGATTTGCTCCATCTTATCAGACACCACTTCGCTATGGAGACTGCCTTTTGGATACTTTCTGATTTCCATAACATCATTAAATGAATGGAACAGAAAGCATTTTGAGAGCTCAAGTTATCCTAGAAATCCTACAAACCACTTTTGGGTTGGGCTTTGCTCCTGATCTTCTCAGACTGATTACTGGCAATGGGACCAGTCTCAGAGTTCAGAGAAGGCTGTTGCAAATTCATCCGGAATTTCTTCTGTGGCATTCAAGCAAGCAGCCACCCCATCTCCCCTCCCTTGTCCATTCTCATGGGATAGATGAGAAAGAAGTATGTTCCTTTCTGACAGCACAGACCAGAGGATGTATGCAGAGTTTATGACCACTAGTTTAAGACCCAAAATAACAAGAGCTTAAATCAAAACTTATATACTAGAATTTTCCCTCTGATAAGATTGCTTGAAAATGTTTCTCTTTGTCACAGTCTCAGCTTTTCCTTTAGYTTTTACTTCTAAATCATGGACACCTTGTTTTTCACCACCCCACAAGACACACAGGCACACTACTACCTGACCCTTCTATGCAGTTTATAAAATGCCTTGCAGGAATTATACACCTGGACAAACCCAGTCCTGTGCTCTGGCTCCATTTGGACCCATTGCCTCCCAGTAACAGTGCAACATACCCACTCTTGCAGCCTGCAGCCATCCTTTTTCCAATGGCACCCTCATTCCCTAAAAGGGGAAGGCTTAGCAATAGGAAAGAGATTTCCTGCTGTGTTTACAGCAGCAAAGAGTTTTGGTGAGGTGCAGATCCCAATTCCAGCCAGTTATGGGCAAGAGATTAAAGCTCCTGTAATGCCCTGGGGAGAAAGAGGACATGACTCTACCTTTGTGGCTCTCAGACCTATCGTGGGTGGCACATGTTCAGAGATAAAAGAGCCTGGAGAAGTCCATCACCCAATTTCCTCCATAACCTTCCTTCTCTGCCCTTTTGTGAATAGGGGACACCAGAACATATGTTTGTTGTGTTAGAACATGTTCATGTTTAAAGACAGCAAATGAACTGAACACCAGGGAAGCTCAGAGCCTTTTGAAGAGTCTCATTTCCTTAACAGAGTGACTTTGGAGTCTGGGGGGCTGATCCTTAGCAAAGCTTGTATAACATGAAAGGAGAGTTCGGCCCTGATCATATTACTCTTTTTCACAAAAAGTACTAAAAATAATAAAGTAATTGAGAGTAAAGGCAGTTCCACCAGTCTATAAACACTAGCCTAGTAAAGTCTATAAGAGGCCAAATATTGCTTTAAAAAAATAACACAAAAAAMCACAAAATAGGATTTCACCTTTGTTGGCATCCAGCCTTCCTTCATACAATCTCCAGACATTTATGAATACAGTTCATGTTTTTTAATGGTCTTGAGGTGTACATCAGAACTCATCTTTATGACTAAACATGTACATATGTTTCTGACTGTAATTCTTTAAGAATTTTACATAGAACTTTTTAAAGTTCAGAGCAATTCATACACCTTATGTCGATACGATACACATACTATGTTTGTACATTTGTTTTGGAAAGGAAAATTGCTAACAAAAACTGTACAATAAAGAAAATCAAATATGACTGATGAAAAAGTTATCTAATTAAATATAAAGAGGCACTGCATGCTCTCCTCTTCCCTCACAAAATACAGAACGGATTTTAATTTGAGAGGAACATTAGGCTATCTTAGATTGCTCTAAGGTGACTAAATAGTTAATTTTGTTCTTTCTTTTCTTAATACAGTCTCTGCCAGAGTGACTGCTCGGTGTTTGCTGGTGTACGACATGGTGCTTCACCACATGCTGGTCTGTCAGAGAGCCACACAGTGGCATCATGAATATTTTCATACATAAAGTTATATTTTTCTTGCACTCAGACACCARTACTGCCAGGAAGTTGTTCTTGTAGCTGTTTCTGTGCCTTTCTTTTCCCTACATCTGAGTGCAGCGGGGAACACAAGGGGTTAAGTGACACTGCTCGTACCATGTCTGTCTCAGTGGCAGGGCAGGAGGTTATGCAGCAGGGATCTCATAGGAAGGTGAATGCTTCTCCTAATGAGGTGAAGCTGATGGCTCTAATGCAGTGGAACAGCTGCAGCGGGCTCTTTCCCAGCTCAGAGTCACACTGAGATCAGATTCAGCGTATAGCAGCTCTGTTTTCTTCACACACTATAATTATGATTGATTTGCAAAAGATGTAAAACTCCTTACCTTTTTATAACAAGAGCTTTAAGCTTGTGAGGCATTGAGGAAGGGGGTTTTGGTGCTGTTCCAGCGGGGACTAGCTCCCTTCCGCCTCCTCAATCTTCTCCTTGGCTGACAAGGTTAGTTTCCCCTTTTGCTGCAGTCTCCTTAAAGTGCTGGGAGATCTGGGTGCCGGGACAGACCAGGAATCCTACCTTCAAGGTTTTACTATAGTACAAACACATCAGCCTGCCTTGTTCCAAATTCAGATGATATATAAAACACAGATACAAGAGACTCGTGACTTTTCTGCTTCATTATTAACAATTCTACCATTTCCATTAATGGCCCTATACCATAGTTAGAATTCATGGCAGATGTATGCACATGATTTGCTGCCTGTGAAATTCTCAAATTGCTTCCCTCAAAGCTAAAAATTCAACAGAAAATGCCTGATTCCCCAAATTCACCAGCTGGCTCTGTCCTGGTTTTGTGCCCCACTGCCCAGACATTTAGATCGTCTCCCTCTCCTGGATTCCCAGGGGTCAGGAGGAGTCCACGAGGCATGTATTACACCAGTGTGTGCTACGGGTTTCTGAACTGGTCTGGACAGCCGAGCAAAAGGGAGTTTCACAGTATTCCCACACAGATGTTGGGTTTCTGGAGGAAAGTGAGCTGGCTTTCAGTCAGCCAGCAGGCTCAACAGAAGTATTCAGGATGCCTTACCCATCCACAGAGACCTGCTCACAGAAAATTGTCAGTCTCTACTACTATTAAACAGTCTTTAGTTCAGGTGGTTACTACATCTGTTGGGGGTCTAAGAATTTTAACATAGGAAGCCCTTTTTCCTAAAAAAAAAAGAAAAGGAATTAGTCTTGGCAGGTAGCACACACAAGTTTGGAAGTGCTAGGGTAAAAACTTTTATTATGAACAAAGTTCTTTCCCCAGATTTCAAATTATTATTCAGTCTTTAACTATGTGATCATGAAAAGTGTCCAGGGTACAGAGCAAGCAGAGCAGAAAGCTTCAAGAAAAGAAATGATCGTTTTCTTTCCRGTGTGTAAGCATCAGATTAGACCAGGACACAGGAACCTTCCCTGCCAAAACATTGCCTCATTGGGACAGCTTAATTCTGGCAACCTCTAACATTTGCTGATTTGACACTGCAAATTGAACACTCTTTTAATATAATTTCTATATGCATTATTGCATAAAACGTATTGTCTGCATAACTATACGTGCTTTGTGATTTAGCAAAGAGGCCAATTTTCTTTTAAAGTTATAAGACAAAATAATGACACTGCTGCTATTACAAAATCACAGTATACATCCAACTTATTATGACACAGTTTCGTCAATTGCTAGGTTCAGTAGTGTTTCTAAATGTAATGGCAGAGTTCAAAAAATATTGTTAGGAATTTTTGAGTGAAGTAATAAATAAATTATAACTAATAATAATATTTTCAGCAAATTGCTGACACTTAAAGGAATAAAAGCTGTAGAGCCAAATTGAACCATATGCTTTTTGAAAAAGCAATTTCACAAGTGGAAACTCTATTAGTGTCTCTGTATGTTATTAGGACAGCAGGATTTGTTCTGCAACTAGACTTATTTGCTGTATTAGATTAGATTCAGTTGGCCATTATGTACAGAAGTATGCACAGCTGTCCAATATGCACTGTCGAGTCCGTAGAAGCTAAAACAGTATTTTCATCTATTTTTATTTATATATCGTGTTTCTCGGTATATGTTTTTCCTCTACAGTATTCCAGTTGCTAAAAACCGATTATGGTAGAGAGAAGAAAAGTGCATTGGCATCATCTGCTTTGCAACTTCACAAAGAATCAGAGATGTGCAGAAACAGCAGAGGGAATTAAAACTCCATATGCAATCGGAGATCTAATTCTGTGAGATAATCACCATCTTTTAACTTTCCTTACATGTTGGCAACTAAGGTGTAAATTGTCACATAGATAAACTTTTGTTCAATTTGAAATGACACGTAAGGTGACGCTAGCTGTCAAGAGTTGTCCTGAGAGAAGCAGCAGCTGAAGCTATTGTATCCCAGCTGCCAAAGCCCAGGACTAGAGGAGGGTTGAGAAAATGTGTATGACATACTGCTGCCTAATGCATCTGAAGATTGTAATTGGAGATATTCCTGACAACTAGATCTTCTGATATTTCTTCTGTTGCTTTGTGCCAACTAACAAGGACATAACAGACAAGATAGGAACCAGGACTGAGTCCTTCATCTGAAAAAAACGTTTTTGTGAGTTTTTTTTTTTTTCTACCTTACAATTTCTCTCTCGCTCTCTAAGAACATGTTGATATCAAATGACAACAAAGCCAGTTTATCAGCATTTTGCTAGTATTTCAAATTGGAAGCCACGAGAGATGCATGAGTCTCATCAATTGCACAGGCAGCTCTCAAAAAATCTCACTGGAAGAACGGATGAAGACAGACTGAGTAAACCAGAAGACGTGTTAAATCCCAGTGTACAGCTTCCTCTTGAGTATGTGCTTTAAACAAGTCTTTCAAGGATGCTTACTTTGCCATGTCTATTAAAAAAAAAAAAAAAAAAAAAAACACCAAAACAAACCAACAAAAAACAGATAGAGGAAAAATCAGCATTTTGTTATAAGTAGCTACTACATGCTTTCAAAAGAGCAAAAATAGTTCCTGTAGCTTCTGGGATGAATAGAAAGAATGTAAAGCTATTTCTGATTGTTTTGCTGAAATCCTGCTCTCACAGAGCTCCTTGAGGACAGACACGGTGATGACAGTCTATGCTATTTCACAAAGCTTTTGTAAGTTAGTTGGATGGAATTTATACTTTCAGAGACTGACAGATGACTAGCCAAGTCTGAACCTGGATTACCTGTAGCTAAGTGCAAAATGGTCATATTTTGCCTATTTAACCCAAATTTTGTTGAAAATGTCCTTGTTGCACATGGAAAGGTCTCTCCCCCTGGACGTTGTGCAATTTAATCAAGCCCGATGCCTCACTGACCTCTGGAGCCTGCAGAGAAGACCTCCCAAGGGCCAAAGTACAGCCAGCCTCAAGTGGGGCAGGATGAGCTCTGYTGGGCAGCACTGAGGAATGGGATGGGGTCAGAAGGACAACTCCCTGCTGCTCAGGTCACATCTGGAAAAGTAAACTCCACTGGTGAAGCTATCGCTGCAGTGGAGGCAGGAGCCTTGGCGACCGCCAGATTTTCACTGTATTAAGATAATATACCGCTGTTAAACAATAAAGAGCTTCTCCAGATTAGCCTTACATTAAAAGAAAACACCCTCTAAGAAATCGCAAAAGAAATGTAAAATGCCTTGGAGTGGGAAAAAAACAAGACCATTATTGTTAGGATTCTGGGTTTTTTTAATACATCATCAGTGCTATCTTTTCTCTCCTTCTTTTCCATGCTTAAATTTAGTAACATTGTAAGAGAACATCATCATTCTGCTGAAGCAGAGGTCCTTGCTATCCCTTCCTTTTGTCCTGGCTAAGCTACTGCAGAGATTCGTTTCTCACTAATACCTCTGCATGCGCAATTAACAGCTGATGCAAAATTCCCTTGCCTGGTCTCTGCTGGCATCGAATAGCTACAGCTCATAACTCCAGACCTGGCTCCGTTACACTGCTGGTTGTTAATCTGAGCTCATATTAGTTTCAAGGTGTTCTTGCTACATTAGGAAGACCTTTCATCTAATTCTGACAATTCTTGGACCCTTCTTTTCCATAAATCTCTCCTTTTCCCCAGTTGCTGAGTCCTGGCTTCCACTTCCGAGATAAATGATAACTGACAACTGGTAACTTGCCCTTAGGCAACATTTTCTGCAAATGCTAATACCTGGGTGTTCACAAACCCTTAGTCTCTTCAGTGAAGGTCCTTGCAGGAAATTTTACAATGTGAAACAAATGCAGGACAGCTGCCCATATCTTTGATATTGATTTGCTGTTGCTAATTTAACACACTGTCAAGAAAACATTGCCAAAAGAAGTCAAGGCTACTTCAATTCTTCAAGCGAATGGTCTATTCTCCATCTTTGTCATTGCAGATTACAGCCTTTGAGAGCACTTAGTGATGTGTAGGTGTAACAGATAGGACAGTCAATATGATTTAGTTGCTGTTAAAAGGGCCTCATTTCTACTTCCTTTACAAACTACCTACTTYCACCTCCCATTACAAACCAAGGTATGAATATTACTAGAAATCAAGGAGTTAATGGCATCTCATAAGAATTCATGATTTCTCATAGACTTTCTGCCAGTTTCCCAGATGAAATTGTACAGGTACAGGCAAACATACTGGAGAAAAGAAAAGGGGAAAGTAGAGTGGAGCGGACAGAGAGCAAACAGCTAATTTGAAACCTTTCAGAGACTCTACCCATCATTAGCATTCCCACAGGGTTTTTTTTCCCCAAGGGCAGGAAAAGGCCAACACATTAAAACTTTTTAGTCTTCTAATCTAATCTAAGGGACTCATAGCAACAGACAAATCTCTCCTAATTGTCTCTAATAAGTAAAATAACATGAGAACCAAACTCTGCTGGAGACATTCCAGGAATCTTCATTTCTTCATTTCTGCCTGCTCCCTTATGATGGTAATTTCTTTTTATCTGCTCTTCATTTGTACTGATTACTTCCTTTACAAATTAGAGCTGTACTTTTACTGGCTGCATGTCTGTTTCTTTATAGTCAGGGCTCTGAAAAAGTTTCAAAAACAAATCCTCCAAGGCTTTGTTTTGGGTTTTTGTTCGTTGGTTTGCAACAGCAGAGGCAGCAGAAGGAGGCTCTTTCTCAGAAGTGCAGGGAGACCTGCAGAGCCCTTCTGCTCTCCTTAGGAAGCCTGGTAACCACAGCTCCTGGGCTCTGCACAAGCTGACAAGGAAAGCTCTGCCTTTGCAAAGCATTCAGAAATCCTTACGTAGTAAGTGCTCTGTGTGTGTATGTGTGTGCGCATATGTAAGATGAATTCATTATATGCTCCATGCCCATCGAGCCCTTATGTTTCAATGCTACGATCTCCTTCAGCTTCCTAGCCAAGCCCTGCTGGTTGGCACCCACATTTCTGTCTGTGTTATTGGCACTTTTTACCTTTCTGCCCACACAGTTACAACAGTCGTGGGTCTAGTATGTACAGAATGGTGAACTCCAGGGCATATTTGCTACAACATCACTGTTGTTATTTTCAAACAGAAATTCAGGTGGGAGTGAAATCCTTTAGGCCTTTAATGAGTTTCCAGCACTATCCAGGCCTGCAATAATTCTCTAGGGTTAAAGAATTGAAATAATTATTGACCTCAGTCCATTTCTTTTTTTTTTTTTAAATTCAGATATAATTATTTCCTCAGCTGTCTGCACACAGCTATTCCTGTGGAGATTTAGATTTTCTGACCTTGGTCCAGGCATTATCTCTTGCTATGAATAAATTTAGTCAGAAAGCTGCTCACTAAGGGAGTACCATCACCCCAATTTGTCTTGACTGGCATATGCCTATTGAAAACTTCCAGAAATTTAACCTGAAATTAATGTTAAGTTACAGATATTGAAGAAATTACATCAGAGCCAATGGAACCCAAGCAATAGAGTACAAATGCTAGTATCTGTATTTTGAAGGAAGCTACTCTCTTTATTTTTAGACATTTCAGTGGAGAATATGTCAGGACAGTATACTAAAAACATGTAGAAACTTCCAGACATCTATTGTTTGAACGAAGTCTTCTTTTGTAACATGCCAGTATACTGCTTTGGTGGGAAATGTATCAGGAAGAGTATAGCAAGTCTATTAAGTTCATAATCTAGTAAGGACAAGCATTTCAGTTAGAAGATCCTGTGGCTTTGAGGTTCAGTTTAGATCACATTCAAAATTACCTATTTTTGCTTGTAAATATCTTGAGTTGATGACGTAGAGGAAGTAGGAAGAGGAAAGAGTCTGGCACTGGAAAAATTTTACAACTAATTACTGGAAGTAGCGTAAGGGCCTCTCCTATTTAGCTATTGCTCAGTTCTCTGACTTCAGAAAAGGGACTGAGAATAAGAACCTTTGCTTATATCTTTATCTATTKTAAACTAATTTATTTTAATCATACTGGTTCAACCTTTTTATTGCTTAATCTACAATTCATGGTTTTCATAATACTTATATCAGTCTGGTTGCTTTCTGAATCACCTCCAATTTCTTATTATATTTGTTTCCACTAGATCAATATGACTCCAGCAAAGGTCACTGCAATATATAAATAAAGGAAAACAACCTTTCTATTTTACTTTAGCTTGATTGTATTTAAGTGATCATAGATCCAAAATTTCTGTGGATTCACAGAAGACTTCTTATGCTCCTTTTCTTACTAGGCCCAAACATATCATTTCTCTTTAAACCTCTGCAATGTATCATGGAGTTAAGTTAAATTGATTATTCTCCATGTCAAACAATTTTCTGAGCTACTTACTCACTTATAAAATACGATCCTTCATCTTTCATATGTAATCAGCATTCTTTGCCCTACACATTGACCYTCCTTATTCTAGGTATAGGACTTCACGTCTAGTTCTCCAACTCGTCATGAAATTCTGAGTTTTAGTCAGCTTCACATGATTCTACCTTTTAAAGTTCTACTATTTCTTAAACATGACAAGAATATATTTCAGTGCTTTGAAAAGTGTAGGAACTTATTAACCATGCTGTTACAAGATTGTAGGCAAGACATGGTACAAGATATTACAGAATATGTGCAATAATATGCAAAAGAATCCTCCGCCATATATATGTACCTATACATATGTGCATGCATACACACCCTCCAAAATAGAAACAATACCTAAACAGGATGCCATCAGGTAAGACGGTTCATAAACTTTGCAGCTTTTAGTCATAAGCCTATTCTTCATTCTTTAATACAAGCAATAGGAAAGTTGCTTCAACCATCAAATTAGCAGTGAATCACTAGGTCTAGTAGGAGGTGTTGGTAGGCATGCCATGTCCTTATTTGAAAGTGAGATGGCATATCATCAAAAAAATGAAAAGGTAGAGTTAGGGTTCAAGGGTGAGGGATAGGCCTGTGACCTTTCTGTGAAGGGATTTTGGATACTTCTCTGGCCAAAACTATGAACCTTTTGAAATGTGTGTCTGTCACTGGAATTTGGAAATGGATGAAGAACAAAACATAATTTATTCTATAATAAGAAATTATATCTTCGCCTTCTCAAAACTAGCTTTTGGAGCTCATATTGTTCAACATTCATAATGTTCAACGTCCCATTGCAACATTCTGGTTTTGAATACCTTTACTAGACCGGTCGTATGCCCACTCTAAAACAGGAACTTTCCCACTGAGCTCAATGACCTCAATGCAGATGTGGGAAATCTGTTCTGACATTTGTTTATCTCCCCTCAGCCTAATGATTTTAGGTGGTTTATTCTTCCTGTCACTAAATACTGTTCCTTGGTGGACTGCATTCTTAAATGGAGCTAAATCATCACCTATTTGTCCCACTGGGTGGGACTAGTTGCAAATCACAAAATATAGGACAGCTTCTGTTAACCACAAGGCAGATTGTCGCAAGATATTGACAATAAAGTAACGGAAATAAAATCTTTTGTTCATGTCCATGGCCAAACTTAAGAAATAATAAACAAATACATTTAGCTTCTTTATGAAAATGAAATACAGGAACAAATTCACTTAGGCTTGTGCACAGTTTCTATGAAGACAAAACATAAGGTTGTTTTATTTCTATGTGTTTGAATCCCTTTTTTAAAAGGAGCTTTTCAAACCCTTTGAAAAAAAAGGTTTGTAGTCTGTCTACTTCACTTTAGAAATGAAGTTGTCTTTCAAGAAGAAAATGAAATGTTTCAAATGTTTCTATTTTTCCAACAGAAATTGTTTTCCAAAGTAAGCATAGATTCACGTATAGTTTTTGTTGGATCAGCRATAGTTTTCAGCAGCTGAAAAACAGCTACCAGCTAAGCTGGTTCCTTTAAATAGGACATTCATCAGAAAAGAAAAACAGGCTTTGTCAGGATTTTTAAAAAAAATATTATTATCACTTTTTTTTTTTTTTTAATTAGGAATTACATTTTTGTCATTGGATGTGACCACTGCATGTGCTGACATATTTTTAAACTAATAACATCATTTCAGTCAGGAGCCAACATCACAGAGGGTCTCTGAAATCACCGGTGCTCTTGGTAACAGAAAAGCAGAAATGGTAGCTCAGGGATGCTTCCAGAAGTTGTTATGACTCTGATTTAGTGGTGGCTGAAAGGACATGATGAATCGAGACTAATGAAACTGATAGACCACAAAGACATTATAGCCAGCTGTTTATAAGGTTCTCAGATTGTTTCAAAATAATCACTTGCTTTTTTTAATCTTTTCTTTGCAGCAATTTACCTTTTCTGATTTAGAAACACTCTGAAAGGCAAACTTTTGTTAAGTGAATTAACATCTCTTTTACTTCTGAAGACTTATACAATAAATGGCCAAAATGGAGCATGGTGATCATCTAGTCTGAGCCCCTGGGTAAAATAACACAGGTTTGAGGATTCATTATCTTGACTGTTAGCAATGTGGGTTTTATTTTTGCTGCACCTCTCTAGTTTCATCTACCAGTCATTAAATCATGTCACATCTCTGCCGGCCAGGTAGAAGAAGTCTCTGTTATCGAATTTCCACTTCCTAGACTTCAAAGCACTTAAAGGTTTGGAGGAAGTCACCCCTTAGCCTTTCCTTTGATATGTTAAGTCGATGAAGCACCTGAAGAGTCTGTCTCCAAGATAGAAGTTTTTCCACCTCTTTAATCCTTCAGTTTTTCTTCTTCATTTTTCTCAAATTTACCATCCCTTTTTTCACTCTGGACATCAGACTGGGGGACTGTACACCATGGGATGGTGACATCATAATTTCCTCTCTATGCGATATTCCCTAGTGCATCAGCTCACTGACTACAATTCATCACTGGGCTTTTCTGATTAGCTGGTGAACTACTATCACCCCCMCCACCACCACCAAATCTTTTGCATCATTCCTGCTTTGAAGTGTATAATTCTCTCCTGTAGCTATAACTTATGGTTCTCATTTTGATGTGTGGCTTTGCATTTCACTGTCATGTAATACTTTGGTTCAGATAACCAGGCACACCATTATTTATCATTATTTACCACTTCCACAATTTTCTTCAAGATTGCTGATTCTGAAATTAAATCAACAAGGCCCAGGACTGGTATCTAAGATTCCCCAAAAGAAACACACTCATCTCATTGGGATTCCTCACCTACAACTAACTACATTTTAAAAACTGACAGCAAGCTTTCAGTTCATCTACTATGCCGGTTATATGTCTTTCTACTTCTTAAATGAAAACATTCTCTGGTATTATGCCCATAGGTTACTCCAAATATATTGTATCAGTGCTCTTACTTTTATCAGCCAAACTTATAACTTCAGTTAAGCTGTTCAAGGATTTAGCAGTCATTCCTTAAACCTTGCCAGCAAAACTGAGGARAATCAGATTTATATTTATATTTCTTCAGATAAAAATTAAGATGGGTGGAAAAAAGCCCAATAATGCACAATAAACTGTCCTTTCAGGCCAGAAAGTACATTAGCTCTTGTTTTTTTGAAGGCAGTTTTGGCAGATGATTATTTTTGTTCTTGCCATTGGTTGAAGACTACAAATCCTCTCCATCCTCTTCCATCTAATGGGCCCATTCATCTCTGGCTTAACTAATTGGAAGTGTTCTTTTTCAGAGAGAAATATTGCCTTTTCATACACCGTAAAACTTGTTTTATGATGAGCCCACTTTATGACCATTTTTTGCTATATACAATGTAATCCACAGACATTAAAAATTTAAGATGAGGTTTAATTCTTCCTCTTAAAAAATATAACTGCTTATCTATTCAACCTCATTACTATCAGACTTACAATTTGGTTTTAGATGTACCAGAAAATAATCACTTTATTCGTGTGTGGTAAAAATGATAAAAAATCTTTTGATAGAAGATCCCAAATAGTTTAACTTAGGACTTGCAGCTGATGTAAGAAGGTTTGCAGTCCAACACACTACCTGCTAGACACAGGATACCATGACCCACAAATGCAAAAGCATTTTTTTTATTGCAATCTGAACATATGTAACAAAACCAAATTTCTATAATTATCTCCAACTGAAAATTCTGACTGGGTGAAAATCCTTGGGCTTTATTTACCGATCGCAGTCCACTGGCAACAGGGACTATAAGAATGCTTCATGACTTCATGTATTCCCTGCATTTGAGGTGCAAATGTATGCAGGTGTGTTTATGTCTGCGTATTTATGTATGTATTTGGGTCTTGTAGTCTCATGACCCAAATAACATTATTATCACCGCTAGTGACAGGCCACAGGCTTTGTATTAATGCTGCAAAGCAGCAGAAGTCGGACTTGTCAGGCTTGATTTGTTTTGGTCTGCCTAGATCTTTGTTTTAGCTTGTTTAGCTAACAGCAATTTTCTAGCTACTAGGCAACTACTCCTTATTTTTTTAGCTTTAGTTTAGCTTTTTATGATTATGTGCTGCAACGTCTATTGCTATAATAGTTCTGATATATTTTTGTTACTAATTGGTGGTATTAACCTGCAGTTATTCAGTGTAAAAAAAGAGTATCTTTGATCCTAGAATAATGATGTGTTGTAGAGGAGTATAGGCATAGGATGATAGCAGAGTCCCTGCYAATGTGGGAACAGGACAAATTCAGAGGCCATGGCACAGTAAATAATTAATCAGTTCTCAATTATTAATCAGCAAAAGATTGAAACCTTGGAAAATGTGTTAAACTGGTTTTAAGCATAACAAAGAGAATGAAGAACAATTGTCTAATTCGTATAAAACATACCCTAGATAGTAAATTCACCTGTAACACCGTTTGAGGACCAATGGAAAGAAGAGCACAGTGTAGCATGTGTTAGTGTATGAAAAATAGCAGACCTGAAGTGGGGAGGAAGCAATCCTTACTATCTATGTCATACTCTTCCCAGAGAACTCAGGACATTGACAATGCCCCAGAAATCCTCCCCGCTTCCTCCTCCTCCTTCTCAAGGAAGACCACACTGGCTCCATTAACCTTGAGGCCCAGAGGAACAGTGAATATAACACCAGAAAAAGGGATAGGGATTACATGCTCACAGAGAGCATGCATGTGTGTACCTAACAGTTTTAACTGTGTTATTAACAATTCCTATTCTATAAAAATTAGATAGTTTGGACTGTAAATGTTACTACTGTTGTGACTGAATTAAGTAGAATTTGCAATTAGTCAGAAATCAAGTGTGTTCTTAAGAGATTAACTTTTACTACCCACAGCGTTCAAAATGAGAGAGAGGTATATTTTATTGGAAGATACTCAGTGAATTTTTGGCCTTAGCCTTATTTGTAAACCATATTGAGGGGTTGAACTTTACACAGCAATGCCTTAAATGACTGATTTGTTTATCCTTAAGAAAAACACAACTCTGATATTTTCTGCACATTTTCCTATTATCCCCACATCCCATTCTTTTGGAATTCGTTCCTCAATACCTCCCGGTGCTCCTTCACGTARCTCTGTGACCAATGCTAAGGCCTGTTTTGCTGCATCTCGGAGTTGTCACAGTCACTTTCATAACTAGTGTTTTGAAAACCTTTATATCATGAACTGCTAACTCTGTTCCCCTCCAAGCACTACAGCTCGAGGGGAAAGGAGAACACTGCTGCGATTAGTTTAGCAGCTGTACCCGTTACTGACAAACTAGATTGTTTAACCTGTATGACAGAACCAAGACCTCTGATGTTTCCAGTAATGTATTTGCTTCTGAGTCTTTGTATGACCTTGGGCCAATCATTTAATCAGGAATACTCTGATTCTGGCATTTCTACTCTTCCTTGCATGAGGAAGGCAAACTGAAACTAGCATGAGTTAAAGGCAGGTGAGCCCAAAAGAATCACCTAAATAATTATTGACTTGCTTCTTAGTTCAGATCTCCATAAACATTGTCTTCCCCGTGATTAATTTCTCTGTTCACCAGCAATCCTGTCACATTTGCAACACCAGAGAGACCACTCACTTAGATCTGTAAGAATTATTGTGAGGACTCATTCATCACTTAGATTTGCAAGCTATGCAGCGAGTTTTTTTCCACCTCGCTTTCCACCCATTCCACTTCTGACTTTATGGAGTTTGTGCTGAACCTGCAAATTCCTTCCAAGCTCAAGGAGTCCCAGTGAAGGCGCTTCACTGCTTGTGCATCCTGCGTATCACCACRGCTGCTCTGGAGAGACAGTGATTGCATGCTGCTCTTTCAGTCCTGGTGGCAGGCTGGCCTAGGAGATGCACAAAGAAGCAGTTTTTGTAAGGCTGTTGTTATCTGAGGTTGTAGCTGACTTCAAAAAAGAAAATCAGAGAAGCACTTTAGTTGTGTCTGCAAGTCATATCTCAAACTGAACCGGAAAAAAGAGCATGGGGCCGGACACAGGGCTGCCTGGGAGTCCAGGCAGCATGCCTACTGCCAAAACAGACAGTAAATTAACATTGCCATGCATTAATTTGACACCATCTATTCAAAACGCCATCAAATAACTAAGTGTGAATTGAACAAAAAACCCATGCCTCCTGGTCACCCAGAAGCACACAAATCAGGATTAATGTTTGTGAAAACTCACAATAAGGGAAAGAAGAGGATTAGAGGGAAAACACACAAACCAGAAATAAAACCTTCTTGTTTAAAAAAAAAAAAATAGCCCTGCTTATTCAATATTTCTTCCTCATGGATTCAAAGCTGCAATGATTTCTTCAAAGTCTGCCTGTAGCTATCAGTTATAGAATAGAGGCACCACCCCATCATCAACACCACTGATTTCTGTTACAGAGTATTTGATATATTTTAATACTACTGGTACAAAAAATATCACAAGATCAAGAAATGAATTAAGAGAAATAAAAGTTGTCTCTGGATAGTCTGAGAGCAGAAAGAAAAGGCTGTACATGCTGAGGAAATAATTTCTTGGGAATTACACACTGAACTAAATTAATTCATTTTTTTAAGAGCTTTGAAGTGCTATACTAATGTTAAGCAGTATTAATTCAACAGCTAACCCTCCTTTGACTGGTTTAATTATTTCACAGCCATAAGCACAAACCCTCTAATAATTAAAAATAATTTCTTAATCTGACTTTCCTGCTCTAAGAAATATCTTGTAATCCCACAACTCCTTATTGTATTCTCCAAAATAAAAAATATTTCTTTAAAATTTCATTTTATTATCCCACTCCTTTTTTTCAGTCTGGTGGTCAACACAATGTAAACAACCTCAAAGTTTAAAGTGTGAGAAATCTTTATTATAGCACTCAGATCAATGTGCAGTAGATGAAGGAGGGGCATTTTTGAGGGGAAAAGTGTTCTTTAAAATTGACAAAAATTGATGATGGCATGTGCTGGTTTAGGTATAAAGAAAAAGGCTAATACTATCTAGACTAATAAAAACATGTACGTGATAAAACCAACAAAAAGAAACCCAGACCAAACCTTGAGACTGTATAGGCATCATGGGACATGCCTGACTGTCTGCATTATAAAGTATTCACAGCAGAAAAGCAAACTGCATTAAAAGACAATAATTAATTTGGATTTGGCCTTGAGAAATACTGAGAACCTTCCATAACCATAATTGTTTGCCTGGCCCCATAGCCCCTCTGCAGGGGACCTCTTTTAGGTTCAAGCAACAAGTTTTTAAGATATCCCACGCACAAGATTAGAGGAAACAGAAGAAATTTAAACCACCATGCATTAATTAAATTTGTTAATTAAAGTTGGAACATCTTACGAGTCTTGAAATATCCAGAGAAAGATTCTGTCAGTTGCTGCTCAGGCAGTAAATGCTGTTAACAAGGTCATGCAACAGTGAAAGTTATTGCCCAATTCAATCTCAAATGAGTCTAAGGATGGTTATCATGAAAAGCCTAATGGTCTCAGTGGGTTTGGAGGGTCATTGGGTAAAATATAGATGTATTGATTAAGAATTTTATGTTGTTTTTTTTAACTGAAAAATGAAATCTTCATTTTGAGGTTGTAAAAGTAATGAAAGATTATAATATTTGATTCTTAGCTGCCCCTATATGTAACTGAAATTTTCTCATAGGAAAAGAAGTTTCATTAAAAACAAGAAAACTTGTTTTCCTTGGGAAGCATCAACATTGGCAAAGATTATTTTTTTTTTTAAATTGTCACATGGTCCTATTTATTTATTTATGAACTGTAATTTGTTTAGTTTGGGTCTCAGAAATGAGACTGAGGAAAAATTAAAAAAAAAAGAAAGGAGGGAAAAGGCTAATAGAAAAATAAGTCATGTTTCTAAATCACTGTCACAACCTCCTAACAGTTGCTGGAATATGACGTCATGAGATAAAACTCTGTGTCTTACATGGGGAAAACAATTGTAACAGTTCACTTTGCATTCTCAGGTTACTTTTAACCCAGCCTTTCTAAATTTGGTTAAAAGCATAAATGAGTGTCCTCCATGGCCATCCCAGGAAGCTGATATTCATAGTCATCTCCAGACCCTTAATACTGCTTTAAAAATAATGTTACAGACTGAGCCATGCCAACCAAGTTTGAATAACTGAAAGGCTCCAAAAATCAAGCCTTCCTATAATGGCGTCATACTTTCCTTAATCAAAATAAAAGAAAAAAATACCTCATTTGGACCACTGAACCAGAAATAAAACAAATAAAGCACAAAGACTATTTAAAAAAAATTTGTAGATTGGCATATAGTGATGTAAGCTAAAACATGCTGTACTGAAAGCACATTCTTTTCCACACCAGTGACATTATTCTTGTTTCTTAGATGTTGTGCACTAAAAAGCATATTCAAATTCCAGAGCTGTATTTGTTTTGGCATACATAGATTAAAAATGTAGCAGTGCATTTAGTGTCAGGGGGTAGCTAAAGGAACTCTTGGCCTGATTTATCTCTATAACTCTCAAAATCAGCCCAGAAAGCAAATTTTTATTGGTACAACTTCACTCAAAGTAAATAAGATACATACAAGTATAATAGATTAGTGAAAGGCATACTGTGATTTAAATCTCTGCAGAAGTCAGATTATGGAAGCCTGAATTGTTCCGTAATTTCCAAAGTTCCTTACAAGCAGTATTTGACTATACTTTAGGAGAGACAGAAAATCAGAACTCCAAAGGAGACATCTGACGAAAGCATGAAGAGTTGTCTTTGTATTCCAGTGCCTACTTTCTGTGACAGTGCTCTGGAAGATTAGAAACACTACTGAACTACAAAATTAGTATAGAGGGAACCAAGATGTTTGGAGGAGACTGTTCACATCAAGATCAAATTCAAAGGCAAGAATGGGGTTTCTGTACCTGACAGTTGGGGTTCAGCTCAGGGCTGGGGTTCAGCTCAGGGCTAGAGTTCAGTCAAGAATCAGGAATACAAAGTTAGGGCCCACACAAGCTATTCATGTGAGATTTCTGACCCTGATTAAAACTCACATTCAGGAATTGATGTCCTCCCTTCTAGTTTTGAATCTGAATCAGAAAGAAAAGCAATTTCTAAATTAATCTTTTTTTAGAAAGGAATGACTCAACAGACTTATATCAGTGCACTTAGTCAGACTATTTTATATCCTCTGAGGATATGGCTCAGTGAGGAATCAGCCCTTTAACGTGTAAAGATAAAGCCTGAAATAGCAAACAGGATGTTCACAAAAAGCAACACATTATGAATTACTTCAGAGTATTTCATAAGTTTTATATACTTTTCCACTAGCCTCGGTCCCAAATGGAAAACTGATGTAGAGATGATTGTTATGAAATAAAAAATGTGAGGTCTTCATTGGCAGTAGACTAGTGAAAAGACAAGAATTCATTCTTGGAGCAGCCTGGGAAAGTTTGTCTCTATTCCGCACACATTTTGTTTATGATACAAGACAGTTACAGTTGAGGGAACCCATACTGATTTGTCTTGAAAGTGGATTTTTTTAAATGCCTGCAGGAGACAGCTCAGTATGATAAATCTGGTTCAATGTTGTTGATCTCTAAAGGTATCGTGCCTGCTATTTTCACACAAGATGTTTAAGAGGTGCTTTAGAAATGTGAAAGTATCAGAATGCTCATTTCCTGGTTAGTTTTGCACCACTGCACAGCTGTGCTCAATTAAGCAGACATTTGAAAAACAGCAGGGGAAAAAAAAAAAAACCACCAAAAAACCAAACACCCAAAAAACCCAATGCATTCTTCTAACCATTGCATTCTTAATTTGTACAAGTAAAAAGTCTAGAATAAGTCATATCAGAAAACAGACTACATCAAACGCCTTCGGCAATTAAGTGTATTTTCTTGGAGAAAATTTGAAAAAGTTTTTTTCATTTCCTCTCATGTCATTATTTTTTAAACTCAGAGAAGCATGAAGAAGGTGGACAACAATATTCCTTGTCCTGTAGTAGCATCCAAAGGACACAGTCAAATTCCAGGTCTATTGTGCTGGACAGAAAGTCTAAGTTGCATGATTCCCACCTTAAGTTCTTCACAATCTGCAACAGATTCATAATAGATGATGAGAGGGACAGAAACACTAATAGATAATATTTTCATTGGCCAACCCCTTCTGAAAGATTTTTGGAGATCACCCTTAAGCTGTATTCACTCTGGTCTCAGCAATCAGGTTTCTTTTCAACTCCCATTGATTTCCCCTGGCTTTTGTGTATCTATTTTTGTCTATCTATCTATTCTGGACAAAATAAAAGAGCAGAAGAAAAATATAGTTGGGCAAAATAAAAGAAGAAAAGAAAAACTAGTTGCACAAAAAGTTCCTGGTTAATACAGAAAAACAAATTTCAAAATTTTTTTAGAGTTTAGGACTGCTTAAACACTTTCTTCAGATATTATCAGGCTGGACTGAAATGAGTTGGTCTGATTTTCCATGAGAGAGAAATATGAGTATATTATTTCCTATTATCTCATTTATTTTGAGAGATTACAAGCAAACTTCTAGGAACAATCTTCCAGTTAAATGTGATTCACTATTAAGCCATGTAATTTGGGTTGTGATTTTTATGAAAAGCATTAGAGAGACGTGTCTGTAAAGTGAGAAGACATTTTTTTTTTTTTTTTTACAGGTTGTGAATTCTACCTAGGACTTGGTCATCGAGACTTTCTTTCTGTATGCACTTTTTATTTCTTGCCATTTTAAGAGTAAGTCATTAGCACGTGTCCTAGTGACAAGTCTGTGTATCTGCTTCTCATTGTGAGACTCGGTACAGTTCTGATCTCTTCTGCTTTAGATGCTGGGTATACTAGAGATATATCAGTGGATTATAGCAGAGAAGGTCATTTAATTGCTTCTTCATCTTCATTTCTACTTATTTCCTATATGGTGTGTTCACAGCTAGAATTACTTGGCAGCTGCTCAATGGCAGCAAAACAGAAAGATATTACCTTGCCTTGGAGTAAAAAGCAAAGCTGAGTGGGATTGGTCTACTTCTCCACATGGTAGTCTTTTCATTACTGGTCTGGCACTTTTATCATGTTGTTTCTAAGAAGTGAACAGGAAAACAACTGTCTCATGAGATATACATAAACAAACCCTTGGTTGCCTGAAGTCATGTACTAATCATCCAGTCTCTGTAATACCAAATATCTGTCAGACTTTATAAAACGTTGCAGTCATTCTGTCCAAATTCCAATCCTAGCGTTTGCTGATGAGTCATCCCAAAGTCAACAGAGAGAGGACAAACAGCAGTTCCTGTGGAGGAGATGTCTACCCTCCCTGCTAATAGTGGGGATGAGCACATTTTCGGTAGGATGCTGTTTTCACCCAAACCAAAGCCTTTCACAGACACATATCAGTTTCGATGGAATGGATCCACACATAGAAAGAAGGAGATCCCAGCACAGATCTCCCCATTTTGCGTAATTTGGTGATGATGTTTAGTAGTTTCATATGATACACAAGGAGCATCAAGCAGAATGAAAAATAAATGTCGTTCTGGTCAGCTATGCTCTAGACTGACAACATGGAGGACAAAAACCTTCTTTCCACAGGAGTAATCTTTGTCACCAGATAGTTGGACACTTGATAAAACAGGGAGAAGGCTTGTAAGTTGATCTATTTCCACATAGCACTTAGCCACAAAACACTCTAGGTTCTTGTAGTGATCTCGTTTTGAATCAGAAGTAGACATACCAGAGAGTTTTCAAATCCCGTTAGGCTTAGATATAGTTTGTACACCACATCTATTTGAAGAGGAGATGATAGAGAAAAGTGAACCATGAAAAGTGGCAGAAGATGGAAAACAGAATAACACAAAATGCACCTCTCCAATATTTTTGAGACCACTAAATCCTTGTACTAACTGATCTTATCTTAAGTAAACATCTCCTAAATTTTAAATAACTCAGACAACCATTTCAGGAAAATAAGATCCAGACACATGTTAACAAATGTTCACTTATTTATGTGTTTCTAGTTCCCCTCATTGCTAGTCCTTCCCATTGCATATAAAGTTTTTCACCTGTTTTCAGAAAATCTAGTGTGGATCTCCATAATTTATGTCTCTTTAACTAAGGTAAGTCCAGCTGGAGAGAGAGGATCTATCCGACAAAGTRGCACAAGAGCATCTCTGCTAACAAGCTTGCTAATCTAGCAATGAGGTCCTCAAACAACATTCAGTGCAGGATGTTAACCAAAGCCTGATGAGAAGTGATGCATGGGCTGAAGTGAGGAAAGGCCTGATGAACAGCATGATGGAGGAGGTCCTCACATTTCCACTGCAAAAGCAGCTTCACTGGGGACTCCCTCAAGTACCTGTAGCCAAATGCATACATCACGGAAAAAGAGTAGGAAGAATGAGAAGGCCTTGCACAGCTGCAGATCTATGAGCTCATTTGGACTACACAGATATGATGGGGTAGCTTGTGCAGCAGAAGTGCTGCAATGAGTAAATAGAAGCTCTTTAGAAAGGATAGGCAAGGAGGGAAAGATGCATTTTGGGCAAAGAAGTTGGCTGAATGCAGGGAGATTTGTCTGGGAACTTGTGAGACACCAGACATGAGCAAGGATCAGAGGACAGACTAACACAGGTGACGTCTTAGTAGGCTCCTGCTACAGATACCTTGATTTTATTAAGTCTTTCAACATTGTCAAGCCAAACTGGAAAGATATGGTTTGGATAAGTGGACTGTAAGTTAGGTGGAAATGTGGCTGGACTGCTAGGCTACAAAGGCTATGATCAGCCACACCAAAGCCCAGCTTGTGGCTGGTTACTTGTGACATCCTTCAAGGATCAATACTGGGGCCAATAATATTCAATGTCTTTATTAGTGACCTGCAGAACAGGAGAGAGGGCACTCTCAGCGGGTTTGTGATCAATACCAGATCAGGTGGAGAGATTGGTATGCTGGAGTGTAGGGCCACTAAGGGACTTGACAGGCTGGAGATATGGGTTGACAGGAACCTCATGAATTTCAATAAAAGTTCAACAAAAACAAATGCCAAGTCCTGCACCTGGAGTGGAAAACCCCCCAGAAGCAGTATGGGCTGGTGGCTGACCAGCTGGAAAGAAGTTCTGCAGAAAAGCACCTTGGGGGTCCTGATGGACCCCAAGATGAACATGAACCAGCAATGTGCCCTCACAGCAACAAAGGCCAATCACATCCTGGGCTGCATTAGCAAGACCGTTGCCAACAGGTCCTGGGAAGTGACTCTTCCCTTCTGTATGTCACTTGTCAGATCACATCTGGGGTGCTGTATCTAATTTTCAACTCTTCACAATAAAGACATTGACATAGTGGAGCAAGACCACTGCAGGCTACCAATATGATTTGGGGACTGGAGCATATGTCATATGAGGATAAGCTGAGAGAACCCAGTGTGTTCAGCCTCAAGAGCAGAAGGTTAAGGAGGAATCTTCTAATTGAACAATTAGAGAAAGCAGACTATCTGGACCCACACAGTGTTGGGATGAAAGGCAACAACACAGCTGCAAAAAGGAAAATTCTGATTAGATATAAGGACATTTTCTTCACCATGAGGATGGTAAAATATTGCAACAGTTGCCCAGAGAGTATGTGGCATCTCCTTCCCTGGAAATATTCAGAATGAAACTGGACAAGGCCTTGAGTAACCTGCTCCAAGTTGGCACTGCTTTGAGTGGGGGCTGGACCACATGATGCCTGGCAGTCCCTTCCCACCTAAATTATCTTTATTCTACAAATTAATACAGGCACCTGCACGGGGTCAGTGAGAAATGAAATAGTTAAATACTTGTCATAGCTGCAGAGCAAGTTGTTGCTTTGGCGTCTTTCTTATCTGTTCCTCTGGATCAGGATGTGTTACTTCTAACGTATTCATCTCTCTCAGCAAGAAAGTTGCAATTTGCTTAATTTTATTCCAAGTGCCTGATTACAAGCCTTAATCACTCAACAGGCCTGACCGTAATTAGGATCTGAGGATCTTCCCTTTGGGAGTTGTGAGTAATGGTAGATTCAGGGATCCAAAAAGTATCTTTGAAACAAAATATTATTTAATTTTAACAATAGGAAGAAGGCAGAGCAAAAGATAGTTTTACAAAACTGTAACTGTGTATAGGTGAGATTCAGTTGATGAGATGTGAATGTCCACATTGTTTACATCTGAGATAATCTATCCAGGATCTTTTTATAACTACAGGAAGTCTAGGACACAGTTTCAAATCAAAGCAGAAGTCTAGGATTGGTCATATGTATCATACTGCAAAACTGCCTATGACTCTCCATTAATTATATGCAAAGAAATGCAGCCAAGGGTGACTATCTCAGCTACAGATACTGACACCGTAAATATCTACATTATATTAAATAAATCCTAAGTTACAGGTCTAGCTTATCTGCGGAGTCTGTATTCCAGTCTACATCCCCCAAATTTGCCCTTTAGCCTCTTTCGTTGAAGGCTTCTCCTTTTATTTTAATCCAAGTTTTCTGTTCTCTGCTCTGTTTCCTGATCCTGCTTCAATCAAGTGAGTCAGCCCGCAAGAATGTCACAAGTTCACTTATAGACTGATGGAGCTGCAATATTCTGAAATGTTTCTAAGAAATGAATATCAGGATTATAATATACACTGTTTACAGAGCCAATTTCCTGACAAACATGCTCTGTAGATTCATGCAGTAAACACCACAACAATCCTGTTAAGCCACAGCATTCATAAACTATTTACATGCAGCTTCAAATTTGTCGCAGTAGTGTAAATATTTAAAACAGTATCACTAGTATCTTGGAACCCTTGAGGTAGTTCACACCCAGACTTACCATTTCAGACTCTCTGCAAACACTGCCAGACATTTTCACCAACTTTTGACAGGATCCTGCACAACCATTGCCCCTAGTAAGAGTGCATTTTCTTCCATTAAACAGAAGTTAAAACCAAGACAAGAAAACAAGTGAGAGGTCTGCAAGAATCAATCCTCCACTAATTGCTATAAAAGAGTGCTGCTTATTCAACTCATTTTACACTAAACTTGTAGTAGTGTTGCAATACAATTTTTAATGAATTTTATACATCCTCCACACAGAAAATGAAGGAAGGGAAGATTCCAAAAAGGTTTAGGCATGCTTGAGAAGGAGCAAATAGAGATATCTGTTTATGACTTTGAAACATGACCATTTTCTGGGACAGTGGACAATGCACAAACTAGAGATCATGTGGCAAGGGGGGAGGGAACTCAGAGCAGAATTGAGAAACGCAGTTACATTCCAATCCTATTTCACTCTTATTTCTCATTTTATGAGACCTAACTTTGGTATTCTGTTCATTTCCCAAAGCTTTCCAACATGCATGATTTTGGGGGGCCAATTTAATTTGTTTCTTAAATACAAAGAACAAGATCTTAGATGTAGAGGGGTGCAATTCTGTTGTCTTCAGTAAGTGTTCAAAGACATGTATGTGCAGAGGGAAAAGAAAATACATGGAAGTCCCTCAAAAATTATAAATTTCTGTAAGTGTATGATGTAAACATCCCACCTAAAGTAAGCCCTGACCTCTTTGAGAACTTATTCCAGGTTTCTCTGCATTTTTTCTCAGATAATGTTCAATTTCTAATAGGAGTTCTGTATAACATAATGATACACACACATCCTGTGATGTGAAGCCCTAAGTCACCTCCTGGGGTGAAGCCTTAAGTCACAACTGTAGAGAACAGCTGTGTTCTCTGTGATTTGTACTCAGAGATCTTTAGAAAAGCAAAACATGAAAACACAGAAAGTCCCCTTCTCTTTGTGGTTCATCTCTACCATATCTCTGCAAACACATAAGTCACTATCATTTTCTTGTCCCCTTTCCATTTTTTCCCTCTGGAAGATCTAATGAAAGTTCATTTCCAGAGGTTTGGCAACCTACCCAGAAACCTGTTTATTAGCTTTGAAGTCTTTGATCAGACCCAGCAGTTTATATTGCCTCTTTTTAACGCAAGTACTTGTAGTGATGACAGTTCCAAGTCAGAGCCAAGACCCATAAATCACTGAAGGATTTTGTTTAAATATGACCATTTATTTTTCTTGGCCTGTTACTTGTTGCTTGTATTCAGCAAAGGTCTGAACAGAGGGTAAGACCCAACAAAAAAATTTAAACCTAATGCACATAAGTCTATCGTTGTAAAGCCTCTTCTTTTCCGTAAGACAAAGAAGTTGTACAACAAAAAAATGAATTTTCAAAGCTTTCACTCATGATATTAGCATTTTATATTGTCAAAAAAAAAAGTATAACATGGCACAACATTTTCAGTGGGGACATTACAAAAAATTGAGTCTGAAGAGAAACGTGTAACCTTTATTCCTCTCGCTCTCTGGTCTTCATTTCCAAGTGATACATCTGTTGTGTAGTTGGAAAGTTGATTAATGCACTTATAAAAAGTGTCTTGTACGTGTCAGAGAAATGGGGTTTCATTTGGAAAAAAAACTCTTTAAAGGCAAATCATGTAGTTGTGATAAAAGTCCTGAGAAAGAAAAAAAAATAAAAAAGCAGCCGATGGCTACTATCTGCTCTTCCACTGGGTATTATTAGTACTGTTCCAATGTCAAGTACAGAACTGCACTCAACAACTCTCACTTCAAATGCAGAGAAATCTACAGAAGCTTGAGCTTTACACTAGCTTTTTAAACCAACGGAAAGAAAGGAATAAAAAACCCCCTGCTCTGCTATTGCAAGACTCCTTTTTTTTCACTCAGACTGTGTTTTCAATGGAGTACACCAGCACTCAACTTAGTTTTTCCACCAGTTAGAGAGAAGAAGGGCCCTTACAGGAGTAATGGAAAATCCCTGTTTGTGACACTTTTGAAGTCTTCCACTTACAGCTAACAGCAAGCACATGCAGTAAAAAAGGAGTCYTAAATGGTATTATTGTAGCTGCTGTATTCTTTTTCTCATCAAATTCATTGCAATGACTTTGAGTAGCACAGCTAATGCAGCATTCAAGGACAAAAATTCAGGGACAAACACACAGATCTTAAAAATGTGTGGAAACATATACAGAAAGTATCCTAAAAGTATGGCAGAGCCAAATGCCACCACAGTAAATGTGAACCATTTGTTTTCACTTTGATTGCTTTTGTATCAGACTCTTAAGTCAGTTTTCAACTGCAGTCCTTCTTCTGTCTCCCCTTCCCATAAAACAACATTACAAAGGTTAAAAAGACGGTTTTAAGTGAAGTACCCATGCATTCAATATTTAGTTTTCTTATAATTTAGATGAAGACAGAATTATTTAAATCCTGAGTGATTACAAATCAGATGTCTGCATCTTTATGAGTCAAAAAACCCCACCCAAACCAAGTATTTCAACATGCTAACAAATCTGTCTTCAGAGAAAAAAAAAAAAAAGAAAAAAAATTATACTTGAAAACAACCCATAAAATAGGTTGGTTGGGTTCTCATAAGGATTCGTACAAGGCAACTGGTAAAATGGTGCTCAGTCTTGACGTAGACCTCAAGCTGCAGTAGAGTAACAGCAGCAACAAGCAATAATGCATCAGCTGATTCTTGCAAGAAAAAATCCTTGTGGACTCATGTGTAGCATGCTGCAGAATTGACAAGGTTGCTTGTTTATTTTTCCAGTCCAACAGAGGTCATTGCTGGAGGCATGGTATAATACCAGACCAGCTGGTTTGTCGTAGTGATTTGGAATGAGAAACTTTTTTCTCTTGCTAAAGAGGGAGATTTTTGAGCAGACAGTTTACCTCGTATAGCACCTCGTAAAAAATCACAGCCCTCTTTTTCTGTCATGGCAAATAGCAGGTGGATCTTCTCCTTTATATCTTTTCCCTTGTTTATATTCCCTGTGACTTTGATATAAGATTATTGTTTTGTTGTGGTACTATTTTTACATAGGCTTTAGTTTACAATGCAGATGGCAATTGATTTAGTGCCAAGATTTTTTATGTGTATATTTCTATATATGTATATGTATACACACCATAAGTGACAGCACAAATTAATTAGAAAAATGAGGGATATGTTATATCTTTTAAAATGCAAAGCAGATTTTTCTACCTTGAAGTGAAAAGTGGGGAATCTAAATCATAAAGTCATCCTGAAACAGAGATTAATTCTAATTAGGGCTCAGAGTAGAGTGACAAAAGTGTTGATAAATGGCTTCCCTTCTTGTAGTGGCTTGCTTTTACTTGAAAAAAAATGCTTGGTTTACACCAGAGCTTCATTATATAATGCCAGAAAGGAAAGAAAACAGTCATAGGCAAAGCAACTAAATAATTGTCACCACTAAAAGATGGCTTAAAAATCTTGTCTTCAGAATCAAGATGGTTTCAACAGAGACTCAGAATTTTTCTTCTTACAAATTGCCTGTCAATATGGCTGGCTGTGAAGTGTCTATTCACCTTCAAGCATTGAGGCAGGAATCCTTGTACACAAACACCTCACTCTCATACTGTGGACAGTGTGTTAATCTGAATCACTGCTGTGTTATTTTTCAAAACACCTCATTATATTAGCTTTTAACCAAAAAGTGATAGTGTGTTTGGTACAGATAATTCTTGAATTATGACGTCTCAGCTGCCCTTGAGTGGCATCCAAATAAAAGTACTATTACCCATGGACTTAGCATACAGCACAAGTTACCACCCTGCAAGAAAAATGCACAGGATGATGATGAAAACAAGCAGTTGTGGCTGTAAGAAACACTTCTTTGGCTACTTCTTTCAAAGGGCACTTATCGCAATCCTGGTGTCCCGATCCAATGTCGGGGGAGGTTTCGATGTGATCCCCAGAGCGAGATTAAGACACAAACGAGGTCAAATGCCGTACGCCCAGAACGGCTTTTATTATTAAAAGTAAAAAATGAAACTGAGGCAGTAACGTATCAATAGTAAAAATTGAGGTAGTAGCGATAGGACAGAATAGAATAAAAAGACAGAAATCAAGCAAGCATTCGGGATAGAGTTGCAAGAATAGTCACCACCATGAATCCACGGCGTTCCGGGGGTCCAAGCCTCGGAGTCTTCGGCGGTGGGCGGTAGCGCTGTGGGAGGGCTTCTCGGTGTCTTCGGTGATGGGTGGTAGCGCCTCTCTGGACGGCTTCTCGGTGTCTTTGGTGGTGGGTGGTAGCGCCTCTGCTCGGTCTTGTCTTTGCAGCCCCTTTTATTCCCATCCAGGGGCTGCAGTTTCCATGACGACGGCACGTACTTGCCCATCTCTGCATTCCTGCATATGGGCACACCTTGCACGGGTCTTCAGCCCCGCCTGTCACGAGGCAAGGGCATGGCTTGGCAGGATGGCAGGATGGCTCAACACAAAACCCCTCACAAACCAGAGGTCTCTGTGACCTTGTAGTCGCCCTTATCACATTCTCCACCCAGATAAGGAATATCCAGTTTCTCACAGTTTGGTTCATCACATTCTCCACCCAGATAARGARTATCCAGTTTCTCACAGTTTGGTTCATCACATTCTCCACCCAGATAAGGAATCTTTGAGACAAATGTCCTGCAATCCAGTTTCTCACAGTTTGGTTCCTTACACCTGGTAATTTAATTTAAAAAAAAATATTAGAAACACCTGTCATAGTATCCAATTCAATCCCCAGGTAAACTAATCAAGCACTTAGAACTTCTGTATTTCCTCTTGTTAATGGACTCCCAGGCTTCTCGGCAAAGTCTGAAAAATTTTCAGCAGACAAATGCGCAATGCTGTCCTTGTTCTTGCTACAAAATGAAAATTAATATATTAAGTTACTCAGAACAATGCGTTCCACTGCTTATTTTAGTAACTTTTTAAACGTTATGTGGGATCCAGGGTGACCCCCATCTTGGCAAAACAGAAACTGCCTGTCTCATTACACCCCTCTTCCCTGAGYTGGGTTTGGAAGCTTGTTCAGCCTGAAGACAAAGTTAGTATTTCTGTCTTTCAGAATTCTTCCCTCTTATCTGGTTGACAACAAATAAAATGAGGATCAGCAAAAGACACAGTAGGCTCAGAGATTTCCAACAGGCCAAATCAGTCAGGGATTCAATACAGTTCCTGCAAAGCCTATGTCTGTGCAAGGTGATGCACAAGCCATCAATTCTCCTTTGCCTGCTTGTGGATCAAGGTTACAGGACATAAGATCTAAGAACACCAGAACCTCCTCTTGCACACAGGAGAAATTAAAAACAAAATTAATAGTTAGGCAGACTGTAAATCCATGAGCCATTCACACACAAGTGTTTGGTATTGAGCTCCTCTGTCAAAAAATCCTGCCAAGTTTATCTTGTGGAGGATGTGTCTGTAACACTTACTATTCTTTAGAAGCAGTGTTTCTTGAAAAGACCTGTTTGAAAATAGAAAGGGGCCACAGAAGACTACTAAGAAGAAAACAAGGAAAAGACGGAAAGACGATCACTTTAGGGCAGCCTCATATCAGCAGTGGAAGAAAAGGTTTAGCTGGCAGAAAAAACTCACCACCTGCATGTCCTTCAATGCCTCTTCATTCCATTGCTATGAGTGATTGATATTCCAGCAGAGACATTTCAATTTAGCATTTCAGCAAATTCTGAGTATTCAATGAAATTTCTTGTCAGAGAATGGAGTCATGAGTCTAGCCCCTGAACAAGCAAGTCAGTATTATGGCTATTTCCTTGGTCTTACTATTTGGGTGTATGTTTTCCTAAAAATCTCACTTACAGCAAATCAAATCTCTCTAATAACAAATCAGGKTTTTTTTGGCAAAGGAAGTGAGAAAAGCTTGTTATGTGCAGCTACCTCACACCTGTAATAAAGCAAAACCTCAGATTTTTGCAGCTTTTCTGTACAGTGGTCTGATTGTGACTTGTCAGGGTCCCTCTTCACTTGGGACTTGCATTTAAGCTCAGGACCTCCCCTCTGCTCTTGACCTGAGCTATGTTGCTATGTGCCAGGCCATGTACTCCACTGATGTGGACCTGACCATGGACCAGGCTTCCTGGCTTGGCCTTGGACTTGCCTGTGACTGGCAAAGCCCCTGCCCTGCCAGCGCAGGAGTCTCCCATGGCTCCCGGCCCCCAAGGAGCTGCCCACCCCTGCTGCGTCCTGGGTCTCTGCTTAAGGGGGCAATTCTCAGCGGTACTGCCATGTCCAGCAAGATTAAAAAAGCTAGGTAAGTTCTTACTCCCCTGTTACAGCACTTGAATACCCCTATGCATCTGTTCCTCCTCAATTGGATCCAAAATATCAGAAACACACAACAGTTTTGTTGTTTTCTTCTTCTCTGATTTCACTTGATGGCTCCATAAAAGGCTCTTCCTTGTGCTATGTATAGTTAAGCTGTCAGTCTGAAATAGAAAGGGAATGTTCTCATCCAGAAAACATTTAACATTTCAGACAAAACAAAGTCCTGTCAAAGTGAAAAACCAAAAGAAAGGGCACCTTTCCCCAGCCCAGGAAAAACACTAGCAAAAGGTTAGGACGCTTACCTGCAGTACAAGGTGCTACAGTTCATGTCCCAAATCATTCACAGCAAGGGCCTTGACCTCAGCTTAGCACTACCCAAGCTAATAATATTATACCATTCACTCTTCAGGGCTGGATAGCATATAGTTTCTCACTGAGGCTGTACCTCCTTTTAAAAAATGTCCAAACTAGGTATGTTTTGAAAGAAAAGTTTTAAGTTTGAAGAATAAAGATTTCCCTACGACAAAGGCATTTATTCTGAACATTCTTGATGGGTTCTCATTTCAGGCAAAACATCAAAAGAATTCATTTTAAATAGCCTGTAGTCAGTTCTTTTTATGATATGAGGTAGCTTTCTAAATAGCTTTTTAGGTTTTCAGTGGATTATTATTTTTGATGGTTGATTTTAGTACTAATCCATTTCAGTCTCCTTAATTGAGAGTGTTTAGTTTAGAAAAGAGAAGACTTGATGAGCAGACTTCAAATGCTTTAAAAGATCCTGCAAGGAGCTGGAGCTGGTAATAATCTGTTCTTCATGGATAAAAAAGAAGTAATGGACTATAATGCATGGAGGAAAGTCCAGGTTAGTCATTATCAAAGACTTTCTAAATGGTAAGGGATAGTGAAACCCTGAAACACACTGCCTGGGAGAAGTGTGGTAACTGTAGGTCATTATTGTAGGTCACTAAGAATGGGCTCAGTAAACATCTATCAAAAAAAGAGTAGGTATAGCTGTAGGTATAGAGTAGAAGGATGAAATAGATATTATTTCTTCTTCTATGAAACTATTAACACCCAACCAAAATCCAGGGACTATATAAAAAAGAAAAGGATATTTCTCAAAAGGTTTTTCTTAAATTAGTGTTAGAATCATGTTCTACATGTAAAAGATTTTGAATATTGAAACATTCAGTGCTGCACTCTGCCCTTTCTAGAAAGAAAATAAGGTTTCCTAAGCAGCACTTTTCCACACTGTTGCTACACAAAACATGATTAAATCACATATATGAACCTTGGCAACTCGGTTCCACAATGATTCAATTATTTTCTATAGTTTTATAGTTTGATTCTCTTTTTCACATATACTTTTTAGGTTTGGACTTCAGTTACACAGTGTGTCTTCTACATTTCTGTTCCCTGTGTACCATGAACCTCCATTTCAACTCTTGAGGTCAGGAAAGTTTAGGCATGTATTTAAACTCAAACAAAAAATTTTCCTGAATTTGGGCCTTGCTTAATACAGTATCATAAAGGCTTTTAAACAAAAACTGAAATCCCAAATCAGAATGCCTTGTAGTGGATTGTAAGATGGCAGAAGCATGAAAAAAATGATGCCTGAATGAAGCCTTACTGTAATTCAGTTAAGAAGAGCCAGAGCTTCAACAACATAACACCAATTAGCAACAAATATCAAGATCCCACAGATTTCAGACCAYGCAGTTAAAGAGGGGGAACGCCAGCCCTGCCTGAAGGTATCTGCAGTCTAAATATAATTTAGACTCTTTACATACCTTAATTTCAATACATAGTAGATCACCATGCAGTCCTGCAACTTCCAGGATTTTTTGACTAGGCAAAAAGGATAAATGGGAGTTCTTACTAAGCCCCGTTGTGGCTTAGCATAACACTGTATTTAGCAGGGTTAAAAATACTAAACAAAGCATTCAGCTAGAATGGGTGGTAACTGCTGGAACCCTTGAAAATGTCAGCTCACAGAGGGTCTCTATTCTTCTAGGTTTCATTTCAGTCCTAGTCTTTCACAGGGTAGCCTTCTATACCCTGAGACTACTTGGATGAGGAGCATGCTGAAACAACCAGTGTGGAGCAGTCTGTCCAATCTCATGTTTCTCCAGATATTTTTGGAATCATCATTTCGTGAATTCACTGTATGGGCAGACTTAATTTGATTTCTCCTTGAGGAAATTACCAGAAGTTCTCACAATAAAATAGAAGAAAATTTCTTTATGTCCTTTTAAATTAAGTAGGGACCTACACACAAAGAAGCAGCACTTCCCATCATCTCTTGTAATCAGAATACAATAAGATCAAATGAACAAAAGATGGCTAAAACATTAATCCTGTTGCTAATCCCTCTGTTGTGGCTGCTCCTTGCCAGAGTTTGCATTTCAAAGGCTGAAGTCTTTCTAGCTTGAATGCCAGTTGTGTCTTCCTTCTTGCCTTTAATATTCCAACTATTAATTACAAAATTCATCTTCCATCCTCTTTTCAGTTTTATTTAATTACAGAATTGGAGCTAACTAACTTTTGAATAGAACTAAGCCTGTCAAATTCAGCCATCATAACAATATAAGCACTCACAAATTGTATGGAAACCTAGCAAAAATGCCCTTAGCCATCACACAAACAGGCATGAAAAGTAGATGAATCAATTTTTTCATGTTCTGTTTTGTAAGTAAGGAGTAGAACTGCAAATTTTTACACCTGCTTTCATATTTGTGTGTATGACATTCCAGTGAATGGCAAAATAATCCCGTCTCATTCAATTGCAGAAAGCTGTTTTATATGTTGATTCTCAAAAGTTATTGTTGCTACAATAATGCATTCAAGTTTTTGTAACAAGGCCCCTTTATATCATATGTTCATATTTTACCAAAACTCAGGATTTTTAACTGATATTGTAAAGGTACTGTTCCTCTGTAGGATTACTATATATTGTTGCACTTCAACATTCTTTAGTATGGAGGATTACCCCTACCATAACACTTACAACACTTTCAAAGCTGTAAGGTAAGTCCTCTTCCTCCCCTTGCACCTAAGAAATACTCTGTAGCCTGAATTAAACCCTTAGGGTGATTTAAAATGTGTCTATTCCCCTCCAAGAGGAAGAAAACCATGTCTTCCAGAGTTCTTCACTTAAATCACAAAGAATAGTAAACAGAATAGTAAAAGCCTGACAGACATGGTGAACTTCTTGAACAATGTAGTTTAATTCCCTCATGATTCATCTCGGGAACTTAAGAATGTCTTCCACATCTAGGTTGGTGTCCTCTGTCTACTACAATACAGAGTCTTTCTTTGTGTCTTCTCATTTTTGTTGAAACTGAAGGTTTCCTATAAAAAGTTATGGTTTTGAGACGTTTACACATCCTGAATAAAAGGGTTTTTCAGTGGAAAAATTTGCAACTTTAGTTTTGATAGTATTTCCTCCTATTAATCATAATTTCTTTTTCCTTAACTTCTGCAATAAAACTTATGAAATAATATCTTTGCTGACTACAGGAAATAGTCCCAGTTTATGAATCTATAAAGTAGAGGGAATAAAAATTAACAGTATTTGTTTACAGAAATATAAGGTCTTAACCCGTATAGAATGAAATAATATTTTCCCTAGAATGAAATAATATTTTCCCATTTATTTGAATAATCTGAAGCTTCATACACAACAGTGCCAGTTATCCAGTTGTTACAGTTCTGAAATTTTCACTTTTGTAAATGTCTCCTTAAAAGATTTTCGGAACATGGTATGACTGATTTATCTACTGAATAATGAACGTAGCAAAGTTGTTTCCACTTATAAGCAATATCTGATAGTTTGGAAAATATTTAACCAGTCTATATACTGCAAAATGCATTTATTATTATGTGTTCATGATGTTTTGATACAATATTGTATTGCTGCATAACAACCACAATTCTATTATGTTTATCTATCTGCTCAAAACCTGTAATGGCCAGTTCTGTTAAGCAGGAGTTCACTGTGGAAATATGAGCCAGAAAAGCACTAGGTAAATCTTTCAAAAGAGAAAGGAGTTAAATTCACTCTATCTATGAATATCTTATACTCTTTTTCTAAAACTCTTCAGAAAAATTCTAGTGCTATATTAAAAAACAACATCTAAAATTTCAAATGAATCAACTCAGTTTTGTTGGAGATAAAGGGCATAAAAGTAGTTACAGGTGAAGTGGTTATTTCCAGTAATTGAATCTGAAGACTTAAGTGTATTCTTCCAAAAGCACACTGTAATGTTTAGTCAGCAGTTCAAAAAGGAGTTTGATTTGCATGAGAAACCTCTGGACAAAAGGGGGACAACAGGGACTTATATTACACAACAAGGCTTTTAAAAAGGCAAAGTTTGGCTCATGGATTTAACTAGTCCATATTAAGGAAATAGATGCAAAAGAGACATTTTCAGCATGGAAATTTATGTCAGATATATTCAATGAGTGCAGACATTCTGTCCTGTTCCTGCACATAGGACATAAATAATTATTTACCATTGCTTTAGGTATCAAAGAGAAACACTGGACACACAAACCAGTCCCTCAGGAGTTTTCAGCATTCACAAGCTTCTTATTTATATACAGATAAAAGGCACCTGCAGCTGTATTTCATTAGAATAAAAAATGACCTTCAGTGACCAATAAGGCTAATCAAAGCAAAGTTTTTCCCAAAGGGCATAGCACTACCCACATTTCCCTTCGGAAGCAGTCAGGATGGATTTAGGTAATAAGAATGTGTTCAGCCTTCCTCAGACTTCTCTCTGTTAATTACACTGCATTGTATAAGCTGCATCTGTGCTTGTGTGCAATAAGATGCAAATGAAAAGAAATTACAAGACTATTTTTAAAAGGTAAACAAAACTGATCGTGCAGCACTCACTAAATTGAATCTAGCACTTAGCCCACCTGATAACACAAAGTCTTGGAAAATAATGGTGACGGGAGCAAAACAGGCCACCTGCTAGATTAAAGTAAGACAGGGTGCTTTCTGAAGGCAGAATACATGTTTCGATGACCTTTCTGCATTAAACATAGGAAATTGTTCTCAAATCTGCCTTGCTTGCATCTAATCGTGTAGACGCCCTTTGCCATGGACTGCATACCACAGTAAATAGGGACAATCAATAGTACCTTATGCCCATAGTAGTCCACGGAGCTCAATAACAAATTTTCTATTCACCTGCCTGATTAGAACATTCTCACATTTGGGTCTGTGAGTTGTAGAATACTAGTATTTATTATTGTAGTATCAAGACCTGTGTTGGGGGCATCCAATATTTGTGGACAATGAAATGCTACATTTTGACCGTAAACTTGGCTCCTGTACCCTCTGTTTCTCAAAAATATCTCAAAGAAAACATTTCTGTAGTATTTACTGTGTGTAGTATTTACTGTGATGGATGTTAAAAGCTGCTTGATATCAGGGTAGTCCTGGTGAGATAGATTGTTCAGAAGACGCAGTCAGAGATACATGATTAATATACCTATCCAAAGTACTTATATAACTCCTGTTCTCAAAGTACTGAACACCACATGCTCTTGTTTAGCCTCATAAGATCTCTGAAAAGTAGAGACATACTCTTCATCTCTATTTCATAAAACTCAGGTGGAGGTAAGCTAAATGCAGGTGATCTATGAAGTCTCTAACAAAGCAGAGACTGGAACACAAGTCGACATAAACTTACCTCTTTGCTGGACTCTCCTTTTTCTCACTTCTGTACCTGTGAAGTTTCTGTATCTAATGAATATCATTCTATGCTACATATTTCTCCATCTGCTGTAAGAGCTGGCAGAGAGAGAAGAAACTTCGGAGATTCTGGAAATCTGAAGGTGAAGGGAAACAAGAAACTTAAGCAACAGAGCTGCCAGGAACAAGAGAGGAGGCAGAAGTAACTCAGTTCATAGGATGCAGTTTTTTATATTTCTTTAGCCCATTTCATACTGTGCATCATGGTCAAAAGGAGTAAACACAAGAGCATTCCAAACTGACGTCAAACGGTATAGGGATATTTTATAAAACAGGAAAAATGGTAGCAGCAAAGAGCCTCTTTTCCACTGAAGTGAATCGAAAATACTCAGTGTGTCAGACTATTCACTCTCCTAGTCTAGATTGCTCAATATCTTTTTCTCTCTTTCTTTTGTCTCATTTCACAAAAGAAATCAAACAAAGAAGTTGGCTTAGATTTCCTTATTGCTCCATTTTCTGCTCTTCTATTAAGAATCACTGCCCTTCTACTCTCAGAGACCCCCTGATGGGTAGTTCAAGAAAAGGTCCAGAAACAGACTAAACAGTTTGAGTTGCTTTGATGATTGATGGCACAGGAGCCAGAAAGCTCCGGAATAACTTGCTGTTAACAAAAATACAGAAAGGCTTTACCGGATTCATTAATACAGATTGCCCTTGTTTTGAGCCCACCCGAAGCCTGTGAACAGAAATCCAGCCTCTCAGGGCAGGGTGTTAAAAAGAAGACAGTCCTGGGAACTCTCTGAGACCGTTCCCTCCCATACACAGTTCAAGCGCACTGTCAGTCTTTATAAATTTAGATTTTACACAGCCAAGGTTGTGGATCTTTCGGCTGTGACAATGATGTGAAATACGTCTGCCTCCAAGAACAATCGTTTGCCCCAGACCCCAGGGGCAGCGACATGACTTGAGGTCCTCTCCAGCTGGAACTGTCCACACTGACCTTCCATACCATTTACCCACATCTTTTCTGAGCCTCATGTAGCACCTAACAGCCCTTATACATCATTATTAGCATTTTATAGCTTTTTTTTAGTTCAAAGCGCCTGTAATAATCTTATTAAACATTGTACCTATTCAGCTTTAAATTAGTTTGTCAGTTATTGCAGGGAATTGATACAAATTAATATAACTGAAAAGCCTTGACTATCTAGTGTCAAAACATCATGGCTTCAATGGTTTTATGGTAACGTCAACTTACTGTGGATTGGGCCTCTTTCAGCTGCTGCCACTGCACACCTCCAGCCTGAACACGAGGAGAGAAATCCTCTGCTGGGAGGTCCTCTTAAAGGGGCCTCATCTGTCCAACTCTTCCAAAAATCTCTTCTGTGCTGCTGTGTAAGAAACACTGGTGGATCACAACATTGCAGTTGGAAGCCAGTATCTCACATCCCAAATGTATGGCTCTAGTGGGTAAGAGCTGTCTTGCTATGGTAAAAGAAGAGAAAGGCAAAATTCAGGTTGGGTGGCACTCAGCCTCCTATGATTGAGCACTGAGAAAACTGGAACTTTACATACTAGCATTTCTAGGATGATTACCCTCTTCATCCTCCCCCATGAAGCCAGGACAGATACAGAGAGTTCATCAGCATGGTTTCTTCATGCCCTCTGTATGCAATAAATTCATCCCTCACCACTTCTTTTAACTAGAGAAGACCTACTGAACTAAAAGTCTGTCTCTTCATTATTACTTACCGTAGAATGCCACTAGCTGACTAGGGCAGACAGTTTTATAAAAAAAAGTCCAATAAAACTATTTATTTATTTTAGTTGAGTTTTCTTTGTTCTGTGAGGAGAACTGGGCACAGTTCTGCACTGAGCTCTGGCATTGCACTTTACYCTTTAGCTAAAGAGTAGCTTTCCAGTCTTTAATAGTGTCCTGCTATGCTTTTCCTGGGTGTTTTCCTCCTGGCATCATGGACTGCATCATGCATTTCGTGAGACAATAAAATAGAAGCAAAAAAACCACATAGGGCCTATGACAGAGCTGTACATGCAAGCAGAGGCTACTCTTCTTTTCTCTACAATTTGTATTAATTATCAACTTCAAATACATAATCTGGAATCCTCATACCACTGAAAGTAACAGAAGCCAAAATTTGACTGTCTGCCCCTTTGGAATTTAATTTATTTGGTAAAACATATTTTTACTTGAGCGGTTATTTGAATTTAAAACAATTTCATTTTCTTTATTTACATTATTAGAGGCTTCTGACAGCAAGAGTGCATTTAAAGTTTTAGACCTGTGACATCCTTATTCTGTTTCTAATTAAGCCTCAATTATAAGGCATGACCCCCGGCCATGTTTAAGTCCCTTTCCCAAGTGCATAACTTTGGATTTACAGTCACCTTTAGTAATAGGTAATTAGTTTAAGATCAATATTTTAGTCAAAGGAAAAACACTGAAAATAATTGAATTCAATAATTCCCATGCAACCAGTGTAGCTATTTTGGGCTGAATTGGCCACTTTGGAATACTCTGGCTGTATTGCACTAGACAGAGATGTCCTTTGACATTCATTTGTTCCAAATGCTTCTTTGTGCCTGTTCTGGGGTTTTCTAATAGACACATTCTCCCTCCCCACTTGTGATAAGGGACAAAAATTGGACTGCAGTTCCCAAGGCATTTAACAGTACAGATATAGTCGACAATCAGACTATGGACTATCAGGGTGCAGGCACCGTTACAAAGCCTTTCCTGTACCATAAAACTCATAACATGTGCCAAAGCAGCTGATACTGACAGACCCTTTCCACAGTCCTAACTCTGCCTGGAAGAGTATCTCAGGGGAATGCATTGCAGCTTAAGTAGGCCAATGTAACGGTAGATGACGTGCTCTGGAGAGAGTCAGGTTACTGTACGTAGGTGTTTAGCTGAACTCCCAGAGGGAAGCTAGGCCCACAACTTAGTCACCTCCGATGCTATTCATTCCCTTCTCCTTCTCTTTTTGCCCCCTGCAGTCATTATACCTCAGACTGTCAGCTGTGAAAGACTGGATATATATTTTTTTTTCTAAAATCCATAGTTATTGGGCTAGGTGTAGCATCATGAGATTCAGATTTTTGCCCATGCAGGTGACATTAAGCCATCACTATAGCCACCTCCAACCTTAGGACTTCAAAGTACCAGGTGGACTGATGGACCTCTTTGCACTGTGCACACCGTGCGTTGCACAAACACTTAGTGCACAGGAGATTTAGAGTCCAAGTAAACACAATAGCCAGAAAGTAAGAAAAGAAAAAGAAGCACAATCAGAGCCTTTTTAGAGCTAGGAACAGAGCTGCAGAGTTCTAATAGYCCAGCTCCTAAGCCATTAAACACTGCTGTCACTCTCATTTTAGCCCAGTATTAAAAAAAAATTAATAATGCTTTAGATTTACTTTTTTCTGAGCTGCTAACATTCACTGGTACCCTCCAACTTCTTGAAAAGAAACCTCACAACAGCATGCCTGAAGGGAAAATGTATTTTTGCAAAATCGTCTTTCCAAAGAAGTGACACAAGAAATGAACCACCAAAATCAGATCCTGTGAGCAGTGGGAGGAGCGGGCAAAAGGAATGTCTGCAGAGTAATGATGTGGGCAGCCTCACTCCATTACTCTCAGTACAATTGATTCTGATATATCCATTATATCACCCGCACTAAAAAACAGTGAGGTGGTTTCCTTTTCATCCTCTCCCATAATGACTAAGAATACAAACTTCATTTCAACATGGATGCGCTTCCTGAACCAAATACGTGGTGTTCAGCTTGTCAGCAACTGTGACATGATCTTGCACACCAAATTACAGTATCATTTCAAAAGACTGTCTTTTTCTGTTCTTTCTTGCCGTACATGCAAAACCCAAAATAATTTGTAAGAAACATTATGTTAATTTGTGGGATCCACTAGAAAAGGTCAGAAAATTTTAGTAGATATTATAAATGAACACCACTGTGGTTATCAGAAACCTTTGTATTCTACTAGAATTTTAAATGTGCGCTTTAACTTCCACTGAAGTCAAATGCAAAACTAAGAATCAAACTGGCCCGGAGTGAAGTTTCATGTTGTCTTGGCCATTGGCTGAAAATTAGGATAGCTATTACAGTAGTTATGCAGCTGGAAGTATTTAAAGAAAACAGCAGGAAACACAAAAGATTATCCAGAAGAGGCAATTCCAGATTAACCATTCTAATGCATTAAAACTCACTATACTGCCCTTGTTCTGACTTAGAAGAAGGTCAGACTTTAAAAAAATTTTTTTTTATTAAAACCTGTGTTTTTCATTAGTAGAATGTGTTTTATGCAACTGCCATGTCACAGAGAACTAGATAGCAAGGGTAAGCAGTAACAATAGCCACATGAAAATCTCTGTACCCTTTCTTTTACCCTCTGTCTATTTTGAAAATTATATGCTGCCTTAAACCATGTTCCTTACATAAATACTTGCTGAGAACATGGTACAACTTACTGCAGACATAAAGTATTGGAAAAGTAATAACACGGAAATTACTTCAACACAGGGTCTATGCACCATGGAAGTCCCACTTGAGCACTGAAAATAGGGTTTTAATTGTAACATAATGTTTCTGCTCTGCAGAGGGAGAAATTTCACCCAAAAAAAGTGGCAGGTCTGCACGATAGACATCAGAATGAGTCAAACAAAAGGAAACATTTATATTAGGCTATGCTTCACTTTTTCTGTGTTTTTCAGTACACTTGTGAGACACTGCTTGAGAAACACTGATAACTGGTTCCTAGAGCAACTCTCTGTTGTGTAAAGAACACTTATTTTTGCAAGGCCTGGCAAATGGGTTTAATTTGAGTCAACTTGCCAGCAGACTTTACAGTGTTCTCTGCTTTATCACATATAACCTTTTTTTTTCTAATATTTTTAGTTGTAATGTAGAATAATTACACGAGCCCACTTTAGCACTGCTTTCCTGAGTGGTACTAAGTGTAAGACTTTCTTATGGTCTCCCTTCCATATTGTACTGTCTTCATATTTCTACTAAACCAAAAAGGGGCTTCATGAGTGAACTCTGATCCACTACACAGAGATTTATTCCAGTCATTTCAATGTTAGTGAGACTGAATGGATGCCGAGATTTCTGCCCCACCCTTGAGGGTATCACAAGGAAAACAGTTTAAATGACATTTTGCCATTTTTTTTCAACTTCTGGACCACAAGGCCCAAGGTCTTTTTTTCAAATTGTCTATTAACATTTCACAAGGCAGCAATATATATTTATTTTTATAGTCTCAAGTTCCCTGCTGGAACAATTTCCTCTGACACAATTTCAACACTTCCTCATTGAATTTTTACTGCTGTAGTGAACAGTGCCAAAGGCTTTACCCAATGTAACCTCATAAGCATCTTCCCACTCTTAGTTTCACAGCACTGAGATTAAGAGTAGGTTTTTCAAAGCACTTAGATGACTTAGAAGTTTACATACATTTTCTAAAAAAAGAGGTAGGCATATAATATACTCCATGAAAGCTAGCAGTATGTCTAATTTGCTCTCACAATATTGAGGCAGCTTTCCATCAGTCAGCTCAAGCATTAATAGCTCTCTAGCTACAGCAATATGGAGTGCAAGTTTTGCAAAGAAGCCTGGAAAATTTTTGGGCATGATTAAATTGTTATTAGTACATGAGACTAGGGCTGTCCCTTAACTGCTGCTAAAAATTTTAGGCAGTCTGCTACGAGCATCACACCTTGGAACTGGGGTCCCTTCTTCTACTGATAATAACCTGCTCTGTACTCTCCACATTCCTACTTTATGTTATTGGAAAACCAATGTGAAAATTAGTTTTAACCTTACCACAGCGCATGGATAATTTTGTTTTCCATTCTACAACCTTGGTCCTCTGTCTCCACAAAGCCCTTCAGACTCTCAGACTCTCTTCCTTGCAGTTTCCTTGCTCTCAGATTTCTACTGCCTTGTCCTCTTTGCTAACATGGATTTCTTTCAGATACTAGCAGTCTCACTTCTCTCTCCCTCACAGCATAATCCCCTTACCTCCTCAGATTTGCTCTCTTTTCTCATCTTAATGATGACCCCTTTCTCTTCTCTCCCTAATACACAGCTTGCCAACACATGAATACTAAATATTTTTGCCGAGAGTAATTCCAGTAATGAGCAAGGCAGTGGAAAGGGTGGTTCATTTATAGAATATGCAGGCCAGCAGGAAACTCTGTGATACTTTATTTTATTTTGTTTTCTTCTAAAGGAGGACAAAAAAGCAAAGCTATAATCGGAAAAACAGCAAGTGGCTTAGACACACAACAGCATTACCATGCTGGAAGAGGCTTGAAGCTAAAATGTTTTGTTTTGCTGTCTGTCCCTGGCAGGCAAGGACATGTACACAGTCAGTCACCATGACACAACGGATCTGGTGAAGTCACAGTAACTCAGATTGTCAGAGCCATCCATCTCCAGGTCTCCTCTGCATCTTTCCTATCTCCTGCGGATACTCTTACAGGGGTGTGCCCAAAAGCTTCATTCTATCCTCAGAGGGATGGGAAAGACATGTCAAACATATGCCTTAATCCAAAATCCCATGACTTCTCAACCAAAACCTGGCAAAAAATAATGAAGTAACGTATGATGAGTAGAGTAGAGCTTAAAAACCCTAGTTCATGCACATTGTGCCAGAGTCCCTAAAAAAAGGAGAGGATCACCTGTGCCCTAGGATATTTTCCGAAGAGACTGAGGAAGGGAGAAAGAAGCACAGACCACTGAAGTGCCCAAAGACAAGCCATACATTCGCAGCACAGTCAGAGGTACATCCCAGCTCTCCAGTATCCTGGCTCGGGACTTGGTACAGACAGAGCTCATATGAAGGAGACACTGATAATTAATAGGTCTGTATCTCAGCACACAGGCCAGCATCATTTCCTAGGTAGGAAATTGCGTCAGGGAAAGAGAGGATTCGTCCTCCTTCTCAAGCAAACACAGCTTAGCTCCTGCTTTGTTAATACATTAGAATATTCATGAACACCATGCTCATATACTTTGTCAGACAGGTAATTTGACATTCCTCGGACTCCTTGCATTACCTCACCTCTCTCCAGCAGGCTGATCCCCAGCAATGTTACACTGCAACGCTGGTGTTTTGTAAGAGGCACTGATTATGCAGAATACCTTCCATTTCACCAACAGCTCACTTCATCACTCCAGACTGCCGCCTTCTTGTCGCCAGCTTCTGTGCTTCCTCTCTATTGAAAACTATTTTTTCTGCCTGAAGCAAAGTAAACTATCAACCTTTTTTTTTAACTGCCAAAAAAAAAAAAAAAATCACGTCTATTCCTAACAGTCTTTAGTATCTGCCCTCTCTTCAGCTCAAACGCCTGCTTGCTTCAGGCACATTTCTCCTGTCACAGTGTCTCCCCAGACCCATGATCTTTCATTTATCCGATTCCAACCACGTACAGCCAGGGACATTGTTCCTTGTAGGAACAGTCGCCCTCTTTGAGATAGGCACACAAAGCAGCAACAGCAGTCTGCTATGAAGAAACTTGGAGTCAAATGAGGATGTAACAATAGAGATAAATGCAGACAGAGAACAAAATCCCCAGGCACAAGGTAGAGTAGCACTGGACAGGCAGTAACTCCAGCCAGAAGCAGAGTATTTGAGGACCTTTTTTTTTTTTTTTTTTTACAGTTTGGCACTGCTTTACATAGCTCATCATGCCAACAAAATATTTGATTTGAATTTTATCAGGCACCGCAGGCTGACACAATTAAATCTAATTAGCAAGTCCCTCTGCTCCTGAGCATCCAATCCAGAAAGATTCTACCTTCTAGTCTTAAACTAACTACAGGAACTCAAGTTATTTCAGCCATTACAGCTTTGATAATACCCTAGAAATATTTACAGAAATTGGATTTTCACTGTTTCAAGCACATTTTCAAGAAGCACGCGCCCAACACTTCATGCAGTTTTTGTGAGACTTACATTAGCCATGGACCATGACGTGAACCAAATAGCTCTGTCAAAAACTTCCAGACCCAAGTTCTGCCAAAAAAAATGCAAATTCTGTTCTACCCAGGCACTCTGGTCTTCCCAGAGGACTGATTGCAACTGTTAAGGACGTGTAGGGCTTCACAGAGCAAACATCAAACCTTGGACTTCCTCGGGAAGTGATACGGCCACCAATGCACCCAGCAGAGCCGGGTCACGCTGCGAGGGGCCAGGGAACGGCTCTGGGGATCCTGGCTCTCATGTCTTGCTCCCTACGGTGAGCTTAAATACCGCTGCCTGAAAATGACAAAAGCACAAATCTCAATGGTCGTGGAGTCAATAGCTGAAAGCAAAGGAAGTTACAAGAGAGAGATTTATATTAAATACGTGTACAAATATCTTTGTGTGATATTATAAACGTTCATATGTATTTGTTTAAAACCAACCAATGATTCAAATTTGTCTCTGCTTTGTAGACAACAGCAGCGAACACAAAGTAGCAAATCAGGTATCCATCATTTGTTTTTATTGTGTCTTCTTCACAAAAAATAATCTTCTTGTAGCTATGTAATTTTCATCAGCCATAGCCAGATCTGAGGTAAGTAACTCAACTTCACTGCTTAGGTCTGGTAAAAGGAGAAAACATAATTATAGCAGATGAATGGCATAATATATTCAATACTGTTACCCATACAAGCACATCTACTTAATAATCAGTTGACTTAGCAGTTTTTTTAATTAAATATTAAAATTAATTTTATGGCTCTGGAATATGAGAACAAAAAGCACCATACAAATCAGATCAAGCCCACATCTTTGTAAGTGGTACTGGGCAAAGGAAACTGTTCAAATGAATTAAAAAAAAAAAAATCGGAATTAAAAAGGTAGAAACACATTTCCCCCTAATCATCAAAGTGAATGAATTCCTGACTTGGCTGTTTTAAAGAGCTGAATTAAACATATTAAAAGTCACAAACAAAGGCTTTTAAAATTGTATTTATATAGCACTGACCATGAACTCAGGCTTATGCAGAACACAAAAGAAGGCAGTCCCTGCACTAAATATAATTTAGCAGATGAAGTCTTTACCTCTGTATCTGGTTGCACATGCCACGAGTTTATTTTCAGAACTGAATCCTGACTAGGATACTGAATGTTAACACAAACTTTAATTTAACCAGGAAAGTCATGGTAGTCTGTTACCGACATATTTGTTTGATGCGTAGAAAGCTCAAAATAATTTTCAAGAAAAGGTCAGAGGAAATGTAAAAGAATATTTTATGGAAACTACACCCATAAGAAATTCATATTTTTTTCTAATATTTTTACATAAATGAAAGATCAGCATAATCCTTTCTCTTATTCTTGTTATAGCTTTTGTCCCAAGACTGCAACACGAGGTTCTAATGCCTGTAATAACATGCATATTATAGTTATATATGCCGGAATGTTTTAACCTTGAAGTATTATGATACATCACTGTCTAGCAATAAGTTATTGTTCTCTTCCTGTGTGATGCTAAAGTTGTAAAGAAAGAAAAATTAAAAGCCAACAAACCTGAACTAACATTTACCCTTGCTTTTCTCCAGAGAAGCAATTTTCAACACTTTTTTGTCAGTGGACACTTAAAAAGATTCTAGGAGAGGGCAGAATTTACATAGTGAATATAAAACTACTATAATTCTGGGAATTGTTTTGTTGTTCTTAATTTACCTGTCACAGCACACTCAGAACTAGCCTGTGAACACTCAAGGTTATGTGAGATACAGACTGAAAACCTCTGTTGAAAATAGAGAACTAGGAATTAAAATAATTTCATGTCACCACTGTAGCCAGATTAAGAAGAAAAAATCTCCATAAATACGTCTTCAAATCCACAAGTATCAAGGGAAATAAAGGAATTTTTTTCAATTAATAAAATGTTCATTCCTACTCACAAACGACATTCCATCAAGTCCAGCTGCCCCTTTACCTCAGGAACTAAATCCAGTTCAGCAATAATTGTGTCAGGAAAGACCTCCTAATTCCTCAGTAACATTTCTGGTCGATAAAAGAGATACTGGGACCTCCTCCAACTTGTGTTATGTCAAGGGATCAAGCCTGACCTCTGCACTTGCCATGAACCTGTGCCTCCATTATTCAAGGCCAGGACTGTGATCCCTGAGGTTTTCCAGCCAAAAGAACTTTCCCATGGGACACAAATTCCCACAGCTGGGTGCACATCTGTGTCCTAAACATGCACTGGAATGGGATCTGGTCACATGTGGACACTCACGTACCAGCTCTTTGGCAGAGTAGGACTAGTGGACACGCAGGGAATTCCCACCTCGTGGTCCACTCATAACCTTCACTTTCAGATTCTCTGAGGAGTCCTGGTTCCTCTAATAGGCATTGTTTGAAATGTTGCAAAGGCCTTAGGCATAGGGAAAACACTGACTATCTCATCATGCATTTCACCTACAAAATTTTTTATTCCTTTTTTTGTTGTTGTTGTTTCTTCCTGGCACAGAAGTTTTAGTAGATCTTTCCCCCTTCTTCATAACCTAGCAAAATAAGTCTTGCTACTATGACACCAGAAGAGAGAAAAYGAGGCCAGGGACTGAAACTCATTACCATAAATTATAATATATTCTTTCCCTTGAGGTCTCAATTAAAAGCAGTAAAAGGTATTAAAGGAAAAAAAAAAAAGACTGAAGAAATATCAGAGGAAATATTTAAAGCTGAACTTTATCTTTGGTCTTGCTATCCTGTTCCCAGTTTGTCACAGATTTCAAAGAAATCCTACCAGCTAATATTGCTGAAAAATGTTTTATAAACATTTATAATTATCTAATTCCCTCCCTATTCTTACCTCCTCCAACACAGTTGGAATAGTATGTTCCTTTGTTCATAATTCATTTCTTCTTGTCTTACAAAATATACTTAAAACATATCTGTGAAAAAAATACAATGGAGCAGATAGATAAAATATTTACAAATCCAAATAACACACATCATACACAGTGGCTTCAACCTCACAGGCTGACTTTGTTCACTGGCCAACCACACTGAAATTAGGAGGGCAAATTGACAGCAATCATAAAGATTTCTTGCCTGGAACTTACCGGGAAGTACTGGAGCCCAGCTGGGTTCTAGAGCAAGTTCTACAAAGATGAATTATTCTCGTAAGACAATGAGTTGGCAAGTTCTCATGAGATTTTCTTTACGTATTTTTTTTTTTCTCACCAGCTCTACCCTCAAATTTTATCTTGCTGTCCCGATCCAATGTCGGGGGAGGTTTCGATGTGATCCCCAGAGCGAGATTAAGACACAAATGAGGTCAAATGCCGTATGCCCAGAACAGCTTTTATTATTAAAA